>BPLS01000700.1:42775-89464 GCA_019656275.1 Rhododendron kiyosumense | reverse complement strand
AAATAAACTAAGCAATGTGGGACTACTACTAATACTATATTCTAACATTACTGATTGCCTCATTGCCCTTTCTTCTTCTATGCTCGTTCCAGGATCCACAATGTAACTAACATAACAGGCATATGTTTTAAAACTTGTTGGAATTCCACTCCGAACCTACCAGATTTCGAAGACTTTGGCACTTTATGATCTTGTCAGGATACTCATGATCAAAAGCACAGGTAGCACCTCACACGATAGGCGCGAATATGTAAATGTCACTCTACTTATTTAGCATCCGAAAGAGTAGTAGATTATAAATTTTCATGACTTTAGTTTACAAGAAATTTTAGAAGTAGTTATTACGACCAGAGACTTACTGTAATGAAATTGCCACTGTTCTGACCGTCTCCCCTGAAGTGGTTATTTGCAATGTTGCTTTGTATACCAGCTGGAATCTGCTTAGTAACATCTACGGGTTGAGAAGGAGCAGTAGTCTTTGGGGAAGGACCATTACGTACAGCTTGCCCTTCACTTGGAGCAGGTTTGTTTGCAGCAGGCTTTGGTGCCTCTCCACTCCCAAATAAATAGTCAAGTGAACTCTGTCCACCACCACTGCTGACTCCACGACCCATATCAAGAACTCCTACAGAAATGAGAAACTTAGTCCTTCAAGGGTATCATCCAGAATTCAATCAGGACGCAATCATCATAAATGAAGCAAATGTGAAGGGCAATAGTGAAACTATGATGGTTGTAGGAAGTCAATTGAAATGTAACCATTCACCGATATCTAATGCCGGATAAAGGAAATAGGAACAAGCATGATCAGAATAACTAGGTCAGGACCTTAAATGTTTTGTCGACTCCCAGGTCAATCTTAAGATTTTTAGGTGTCAAAAGCAGGGCTTCATACACAAGCTGTGAATATTTGCAACAACATAGAGCCAGATTGTGGATGCTTGCTATTGGCCAAATTCACTATCCCGTGTAGGCTTGTATTCCTAAGCCTGAAGAAAAATTTAAGAGATTTTGGCAATAAACCATGCGTACTTTGTATATGTTCTGTAAATTTACATGGTGTTGCAGTTAAAATACCGTCAAGTTGGAACTCCATTCGGTTTTCAGAGGAAACCGACCTCCACAGATTTTAAAGGGACCCTTTCATAAGAAGCTTTATCAGGCACCTTGATTCCGAAACCTCAAAGCTCTCTTTTAGAATAACTCCTAGAGCAATAATTGACTCAACAAAAGCCATATAATTCTGTATATCTTCCGGTGCCTTGTGCCTAAATTTGCAACCAGTAGCTACAAGGCACGGTGGTATCAGGCTTGAAAGCAAAGACCAAAACTATAATGTGCAAGCAGAGACTAGGGCCACAAATGGCATGCTCCGGCGTGCAGGTGTTCCCATTGACCAATTTTGTCTATACCGTGTACACAAAGGAGAACAAGGCAAAAACAGTTAAACTCATAGTAGTGGGGTCATCTGTTGGCAGTTATAGAGGAAATGCCGAAAGCACTCTAGATCATGCATGAGTAGAGAGAAGTAAGGGGCCAGAGAAAAGACCGTAAAGAAGGAGATGTGGACTAAAATAAGCAATGGTGTGGCGTTTGAACAAGCAGTGACTTGTGGCAGTTACCGCTAATGTCTTATAAATAGAGAAAGAAGAGACAGAGAGAAGGATCGAACATCATAAACAGAACATTCATAATTCAGGGGTAAAAGTAGCAGTCATTTCAGTTCAGTTTAAGTAGTAGTTGTAGCTGCAGATAGTAGTAGAAGTAAGAAGTAATTACAGTTGTTTCTTTTGGTGCATGGAGTTATGCCATCTAATTCCAGCATTCATTATATATTTTTGGTCCTTACATTCTCCACACTTTTCAAAAAAAGCCTCTTAATCGAGGGGTAAGAACCTTAACACAATCGTCTGGTGTATCTCTTTGCTCTGTATTAATTTCTGTAAAGACAAAGTCTATCTTCACTGGCACACCTGCATTATATTTACTAATTTATCCTTCACGCAATCCAAGCCAAACAAAATGAAAAATATCCAACATATACATAACAACACCTGGTGCATGAAAGATTTGTGATAGTATAACTGTCAAGTTCAACCAAATCTCCAAACCCGAGCTAGGCTCAAAAGCAGCCCTGTAAGAGTAGAATCAAAGTCTCTAAGAAGGAAATGCTACAGGTTAAACAGTTTTTCCTTCTTTCATCTGATTCTGATCAACTACGACTTTCGTCCTCAATCAAAAGCAGCTCCTGCATAAACAATCTTATTGGCAGGCCCTAAAAATTAACTAACCAATTAGGACCCATATTTTGGCAACTGGATGGTCCAGTACAATTTAAAGGCCAGAGAGAAGCCAGTCCCCACAAAACTACTTAGATAATTACTATGACCAACTATATACATACACTGATACACCAATATATGATCTATTCTATTTCTATATAGTATTGCAGGGAGTGTTTCATGAGAAGACCCGTGGCCAACCTAAAATTGTTAAACACATGTATGTTTTTTACAATTTCAAAATCCAAATAGTCTAAGCAATAAGATAACTTAGAATTCGGAAAAAACCCTAATAGTTTGGGATCAATCGATTCTCTTCACATCTCTCTCTCTACCTATATTGAGGTAAAAAAAAGTACGTTCTTCAAATTTTATTTTATTTTATCCTTTCAATTGGCGTTCATAGCTTATACACGGGCTCATGCTAGTAAAATAGAGTAAGCAAATCTATAAAGAGAGAGAGAGAGAGAGAGAGAGAGAGAGAGAGAGACCCAAGAACTGTGGTAATTGTCTAAGTGATGTATCACTATGAGAGACACTATTAAAGCTCAATTTTTTCGTTATTTTTGCTTGGTAAGCCACCATTTAAGCTCAAACTTTTTTGTGTGTAATGAAGAGTGTCCCGGGATAGCTTGCGTGCACCTCGGACTAATCCCTACAACCCATCTCACAGCCGTTTTACACACTTACGCATGGGGTGAGGTGGCCCCAAGAGTAGCTGACAAGGAGAATCAAACCTGAGATGGAGCAAACACTTAAGTCCCAAGGCAAGACCACCAGTCTTACACCACAAATTTAGAATCGAAAAGGTACAACTCTTTCTCAGATTGTTATGCATTGGGCTTGATTTAGTTGTTTTGGACCTCATATAATTGACATAATGTCCGTTATTGGCTCCTGGAATGTAATTCTCATAATGCAGGGCATTCTAAAAAAAAACACTCAAATTGGTCACAAAACAGTCTTATCTCATAATTTTAGCAGCAAAATGCTACTCCTACTACACATCGAAAAGAGAAACCCCATTGGATCGAGATAACAATTGAGCATTACACCAAATCAGAGAAGAAAAAAGTGATTAAAACGGAAAAATCAACAGCATTTTCGGCTCGACATTGAGATGACTGAATGGGAGAATTGATTGGTCACACATACACCAATTCGAATGCTTAACAAACAAAAGATCTAGGGTTATGGATTCGATACCTTTCTTCTCTCGGTTTGGATCTGAGGAGGAAGGGAGTGACAGCTATAGAGAGAGAGACAGAGACAGCTGAGCTGAACTGAATGTATTTGTAGGAACAAATGCACTGTTGCCACGCCCACTTTTACTACTACACGGCCTGTTTGGCCTAAAAAAAAGCCGAATGATTTTTTCCTCCCTATTCAAAATTCTCACTTTTCTTAAGTTTTGCATCAATTATTTTGGAAATACTAATTTGAAAAGTAAAAAATTATGGTTAAAATTTTTAAAAAGTTCACTAAAGACAAAAGTAATTCAAAATAGACAAAAAAAATTATTTATTTTTATTTTTATTCAAAAAATAGTTTTATTTATAATTTTTTTACATTTTAAATTCTTTTCGTCAAGACGAAATTATAATCCACAAAAATAACATAAAACTAACAAATGTATAAAATTTTGCATAAAGACCAAAAAAAAAATTGATTTTTTTTGTTAGGCCAAACCGGCCTATACGTATGGCTAGAGGTGATAAACAACCTAAACGAAACGACCAGTTCAAGACATAGGTTGAAAACACAACTCTAAATACAATTGTATTCAGAGCTGTTCGGAGCATGAGAACTCACTCTACATGGGAGGGCTCAAATCATAGTGTTGGAGGGGAGTAGTGTGTGGCCTCCACCCCTGTTGTGAGCATGGGTGTGGAGTTAGAATTTTCGTTTTTTTTTTTTTATATACATTTTGTTATGGTTTAGTTGTGATCTGTTGCAGTATGAATACAAAAAAGAGTTTACGTGGTAACGTCGTAAGTAAGCCTCCGTAGCATAGTGGTAGTGCGTTCGCTTCGTAAGCGAAAGGTCGCGAGTTCGATCCTCGCCGGGGGCTCCTTCTGTTCTCCATTTATGCTGAATTTGGGTCCCTCTCCCGTTATCTTTTTCCACGTCTGTCTTAGGTCCCGTTGGTCCCATTTCAGAATGGCAAATAAATTCTTAATTTTTAAAAAGGCACGAAAATAATGGATTTATTGAAATATAAAAATATGTAATATGAATCTTGTTTCGATTGAGATATTTTATATGGTGCATAAAATTATTTTTTAGTTTGACAATGTGAATAAGTACTTATTTTTTAGGAATGCTAGGTACAAAGAAACTTATCCCGAAAAAAGCAATTAGTGGTTGAAAATTACTTTGATGATTGGGTCACAATATCAAAGTGAATCTCAACCACTAATTATTGATCTTTTCGGGGTACTTTCAGGATAAGTTTTCTTTGTCTTTAACATTTTCCTTTTTAAAAAGGTGTTCTAGAACGGAACCTCATTAATACATCTTGCATTCTGCGATAACAAATCTTATTCCATAAAAAATTTCACTTGATTAGGAAAATTATGCTTTCCCAAAGAGAAATCGTAGTATTCCTGTCGTAGTGTAGTGTGGCGTATCATTTAACGTATTTGTCTTCGGTTATTTTCGACTAGCCGGACTATTAGTGTAACAACCCGACTCTCCAAGCACCACAACCAAAAACAAAATAAAATCATGTGTTCTTCCCCACTAGTTCAAAATAAACAACAAAAAAATTATTGGAGAGCCAATCCCCATCTCCTTAAATACTTACGAAATTTCAGTAAACTATTCTCACATATATACCCTTGCCAATGCAACATACCTTTCTCACTCTCTCTCTTCTTAACATTTTCATCCCTACTGTTCGTTAAACAGGATCCTCCCTCCTCCCTCCTCCCTCCCAATATTTCTCTCCCCCGAAATTCTTTCCTTTTCTCTTTTCACCTCACTTTTGTTCTTTTTATAGAGTCAACAAGTCCAGTCATTTCTAATGGATGCCCATACGGTAGACAAGTGTCCACTTCTCTGGCTTTTGTTTTTTTTTTCTTTTACTCCATTCCCTTCCATGTGTTCACAACCACCAACTCCACACACAAGCACTTCACGTGCTGCACCGCCTCAATCAACACTCACTAATCCCCATGCAAATTAGCTCTCCTTGTATCAACTCTTGAATTTATAGGAGCAAGACCTCACTCTTTCACCACACCACACCCGTGGCCCACATAAAAACATATCTAACAAAAGCTGGGTCTCACAATTAGCGAGTCGATACGATTTCTTAGGGGAAATAATTTTAGTAGACTAATGGTAAAAGATTAGGGAATTGATTTATACACTCCAATTTTTATAACCACGCTCTCTTTTTCTGATCTTAGTGTTGAAAGTATATGTATTTTTTTGCTAAAAAGAAAAAAAAGAAAGTGTATATATATATATTTTAAAAAAAAGAGAGCGGTGAAATCAATTCCCAAATATTATCACTATAAATCAATTTGAACTTCCACCAATTATGATATTTGATAGCCGATGGAAAAACGACGGTGGTATGTCTCATTTAGATTGATGAAATGTAGATAATCGCTCTCTCTCTCTCTCTCTCTCTTAAACCCTAAAGAAGCCGCCGCCTCCATTTCCTTCCTTCCCCTCCTCCCAGGGTTTAGCCCTAATGGGTAACGGGAGAGGAGGGATTTCTTCCCCTTGTGGGATTTTTTCATCTCCCAATCCTAGATCTTTGAGGTTTTCTCTTCTTTCCCTTTTACCCCTGTCCCCCTCCTCCCCAAACCACCATCTGTTGCCCCTCCTCCGCTGTGTGTCCAACGGTTGTTCGAGGTAGTGCTTTGCAGATCGTGGTCACTAGAGGCGTCCTCCCCCCTGCTGGAGTGGGAGATCAAAGTTAGTGACTGAAGTCTACTCCAATACGCTGGACTTCGTCCGGTTTTGTTACCGGTTTTTTTTTTTTTTTTTCTAGTTCTGTTCTTTGGTGTCCCCTCTGTGGGATTTCTCCCCGTTTGTAGGGCTTCTTTCACTCCTGTGTGGGTGCTTTTGGTTGTTTTCTGCAGTTCTCCGTCTGTTTGGAGAGGTGGATTTAGTTGGAGCAGGGTGTAGTTTTTGGACCGAGTCCCCTCCTATTTTGTTTTTTGATCCCTTGTTTAAGAGGATGAAGTTGCCTCTTGATATATTGTTTCTTGGATCTATAATATCATATGTTAACGTTTTGGCAAAAAAAATAAAAAAAAATTTGTGAAACGTAGTATTTAGACGTCGTTTTCTTTTTTTCATAGCTCAGGTATCTGGACCTCAACTAATTTATAAATGTCTTGCTCTGCCAATGCAAACAATTTCCTGATTTAGACGTCGTCTTCTTTTTTTCATAGCTCAGTTATCTGGACCTCTTCTTTTTTTCATAGCTCAGTTATCTGGACCTCGACTAATTTATAAATGTCTTGCTCTGCCAATGCAAACAATTTCCTAAAGGAACATAGCATTTTGATCGAAGATCATTTCGTGTCTGATATAAGTTCAATACAATTCAATCAAAATGTAGTGTTTTCTTTACCCTATAATTTTCCCAACCTAAGATGAACAATAATTTATCAAAAAATGTGGTGGTATATCAAAGCAAGGACTCCGTAATATCAAAATGGAATTTTTTAGTATTTTGTATTCGCGGTAATAAAATAAACTCCTACTCTCGCTAATATCAGACTATCTCTCCAAATTTCTAAGTATTAATGAGTTTAATAATCTTAAAAGGAAAAAAATAAATGACAAGGACATTAGAAATCAAAGCTTTGTTACCATGTTAAGCCTCCAATTATGCCTATAAGAAATTAGTTTAGTATGACTTTATTTATTACCTTGAATATAAAGTGAAACGTGTGCCTATCCAGATCCCCCTTTTTTTTTGGCGGGGGTTGTAGTGAACCTATATCCAGATTCTACGTAAACACTATCCATAAGCAGTTCACATTTTTTTATGACTCAAGTGTGTTCGGATTAGTTTACGCGCATCTCGACCAATTCATCTTGAGGGCCCAATCCTTTCGCTTACTTGCGGAGAGCCCAATTAAAATTAGAGCAAAGCTGAGCAAAAGTTCCGCTGGCACTTCTTCAAAAGCTCTCTCTATTATCACACAATCTCTTCAAATTTTCTGAGTATTAATGAGTTTAATTATGTAGAAGGAAAAAAGTACTCCATGATAAGGACATTAGGACATACAAAAGAAAGATTACGAAAATCATTTCAAGGATATATAAAGAAAATTTTGACTACTTAGGATTATATTTTGTTTTAATGCCCAGAAACTTCCTTTTAAAGGTTAAAATCATGCATAAGTTATAGCAGCAAATTAATGCACAATATACTTTATTTTGATTACGCAAATATATATATATATATATATATATATTCATTTTCAAATGAGAAGGTCTGATAATATGAAAATACAAGAATTATATCCGATGGGGAGACAACTAGAAGTGACAATTCAAACAAAAACCAACCAAAAAGCGAACCCCATTAGGATAAAACACAGAAGAATATCAAACAAATTATTGCAAGGTTTTACTTTTGCTTCAACAACCATTGACATCAACAAAAAATATCACCCTCTTTTACTTGCAATCCTTCAAAAGTTAATAATTTAAAAGTTATTTCATTAGCGAGGTCTATACATTCTTTTTTTTTGATCGGCAAAGATGAAATTTTATTAAAAAAAAAAAACGGAGATAAGGGGAGGGGAATCCAACAAAAAATTGAAAAATACACCACAAGGGCAAAAGCCCATAACACCCAAAGGTCTATAAGGGTCCAAGACAGATAAAACCATACAGCTCAACCCTATACCCAAATAAGACAGATTAAAGCACGAAACACCCAAACCCGATCCAATCAAGAATCGGCCTACCCAAACCAACCCCCTAAACCCTAACCACATCAATCAACACCGCCGCACAAACCACCGGAAAGCCAGCCTCGCCGTTAAGCGTAGCCGGCCCCTCCCAGATGTAGAGACCGGCGGCGGAACCCGGCCTACGACAATGGAAATCGATGCAATCAAGGGAGAGGGGTAAACCACCACCAGCCACCACACGCCCGAAACATCCCCAACAGAACATGAAACCTCCAGCGAAAACCAGCAACAGCAACAAGCTAGAAGGACGAACTGGTGGCCCCGCGCCCAACTGAGAACTCGAAATGGTCGCCGACCGGACTTCGGCACACAAAACGACCAGAGCATCCCAACCATGAGGGCCACAACCACCTTGCCACCACCGGAAAGAACCACCACCAGTCACCACCGACATCTTCACCGACCAATTTTTGAATAAAGACAGCACCTGCAAAAACAAAAGTCAGAAAAAACCACCTACAATTACACCCCGACCACCACCGCACCACCATCCACCGCCTACAAACACCAGATCCAGACAGCGCCCAACCGGACCACCCACGACCGACGAGACACCCACACCGCTAGGCAAACCGGTGGAGCCAAGAAACCACCGGCAGGAGGCGAGAAACGCCTCACCCTCCCCCGCAGGGAAGGGTGGAAACCCATCAGAGTCGGAGAAGAGGGAGAGAGCACGATCTGGACAAGGAGAGGGTAGGAGAGAGAGATAGAGGGGAAAGGAAGAGGAGATCGGACCCGGGGGAGGAGGGAACGGAGGACACCTCCCCCCCCGGCAGGCGGCGGCCGAGAGATGGACCAAGTGCTTGAAATTGCTAAGAGAGATACCATTCCTGGGATACCGTTTTGTTTTATTATATAGGTTTACCATTCTGCTTTATTATATGGGTTTGAAAATAGAAGGCTGCAATATCTTTATGGAACTTCGGAAAAAATTAACAACTTTGCTACAAACACAAACAAATGCACTCACAAAATAAGTGGGGGTTATACACACTGCACACCTCCAATTTCCACCACACACACCCCCCCCCCATAAATATGTAACAAATTCAGTCACATAAGACAAAATGGATGTTTGTGAAAATTTATTTTGACGGATTTTTATATTCTAGCTTCTAAAAATAAGTTTAGAATGTCTGGCAAAAATTCTAGATAATTGATTTTTAGAATCTATAAATTCTGAGAACCTGAAAAAGGAAAATTTTCTCAAAATTCAAAGTTTGGGTTAGGTAACTTTTGGGTATTTGCAACACAGATTCTCAAAAAAAGGCTAAAATTCTC
Source organism: Rhododendron kiyosumense (assembly GCA_019656275.1). Lineage (NCBI taxonomy): Eukaryota > Viridiplantae > Streptophyta > Magnoliopsida > Ericales > Ericaceae > Rhododendron > Rhododendron kiyosumense. Next base: position 79,950 of record BPLS01000700.1, on the reverse strand, counting down.
ATAATCTTGCAGCTGCAATAAATAGATTTGTCAACTTCTACTAAACTCTGAAATCTAAATTTGTAGCAGAATCTGAAACTAAAATTTGTACCGCAGAATCACAAGACTCCATAATCAATTCAATCTCAGCTTTCAAAATATGTATGTCATCATCCTAACTCTTTTAAAAAGTATACTCTGAACAGTAAATCGTGACATTTGTTTATGATTATTATACATACCACTTTATTTTATTATACAGAAATGCTTTTTTATTTCATATTTCCTGCTCTTCATAGAAGAAATACATATCTTTTACTATGTACATTAGAAAAAACTCAAAATCTAAATTTAAAAAAGATCAAACCTCCCACTCTCTCTCTCTCTCTCTCTCTCTCTCTCTCTCTCTCTCTCTCTCTCTCTCTCTCTCCTTTTTATTGAAATAAGAATTACAAATAAGTTTAAAAAAAAAAAAAAACTTTTAAACGTGATGCACGGCGTCATCAAGCAGATAGAAATTTCATTCTTTTTTTAGCCCTATAATTTATTATTGTTCTTCCAATAATAAAATGTGGTTATTTTGATACTATACTTTTCTATTTTAGAGTTTATGTTACAGTTTATGCTCCAAGCAACACATTTAATGCATCAATAAATCATTTAATAGATTCGAGTAACCCCAAAGAAGGAAAATCCAGTGGGCATGCCAGCTCACACCATAAAAAGAGAGAAACTTATTCACAGAGTATTCACGGTTCCGCACAATCTCATTCGTCTATCTCGGCAATCACTGGTAGGGATATGTTTTAAAAATTTTACCGATTAAAAATATTTTTTACGGGTCAAAATTGATTTTTAATCCGGATCATCCAAAACACTTTTAGATGCGTGAGATTGAACTCTGTAAAACTTAGTTTACGGAGCATCTGTATTTTTACCGACATCAAATAAAAATTAAAATTAAAAAAAAAAAAACAAAACCAAACATCTTTCAGTGAATCACAGCGAGGTGCCAGCAACTTCGGAGAAACACGAATGCACAGAATCCTGGCCATGCAAATCACAGATACCACCCCCTAGGTTTCTCTTTGATGAAAATTACCCATGAGGTTTTGGGAATTGCACTAGTTTTCCTTGTAAGAGTTTGTTTGTTGATTTTCTTGAGAGGGAGAAATGAAGTTACTAAATTCAACTTCCATGCTAAATAAAGGACCTTGTTTAATCACTCATCCATCTTCAACTTTTTAAACTTTCTCTTCCTCGGACCATTGAATCCAATTTTTTTTTAATTCCTTCGTCCCTCATCACCATTCACTGACCACCTTCTCCCCTCCCGCCACTACTATTCTTTCCCTCCTAACAACACTACCATTGTCCATATTTATCTCTCACATATTTCCCGTAATTGCTACCACCATTTTACCTTTTGATATCATACTAAAATAAAATACACCCAAAAAAAATTTATTAACAACAAACTAATACGCTTATAACCCCCTACTATCTTTGAAACTCCTTGTTAATGTGCAGAAGGAAGAAAGGTGAGAGAACTTGAGAATTGGTCGACCAAAGGAGATTCACATCAATTCACTTCAGTCTCCATAGAAACAAGGTCTATAGTAATGGTAACAATTTTAGGTTTGTTAGTATATATGCTTCCTACAATATTATAAATTCCTAAGCATAACCCAAATTCCCCTTCCCTAAAACAACCATTTTGCCAATAAAATCACGTTGCTGCCATTACTGTCGCGCACCACTCTTCTAAATCTATATTATCTCAAGCTCTTGAAATTCTAACATAAATTTTTTTGTAACCCCTATAAAACAAGATCGCCACATCGCAATTGATGAAAATTATTTAATAGGGCAGTAAGGGACTCCAATGAGAGATAGAAGCTAGAGAGACAATGTCACGCCCTCGATTTTTAACATAAATAAATAAATCAATTTAAAGAAAATTCTCGCATAATATGAATAATACCCAAAATGAGATTTCCCACTTGCTTAATTACAACAAGGTCCTCCAGTTTAAGAAAACACAACCTTGGCACCACGGCCCAAATTAACTTAAATACATGTACAAAGTCTTAAGTATATTACAACGTTTTGTCAAAAGATCAACAAACAAATTAGTTACAATACCATCTCTACCCAAAAGTAGACTAATACAAAGATGGATGAGTAACTAAGTCACGTTAGCTTCCAAATATCTTCGTTTCCAAATTCACCATGTTATGCAATCTACTGTCCTGCATTCGAACATGAAAAGAAGGATTTTGCTGAGCTACACTAGCCCAGTAGGAAATTCTCTACAAAATCCAAACGAATGTACATTAACACCATTTACGATGAGATGATGAGCATGAATACAGCAAACCAAAATAGACATCAAATCCAAACGAATGTACGTTAACACCATTTACGAATTACCGTAACATTCTCTTACACATATACACACACACATATACAAACACACTCCTTCTAACAATCCTCCACCCTTTACAAAAATGTGTTTCCACACCTAGCGACACAATGTACTCTACCCTTCGCGAAATTGTGTTTACCACACCTTGCGACACAATATACTCCACCCATCGCGAAATTGTGTTTTCCACACCTTGCGACACAATATACTCTACACTTCACATCAACAACCACCATATAATCACAACCAACACCAAATACGTCACATATAACTCGTGAATCATAACACTCAAGTCTACAATACTACTTTCAAAGAAATATGCAATCCTCAAGCCATAAAACATTTTATTCGTCCATATATAGCAAATAAACAACTAAATCACACATAGTCACCGTAAAACGTGTAGAGGAAGAGAGAAATCTCTACCCAAGTGAGTTTTGAACAAAACCCTAGGTCCACCAAGAGGAAAAAACCCAAATCTTCCAAGAACAAGCTACTCCCAAGTTTAGGTGCAAGATCTAGAGAGGATATTATCAAAAAACATGATAAATAAGCAAAGATCAACAAGTGATAGTGAGGTGAGAGAGAGAAAAACGTGAGTGAGAGTCAAAAAGTTAGAAAAAGAATACCAAACTTATCCCTTATTCACCAAATGTGATTCAAGTGATTTTGAGGAAGAAAACCCTTAGATTTTGAAGATTTGAGGTTGAAATCAAGAGTTTTGGGTGAGATTGGAGTTGGGTAGGTGAGAGGGGGTGTTTCTAGGTCTGATTCGTGGGTTTTTGGTATGAAAAATGGTAAAAAGGGTATTTATAGAGATTCAAAAAGCGTGCCTGAAAGTTGCAGAAAAACACACTATGTACCAGTACTGGGATTGCCCAGTACCGGTTCAAGAGCCTTTAAAATGCCAAAAAAACACAACTTCTGGGAATCATGTACCGGTACTGCGCAAAAGCCAGTACTGGTTCAAGCTGGACAGAAAATAATTTTTTTTATAACAAGTACCGAATCAACCCCACTTGTTACCAACACCTTCAAACATCATCATAACATCAAAACTCACATTTTACCATTCTCCAAGTGTCCGATACATAACAATAAACGTATACCCGTGCACCCCACAAACGAATGCATAACTTTATTAATAATACGATTCCTTTCAAGTGTTAAATGATTTTCGAAATAATAATAATTTACGGGTCTCTACAGACAAAATAAACATCATTTGACCTACAATCTTTGACTTGCTCCCATTATTATATCTTTAACCTCCAAAGCTTTTATTGATATTTTCTAGAATTTAATTACTTGATTACTTTAATTTCATTGCAACAATTGAATTGAAAAAGCTAGTGAGATTGTAAACCACGTGAGACTATGAACTCCACTATGGTAGAGCACAATACACTCAAAATAATACTATACATGGGGTTTATGTTTGGCACATATGTATGTACATTCGTATACATGTATATGTTCCTATTATTTATATACCAAAGTATACATCCTCTACAACTGCCGAGGAGAGATGATATGTATCACATGCAGTCTTTCTGAATAGCTAGAATAGAGGTTATTCAACATCAGTATCATGATACAAGAGGATTAACTGTGTTGTAAGTGAAGTACGGAGGTAGAGGTGATGGCTTTAATGTAGTTTTGAGTAACAGTTACGGAGTAAACGAACGTTCAGATATAACAAAGGGAGAACATAACTTAGAGTTGGAATTTGAAACTTAAACTCTTATAGTGGTATTTCATTGATGAATCCTAATTCGCCAATATTGTCAAATTATGTCACTTGACCTATATGACAACTGACAACTAGTCATCGGAGGAAATTGAATTGTTATTACAAACCTCAAAGAAAAGGACATAATGACCCTAACCACATAAGTACTAGTGTGATAATTAGAAACTTAAGGGACCTCAGTGTATATGTAACCTTTCTCCGGGCAAATCCCGGGTTGTAAAGACACAAAATAATAAAGCCAAATCCCTCGTTTTTTATTTTGTGGACCAACGATTCGTTAAATACACCACGATCTCATTATTTTAATCAAAATCGTTCAATTTGTAAATTTTTTTGAAACTATATCGTATTAAAAATTAAGTTAATTCAACATCAATAACCCATTAATTAAGTTAGATTGTCTTACATATTATTATTGAGATTATATCGACCTATCCATTTTCGTATGACAAATATTGTCCGATCAAGAGGCTAATAATATCCGATCAACTCATTTATTTTTTCAATCCATCTACTAGCGAACCGAGCAATTTAGATCACAATAAAAAGATTTTGATGGAACATACCGAAACGGACTACGCTCTCGTAATGCATTAGCGCAGTGCGAGACATTGTAGTCCTGATTTCGTAGGGATTTCTTAATTAACCGCCCCCCTCTCCCTCTCTCTATACTTGTGAGCGACCTACCCACACTATATAAATCACACCATTGTCTCTCTCACCTCTCTTGCCCTTGTTCTTCACGCGCAGCACACCACCCTGTCATCTCTCTGTGCTTAGGTACTTTCACATTCGAGTCTATATCTCTGTATATTCATGGGTATCTTTTTATTTGCGTTCTGATTTGTGTACCTTTTTTCCGTGATTTTTTAATTGTTAAAAGATTAGATTTTTACGTTCTGGGTTGTTTAATCTATGTGCAAAGATTGTTTCTCTTTATCTAGAATTAGGGTTTTGATGAGTGCTTTTTTCTCTTTCTGTATGAGTTTTTTTTTTTTTTTTTTTAATTTTAACGAGGGAAGGGTTTCATGTTTTATTGTTGATAGAGAAATATTTAGATTTTAATGAGATTAACCATTGAAAGGCTCGGTTTTTATGGGTTGAGATTGTTTCTGTTTTATTCAGATAATGGTTTTAGAATTAGGACAGCTTTCTTCACGTTTCTAATGAGTTTTCTCTTTTACATACTTCCTCCTCTCCAAAATCTTTGTCGGTTTGCACAACAAGAACTTAAAAATAATATCTTTTGCATGACAAAATTAAAACTTTTCTCATGAGCTGAAGGAACTCATTGGTATCTAGTAAATTGTTAGTAAATGTATTTGAAGTTCTCGTTCTGCGGACCGGACAAACTTTTTGTGATAGAGGTAGTACATAATTTTTGTTTTAGTTGGATTTAGGGTAAAATTCAAACTTTAGTTGGTGGATATATGTAGTTTTGAACGAGTTTAATCTTCAAAAATCTCATTTTTGTTTCCTAGATTGGTCCATTGATGTGCAGGATTGTTCTGTTTTAGTGGAATTAGGGTTCAACAGAGAGCTTTTTCAGATTTCAAATGTAGGTTGTTTTTTTCACTCTGTTTCTTAGGCTTTCAAGGAATCTTTGTGCTGCTTGCCTTAAAGGAAACTGGGTTTTGTTGTACTTCATTTTCTTTTAATGTAGTTGCAAACTGCAATAAATTATTCTATAGCTTAGTTTCACATTGATCCTTTTTTTAATTAAAACAGTATGGGTACGAAATCAATATTACGCTTCCATTTCTTGATGTTTTTGCTAGGGTAATTGAGTGCACACATATTTGGGTCTTCATGTTTTTGCTTGGTATTTGGAATCAATAATAGTGGATTAGTGGTAATGTTGAGATTTTTGGTTAAAAGGATGGAGAAAAAGGATAAGGGACATTGAAAACTTCAAATGTGTACGCAGATTCTTCTTGTAGTGACAGTGGTTTGATGGTCATTTCAACAGAGATGGCAGAAACTTCTCCCCCTGCCCCCACCACAGAAGAAGTCGGAAACACGTTCGTGCAGCAATATTATGGAGTGTTGCTTGCTCAACCTGATCTTGCTCACAGGTTTTATGAAGAATCTAGTGTATTGGGCCGGCCTGGCCCCAACGGACTTATGGTTAAAGTGACAACCTTGCAAGTAAGTTTCTGCCCTAGGGTGTTTATTTTGTAATAATGTATGCTAATTACCAGTTGTGTATAATTTGTTGAAGTCTGTGTGCGGTAAAAATGGTAGATATCTTTGACATGGATAAACTTCCAGTTTCATTACAGGCGTTGTTCGTGGTTAGGATCCTTTTGTTTCTTGGGATGGTTTACATAGACTCGTTATCAATGTTTGCCACAGCTTAGTTTGCCATCTAATTGAGCACATAATTGATGGAAACAAAACATATGTAACCAATTTTTTTATCCTCAAAACTTACGTAACTTACCATGGGATTTTCTTGGTATTCAGTAGAAGGATTAGGCAGCGTAAGACAATTCGTGGAAACCATTTAAGTTTGTGGTGAACTTTCACTAAATTTATGATACTCACATGCGTAAAATTCGTGGGATGTGATAATTGATGTTAATTTTATTTTTCTATATCATTTATTAAATAAGGTGCCTAAGTCCTGATCTTGTCTGCAGTTCTAGCCATGATGTTGAATTGGCATAACGTCAAATTTTATGTATCTTGGGACAGGGCATTAAACAGATGATCCTGTCATTTGACTACATTGGCTGCAAGGCTGAGATAAAGACTGTTGATTCTCTGGATTCTTGTAAGGAAGGGGTGATAGTTTTGGTAACAGGTTGGTTGACTGGGAAGGATCATGTGACAAGAAGCTTCTCGCAAACTTTCTTTCTGGCTCCGCAACCAACAGGCTACTATGTATTGAATGACGTTTTTAGGTTCATGGATGAGGTCAAGGCATCTACCCCTTCAGAATCAGAAGTTAGTGATGCCAATGAGAACGCTGCGAGCACTCCTTCAACACCAAAGCAAGGTAGGTTTGTGCAAAGTGTTTGTTTCTTTTCCTTGTAGTTGCCTTTTATGCTAAACTTTCAGAAGGATTATACAATTGAAAGTGAGCATGTGCGGATTGCTTACCAGTGGATCGAATTGGTTTGTGATGGAGTGGGTTATGTGATTTCTATGTCTATTGGTCCCATTCTGTATTTGTTATTTACGTGATCGGTAATTTTATTCAGAGTCTGCTCATGCTCCTATTCAACTGGACCAAAGTCCAAGATCTCCCCCCAAGGCCGCAAGTCAGAGCAGTGAGGCCTGTGAATCATCAGATACGAAAGATTCACCTGACAGCGACTCGGTTGTTAAAGAAGTGGTCAGCGAACAACCACTTAGTTCAAGCCAGAATGGTGGGCTCACAGTTTCCATAAAGTCAGTTCCAAAGGATCAGGAGAATCGCCCAAAGATGTCTTATGCCTCAATAGTGAGTTCATTGTGCATATGAGTATTTCGGTTGTTTTTTAATTTTCGGGCCGTGTCCTCATCCGGGACTGTAGAGAGATTTGCTGATGGAAAAAATTGAGGGTTTTGTGAAAAGGGAAATCTCCTAAACTTTTGCCACCCTTAAATCCCTATACAAATTGCTGCTCCACAGATACCTTAGTGAATTACTTAATGATTCAGGTCTTGGTGTGAATGTGTTGTACATTCTTTTTCATCCTCAAAATCCCTAGACAACTCCTTGATCCAAACACAGCTTTAGTGAGATAATTTAATGATTTGAGTCTTGGTGTATAGGTGGCAAAGGAGAGTAAAGTGACTTCTCCTGTCCATGCACCTACTGTAATTGTTAAAGCTTCAAGCACTCATTACCTGGACCGGGCGTCTCCAAAAGCAGCAGCAGCAGCTGCTCCTCCTAGTAATAACAGGGCCCCACAAAAGAATATTACTCTTACAGAAGGTATGTACTTTCTTGTAGATTAATATGGATTCACGCAATATCTAAAATTTTCTCTCATGTTACTGAATTTTACTTCATGTTGTTGTCACAGGTAAGGCCATTTATATTGGAAATTTGCCTTCTGATATTACAGATGAACAACTTGATGAAGTTCTCAAGACATTTGGACCTGTTAAGAAGGATGGCATTCAAATTAGAAAATACAATGTATGCTGGAGTGATTTTGTTCCTTATGTTTCATATCTATACTCTCTTCACATCTTTACTCTGAAACTCCTCTGAGCAGGATGGGTTCTGTTACGGATTTGTGGAATTTGTATCCTCCAGTGCTGCGCGTAGTGCAGTTGAGGTACTCACAGTAAATTCCTATTGACTTGTATAATTCTTTCCTTCTGACTAACCCTGCTAACCTCTTTTGCATAATTTGTACTTTTTATTTTAATGTTGGTTAAGCTAATGGTACGATTTCCCCCCCTTAAAGAAGGGTTACCAAATTCGTTTCCTTAAGAAATTGTCGACAATAGGGTTGTTTATTTTTCACATGGCCCTGTATTTTAAACTGCTTCCTCATGAAGATTTGTGTGATATTTCAGGCACATCATATCATGATCGGGTCAAATGAAGCTTATATCACGGAGAAAAAATCTCCCAATCAGGGCAAGTGGAACTATATAACTCCCTTTGTTTTTGTTTGTAGTCTAACGAAGGTGGCATCCTTTATGTCCGTCTCTTGTAAGAATTTAACAAGGAAAAATATGCTGGCCAACTTTGAAAAAGTTCACCAAATACTCCAAAACTAGCCTACTCTCCTGAATTTTTTGATAAATATAGTTGGCTCATGTTTTTTTTTTCTTCCAAATACAACATTCAGAAAAGGTTGGCTAAAAGCTTTAAAAAAAATTTACCGTGAACATAATTCAAAAAATGAATTACTACTAAGTTCTTAGATATTGTGTGCAGTTCAAAAAAAAAAAAAAAGAGTTGCACACTACTAAGATGTTATTTGTTCTTACAGCTAGCAATGGCAGAGGGAAGTTCGCATCGGGGAAGGGTGATTTCCGCAATGACAGTTACAGGAACCGGGAAAACGTTCGTGAAGGTCGTAGCTATGGCGGATATCCAAATGGGAACCGTGATGGTGATTTCGGGGGTCAGTACAAAAGCCCTAGGGGAAGCAATGGAGAAGGCCGTCAGAGGGTGTACCAAAATGGGGGTGGAAGCACACCCCGAGGCCGGTCAAGTGGCTCCAAGTAGACTGCAGTATATCCTACCAATAAGAGACAGCTGCCTGCTTGAAATAGGTTGAAAAATATCATTTTTAATTATTTTGAAGATTTCTTTCTTAGGCATTTGAGGCTAACGTTGGGGTGAAAGGTATTTTCCTTAGATTAGAAAAAGGGGGAAAAGAACAATCTACAACTTTTTTTTGTAATTACACAACAATTTTCTCTCTAATTTAGTGTCAAAGGGCTTTATTCATGATGGTACAGTATTCTCTCTCTCTCTCTCTCTCTCTGTGTTTGTGTGTGTGTCTGTGGACGTTGGGATGTCTGAAGCTGGAATATAAGGTATTGCCCACTTGTGCTTAACCTTGGTCAGCCTTGTATCTTTGAACTTCTAAGCTCCACGGATTTACAAGAGAACAATTTGTAGTTCGTTATTATTTATTGATTTATTTTTTTTGTGGGGTGGGTGGGTGGGATATGGAGTCTAATTTGTGGTTATGGAGCGCCTATCTATCGCGGTTTTCTTTTGTTGACATCGGGGTCTCTCTTTTTGATTGAGTATCATGATTTTAGTGCCGGGATTGAGGAACAATCAAGAGGGTCCAATGTCTGTCTTTACACTTGAACCCCAAATCTCTCCCTGGTAAGCAATATCTGTCAAGGTGGCAGAGCTACAGTTAGCTGTTTTGGGCTCTCAAGTTATAGGAATGAGCTGCAATGTGAAGATTAGTGATCCTCGTGATTGCTCTTTGCCCTGACATTGTGTTTTGATTCCTTTGAAGGGTAAAATGAATGAGCTGGAAAAGAAGGTATTAATTCCAAGAGACACCTGGTTATAAACAGAAGAAGATAATTTTTCCAGTTAACTTGTGATCTCAGGGAAGCACTTTCTTATTTCCAATATACAACGCCGACGTATTTTTATTTTTATTTTTATTTTTCAAATGGAAAAATGCTCATTAGAACATTCACAGAAAATAACTAGCCAGTCACATTCAACCACCACCATGAGTAGATTTTGAGTACAACAATGACATCACGCAACAATGCCACAAATTATGTCTCAGTTATAGTTGGAGTTTCATATTAGTTGGTGACACCACGTAAGAGGGGTCCACGCCTGCACCCAGTAAATTGATTCCGCCATCACAGGAGTAAGAACACTCTCTAGAACCAAGGCAAGGCCTTGGACATGCTCCAGTGCAGAACGGCAAAAAAAGATTTATGTGCATTAAAGAATCCATTCTGAAGTAGCACTATGTACCTAAATAAGAAAGGCATTATATGAAAGACCTGCAATATACAGATTATACCAGTCCAACCACAACTTTGTTGGGAGACCTGAGATTTTTTCCATTTTCTAGACAATAAGGAAGACCTCCATCTGCCATTCTTTCTATTCTATGTTCAAATGATTTGTACATTGCCTATATATAATCCTATATTTGTTTCTCATTGTCAATCAATGGAATACATCTAACTAGAATTCAGAACCGTGGACAACCCTTGCCTGGATTTCTTCACTATTTGTCTTATCAGAAGTTCATCATCGCTTTCTCCATCTTCACTCTCTGCAGCAACTTCACTTGACCCCCGACTCCTTAATATCCACTCTTCCAACGTCCCAATCAAATTATCATGACCCTTATTTTGACCCTCGCCAAGTCGTTTATGATAACGAGGAATCACTTCCTCAACATGGCTATTGCGACATGCTGCATCTGGCGTTTCTTGATTTGAATCTGCCACCCAGATAATCTCATCATAAGCCTCACTGTGAGCATCCAAACCTTCCCCTGACAAATTTATCTCAAAGGGTTGGTCCATTTCATGGACTTCATTTACGTTTGGGCTTCCTGGGGTTGATGAGGCCATATTCGTCTGGGAGGTTCGGTGTTGCCATTTGAGAGAGTGCACCTTTTTCTGGCTGTTTTGAAGAGCTGCCTCTAGCTCCTCTATTCGTGCTTCAAGTCTCGATTCAATTACCTCATGAAGTCGCAAGCTCAGCTCCCTAGGCGAGACTGCATAGTTTGCAGTCTGAGTGTGGTCGGCAGGGGTCCAACTTGCATCTGAGTCTGATCGAGATTGCACCAAACCTACTTTTAAGTCTCCTTGAATCACCTCTGCTTCAAAGTCTGGATCGAGCTGCAACAAAGTAACTCAAAACCTATAAATCTCTGCTAGTCACATCATACACAACAAAAACTGATCATGCAGTTTATGAATATTTCAATGTCAATTAGTGAAATCTCTCTCTGACTCTATCAGTCCATCATCTTCAAATCCATTGATAGAAGGACATGCAGCAGGAATTGGGACAAATGATCAAACACCAAAAAAATCATGATTGCACAAGAAAAAGACAAGACGGAAATACTTCAAAAGTTATGCAGTTAAATTCTTCTCGAGGAAATAGGAAACTTTATTAGCGTGAAATGTTGAGGTTCTAAGAACCAAACTCGTCAAACTGGTAACCCTAGATTCGTGGAGAAGACGAAATCCTGTTTCAAATCGTAGATCCACAATTGTTTAACAATCCACTAGTGTTGGCATGCCTCTGCCTTAATAACTCCAAATAATTGAAAATTCTCCGAAGTCTATCATACTTTTACCTTAAGATTTTGTCTCAAATTCAGACGCCCTAAAACTGCCTCTTAGATTTTCTAAGTTTCATGCAAGGTCACATTTCTCAAAATTGCTGTGCATATAATGTCCATAACCAAAAGTCGTGTGCGACATTCTCACTATTGCTTTAAGGGTCTTAAAGTGCAACAAATATAACATCTGAGAAATCAAGTTTGGGTTACAATAAAACAATAATGATGTCATCTTGTGGACATGAAACACTTCCAATTCCCAAAACACCACGCACCCCAATTCGTACACGCATCTACGTGTACATTCCCATAACCACTTCAATTTCCTTCCCCCAGGCCATAGAAAAAAAACCTCAAACCCTCTCTCTCTCAAAAAAAAAAAAAAACCCTCAAACCCTCTCTCTCTCTCTCTCTCTCTCTCTCTCTCTCTCCAATGGGTCTGATCGAAGTGACGCAAGTGGCAATGGGACTCAGCGTCTTGGCCGGAGCAGTTTTTCTCAAGTCGGTGATGGACCAGAAACCCACAATGGGCCCGACCCAGTTCCGGAGGTGCTCGAGCTGCAACGGGTCGGGCCGAGTCGCCTGCCTCTGTTCCCGCTGGTCCAAAGGTGACGTCGGGTGCTGGACTGGAGAAATAGTCCACAACAGTATCATGAACAGAAAAAAGGAAAGGGGAAGAAGTGAATTATTGGATCTCGTTTTAACCAAGAGCAAGGCAAGATTATGACTGTCGAGTAATATGGCTCAAGATAGGAGTGAGCTGAGGAAGAGCACGGCCTACGAGAAGGATCAAAAACACACCTCATATAGTTCGAAAACTTGGCCTGCGTTGAGGAAAATGGTGAAGCACGATTTCTTGAGCCAAACCAGACAGTTTAAATACAGTTCAAGTTTTCATTTTATTGTCTTCCATCCCACAAAACAATAAGCACCAAAATAATCATCACAAAAAACATCCAAGTTAAAAGGCTGAAAACGTGATCAATGTCATTACATTATGAAACCCATGACCAGGAATTTTAATTGATTCCTTTAAGAAAACAAACAGCAGTCAACAGAGAAAAGATGCCGCTAGGAGAAGCCACTTCAATTAGGAGTCTAAAACCAGCCAATACTGTTTTATTTTGCCTCTCGTATCCATATGATTTTGCACTTCTCGACAAATCTAATCTGTTTCATTATTCTAAGAGGCTATTCTATTCTACATAATTAAGAACTTGTTATTCTTAACTCTTGGGCACACAAATTCCTACATAACTTACCCGCAAATGCAATGGTGGCCTCGGGTTCAGCAATAACGACCTTCCCCAACATACCAAAACTAGCTGTCAGCCCACCAGTAGTAGGAGATGCGAGGATTGATATATAAAATAGTTTGGCATCTAATTAAACCCATGACCAGGAATTTTAATTGATTCCTTTAAGGAAACAAACAGCAGTCAACAGAGAAAAGATGCCACAAGGAGAAGCCACCTCAATTAGGAGTTTAAAATAAGCTAATACTGTTTTATTTTGCCTCTCGTTTTGCTACTCATGAACTTTCTATGAACTTACCAGTAGCATCTTCTGTTCGCCTTTTACATTGACGGCCAACTTGATGGTAGCATAGGCCACAAAACGGTGATCATGAGATTTGCAGTAGGAAAATTCGGGAGCATCCTTAAACTAAAAGGGGCTAAAATTGCTGGGAGCATCCCAATATTGAAATAGAAGAGAATTATGGCTCCAAAATAAAATCATAGAATAATACTGCTAGTAACACAATAATGAGTGCAGTTGAATTTTCGTATATTCAGGGGTTGTTACCTCAACAAAGTCAGATATACTTTCCAAAGTAGATGCTTTCATGTTTAGTTCCAACCTCTCCAGTTCAGCTTCAAGTTCTGCCTCAATTTTACTCATTAACTCATGGCTCTCTACTTCCTGATCATTCGGCTCTTTCCTCTCGTGTTTTGCAGATTTCTGTTTAGAGGAAGATGCAATGGGTTCTGGATTGGTGGAGGAACAATCAGTTGTCACCTGGGACTGATGGTATTCACCAGCTATCTCCTTCACAGTTAGCACTGCTTTCATCTCAAGCTCCTCTTGCAAATCTCCTACCAAATTCTCACTTCGCTTCAACATTTCATTTAGGTCATCCATTTCTTTTTTATTTGATATAATGGTTGATATTATGCCAATAGTGATCCCAATAATGAAGAGTAGCATTCCTTCAGGTGAGCCTGACACCAGTAAGAAGTAATGTATTAAAGGGCCCGTGGCATTGAAAAGGCAAAAAGAGCATGAAGCAATTAGTATAAGTTTTCACTTATGAACATATATACCTATGATCATCAAATGTGGATTGTTCCAGCACCAGGAACAAGACGGGACAGTGGTATGCCACATGTCGTAAATTGTGGTACGGTCCAGGTAGGTTTTCGTCCGGACGGTGGTTAAGTCCATCAGACGCAACGCGACTAGGGAAATACATTTTTGGGGTTTTTATAAAAGGTTAGAAGCCTATTTCGGTTAGGATTTGTTAGGAAAGTACTCTCTTATCATAAATACTTGTATTTGGATTCATTATTTACATGTGAGAGGCAATAGCCGCAACATAATAGTCTCAAAAAGGGTTTGGGGAAAGAGAACTTGTTCTTGGGCTTGGTGAGATTTTAGAGGGGGTTGCTGCAGAAACACCTCTTTGTTGCTCTTTCGAGCATTCATTTTCCTTTGCATTAGTGGAAGCCTTTGATCAACTGCCAGTGGAAGCCGAACCACATAAATCTTTTGTCTCTCTTAGTTTGATTGTCTCTCTCGTTTGTTTGGTTTGCTTTGCACATTAGTTATTTTCTTCGATTCAGTATTCATAACCATCAATTGTTCGTAGTGCGTTGTGCCTTTGGTGGCTCTCTGCACAACAGGGTTCCAAATAACGTTACAAGGTACCATATTTCGGAAGATGTGTTCTTAAACATAAAGCATTTCCATGGCAAATGCACTAACAAGGAATCAATTCTGGCATGGACAATATGTGGCAGTGCCGCAGTTCATACTTCCCTGAGGTTGCTATGTGAGACACGTCATAACCCAGTTGGAGATGACACCCACTTAGTTTCATGGCAACAGCATCTTTTCTGATTACTCTCATAGTCATTTATAAAACCAACATTAGAAAGTACGTCAATTTTACCAGATTCTTTAGCCCTACTTTCAACGAGGAAATATTTAAACCAAAACCAATTTATTCCAGAACCTAGGTTTAAGTTCTCACATGATTGAGCAACTCATTCATCCACACCTAAAAATAGAGCTAACTGATGTGGCACAAGTGGCCATACAGCGCACATAACTATGAAAGAGCATACTTTAATGCATTGGCTTTGCTATAGGAACCCAAAAGACTTCTAGAAATGAATTAGCTGATGGTCAATATCCTGATAAGTAAAGAAAATACATGAAACTTCAAAGGTGCCAAAACAAGTTCATCACATCATGGGCCTATACCTTGTAAATGAAAAGAGAGTCTATACCTTGTGAAGGAAATGTTCCAACAGATAACCGTGTGTTGGAACTGCTCAACTGCCCCTTTCCAAGCCTTTGTTCTGGTTTCCTTAGGAGCTCCACAATACCAATTTGTTGCGGTGAATGGGTTCCCATAGATGTGCTACTAGTATCTTCCAAGGAGATCCCAACTTTGTTCTTAACCCTACGTTCTTTACCACCATCCCGTACGCCAAGTGAATCAATACCCTCTCTTATCATTCTCCTGTTCCCATCAGTAACCAACAATGGCCTCACTGTTTGCATAAGTGATGGTGGACCTGACCTAATCAAGTAATCTTCCCCTCTTTCTTGATCTCTATACAGCTGGGCAGTAAGGCAACTTTCTAAAGAGTTCAGTGGTTTAGCATAAAACTCATGAGACCACCTAGTTCTTGGTGGCCTACTTCTTGATAATCTATTGGTATCAGATTCGGGTAAAACATCACCACAATTGTCAAAACCCTCGCCAACTGAACCCTCCTGAAATCTTTGTTTTCCTTGGAATTCTGGAAGCAAACTAGTCATCGTAAGCACATTATACTTCTCATAATTCCCTACATTTGCCAACATTGTAGCACCACTGCCACTGGTAGAAGCATCATTAAGCTGCTCATCTGAAATGTCATTCCCTCTCTCTGAAGATTCTCCCTCCAGTCTTCTTCGCAACCATCTGCGGAAAGGACACGTTTGGTCCTGAATCTGCTGCAGCAAATCTCTGAAATCAGATTGCAGGGGAGTCGAATTCCCAGAAGATAATTCTGATTCCCCAGACAAGTACTTAGCTAAATACCCAGCACCAGCTGCTGCTGCAACAACCCATAAATCCATTCCCTATCTCCGTACTCGGATAGATCAAAATTTCCTAAATAACATTTGATTTTTCTTCAGTTTATGAAGTTCAAAATCTTGAATACTAACTATGAATTCATTGACACATCAAGAAGGGTTGAGCTCAGAACCCAAGAACCCAGAAGCAGAAATACATCAATCAATCCTACAAAGACAGAAGATGAACACGAAACAAGGAAAACATGCAAAAGGAACCCATACACAGAAACAACAAACGAAATTTCATGGGCTCTGAACAATTAAAGTACTAATAGTCTAATAGATAGCAAATGGAAATCCAAACAGCCCATTTTAAGGTAACATGTGTCGTACAAAACCCATGAAGGAAACGAAATGATCTGCCCAAAAAGGCAAAAAGAATGAACATTCAAAGCGGTAGGCGAAATCAATTGAAAAGCTATAAAGGAGAGGGTTAAAGGTCCACCACATGGTCTGGAAATTGGGACCCAAGACGAGCACCGCCGCAGTTCCCCTATTATCCGCTCCTGGGCACAGACCGAGCCTCTCAAATTATTTTCTTGAAGGGTAAATTTCACTGACCTCCCCTGAGGTTTCTGACACACGCACTAACCACCCCTGAGGTTTCCGAAATTTCACTTTCCTCCCTTGCTTTTTCTGGCTTTATGAAGATGGCCCTTCCGTTACATGGCTGTTAAATATTTTCACAAAATTAGATGATTAATGCTGATGTCATGTTTTTACGATTTTAAAGTGTCCAAAATACCCTTTTGGCCTCTCTCGTTATTGTGGACTTCTTTTTTCCCAAACCATGATGCAGTCAAGATTTTTTATTCTCCCATAATAAAATTTATTGGTCGTTCTTGTAACGTAAAAATTTGAATAAACTAATATTTGAGATTCCAATTTCAAATAAGAATATTGTATCCAAAAAAAAAACTTGACGATGATGACTATATAAATTTTTTAATTTAAGATGATAATTATATTATAAGGTGGAGTTTCACTAACCCTTTTTCAGACACCGCAATGGCAGGAGTCTTGTGCATTGAGTTTGCATTTTTATTTTTTTTCTTAAATTTGTATTTTTAATTCTCTTATTTTAGATTTTGCAAATCACTATATTAATATAGAGCATGTTATATCCTTAAACCGCTTTTTGGTACAGGTTCAACAATATAATTGAGCCATTGTTGGTAATAATAACGAGCCTTTATTTTATTTTCCCTTCCAATTCACACAGCAATCAACTAAACAAAATACCTCATGCCACTCTTGCTAGTCACTTGTAGCCAGCCAAGTACAACACGACAAATGGTATGGCAGCAGAACTTTTAACCTTTTCTTCTTCTTTTTAATTTATTTGGTTCTACGACTCTC
Organism: Rhododendron kiyosumense; assembly: GCA_019656275.1. Classification (NCBI taxonomy): domain Eukaryota; kingdom Viridiplantae; phylum Streptophyta; class Magnoliopsida; order Ericales; family Ericaceae; genus Rhododendron; species Rhododendron kiyosumense. The sequence goes on along the minus strand of BPLS01000700.1, from coordinate 62,330 downwards.
TTATGAGAGCCCTATAAGCAAAAATTAATTATGATCCTTTAGGATAAAATGATCAAAAAAATAAGATTTTTGCACTGATCCAAATAGATTAAAAATTGAAGTATTTAATTTTTTAATATATAAACACTCAAAAAAATTTAGTGCTCCAATTTTCAATTTGTTTGAATATGTGCGTAAATCATATTTTTAAGATCATTTTATCCTAAAGGGTCATAATTAATATTTGTCGTTAGGGCACTCATAATTAAGTATCTGCTCTTCATTTTGTTCTATAACTCTCTTAGAGCTCTCATATGAGAGTCTTATAGTCAAATTAATTATGACCCATTAGAATAAAATAATCAAAAAAATAAGATTTTACCATTGGTTCAAACGGATTAAAAATTAGAGAACTTATTTTTTTAACCCATCAAAATGTTTACTGTTTTACTAGTGAGAAAAAGAAGAAAAAGACGACAATGGTAACTAGTGAGAAAAAGAAGAACTGAATATTCGAAGTATGAAAAAAAAAAAACAGAAGAAGAAAAAGAACTGGAGAAGAAATGCATAGGTTTTAATTGCCTAGAGGCCCAAGAGAGTGTTTGGAGGCATAGAGATGGAAGGGCAAGGGTATGTCAGTCATTTTATAAAGAAAGTTAACACCGTTTCAAGAGAAATTAACAGATGAGGAATCTTAACAATTTCAAAAAAAGCAAGGGAAGGCAGTGAAATTTCAGAAACCTCAAGGGAGGTCAGTGCTTGTGTTAGGAACCCCAAGAGAGAGGTCAGTGAAATTTGCCCTTTTTTGAACAGCCTCTGACAATTAGTACTACTAACAAAATCTGTATTTTTTTTTAAACCTTGGTTGAAATTTTACTTCCCTATATAATAACAATAAAGACATGGATCTTTTAACGATAATAAAAATATGAGAAAATTCCTGGACCGTCTGGACTCGCAGGTCGGGCACCACGTTAGCTGTACCCACCTGACACTGAAAAATTCCTCCACAAATATGAAACCCCCCAAGGATCCCATCCCTTTCTGTAATCAACCTGAAAGGGAATTTACAAACGCGATGGAATTTTCTTTTACAAGTGGGTAGTAGTTATCAGAGGAGAGTTTTTCTATGCATATTTGCAGGCTATCATTATGATGTTATCGAGCGGTTTGGGAGTATGATGCTCCCAATTGTTCCCAACCGATAGATTATATGAGTGAATTTTAACAATTGATTGTCAAAACATCTCAGTAGTAAGTGTAGCCATACAATATAATAAAAGTGTTGTCATATAACATAATAAGTGTTGCTTTAATATGTAAATCCAATTTTTATGATAAGTAATATTGAAATTTTTTGGCGGAAAAATAATAAAACCATCTCTTTTTTAGCAAATCCACCTTACTTTTTTGGGTGGTTTTGATCTAACGGCCTTGATTTACATATTTTTCAATCTAAGGGTCCATATCCAATGAAAGTATCATGCTCTCACATCACTCGGTCGCATGGCAAAAAATTTCATATTTGCAACCATATATACTACCCAACGCAACTATTTTTTTCATTTTTCTTTTGTCAATACCTAACTCAACAACCACAACAATAAACTGGTGGAACAAATTTTCAAATATCATTATATAATTTAAATTCTTTTTTGGGGGCATAAAAAACACCGTAGCTGGAATAGCTCAGTTGGCTAGAGCGTGTGGCTGTTAACCACAAGGTCGGAGGTTCAAGCCCTCCTTCTAGCGTCATTTAATTCTTTTTCTGTCTAATTTTTCACCAACTAAATTTTTTGACTATCTATCAAGTAAAAATTATTACATTTTCTGATGGCAAAATGCCTATGCCTGCGCTCTAAATTCTTGCTCTCCGCTCCTCGTACCCACAAATTTTAGTTGTGTTGGAGGTTCTTAAGAAACCCTTTCACACTCGCGCTTCCGCACTCGCACCCACACATGTTTTATGTGACTTAGGGTAAAAGTAGCAGGCCTAGGAAAAATTGTACTGGCTTTTGAAGTTTGAGAATAATTTGAGTCTGTCTTTTCATTCATCTATTTCTAATTTTTATTTAATGAAGGGGTGACGTTCATGTAAAGAGATGGCAATGCCGGCAAGAATAGTTTGCAACAAAATTCCGTAGGCAAAATAAAATTTGTTTGATTGATGTAAATAGTGAAGGATATATAATCACATAGAATATTTTGTTCCATGGATCAGTAGTGATGAATGAATACTTCTACATAGCTCATGATGTTATATGTTTCACACATGTGAGATCATATATTTAATGTACATTGACTTGTAAGAATCTTAACCAAATACCGGATATATGGTCTTTATAGATACTGGCGGAGCCACTAGAGGCCCACCTAGACAAAGGCTCTCACTGAATTTATTATTATTATTATTTTAAGTTTTAGTTCACCTGAATCAAATAGTTCACACAACTCACACATATCCGCACATATCAAGGATATTTTGTTCAATTACTCATAAGTAGGTCAACATTATCTACTTTATTTATGATCCATAGTTCCATACTAGGTCCCACTTCAATAGTCAAAGACATTTTTTAATGTCTTATGAATGACTTACTTGAATCGTAAGAAAAACATGCCTCCAAAATAAATGCTTCTGATTATTGAAAAGGAAACCGGCATAAGCCTTACAAAAAGTGAGTAATATGTTTGTAATGTTCACCTAGTAGTAAGTAACGTTCACCCAGTAATACTTCCTGGCTAAGTCACTCCAAGATAAATATCTAATTCGATGCTTAGCTTATATCTGGGCAATCAAACAGGCCCCTAGTTATTTGGTTGAGATTGATCTTTTCACTTCAAAACTCAGCACGGTGTCCTAAAAGGAAGAAGGTGAAAAATCTCTAATCATAAGCACATAATCACGTATCCAAAAATCGGGGGGAAAAAGAGGAGAAAAAGAACAGTAAAGCTTAAACCTTTGGTTGCGAAGAGGATCCAAACCAATCACATCATATGAGACATTCTCAAATCAAGGGGTGAAAAAACATCGTGCCAGAAAGATAAACTGTTCTCTTAAGAAAATATTCCTTTCAACTATAGCTAATAGCGGAATGTAACCATTTAGCACACATTTCAAATTTATCGCCGATAGCATCTTAAAAAACAGGGTAGCCACCGGATATTTAAGAATCCAAGACAAAGCATCATTTTCTGTCAGGAAAGTTCCTCATGATATATAACTGTTTCATCCCATCGCATCCATGGTTTTAGAACTCTCAGCTTCTGAGTTGTCGTTTCTGGTTAAATCTTGGAAAAAGTTTCCAAGCAGCCTCTGATCGAAAACCATATTGGGTATCTGCAACAAAACAAGAACAAATAAATACCAGACTGCGGCCAAGCTCCAACCCAAAAGACTCGCCTGTGAGAAGTTAAATTGTCCGTCACATAATCACAGGACCAAAACCACCCCAGTACCCAGCCGTTGTGGGATAGAGAGACAGTGACATTCTCCACCACTGGATGACGTGACACCCCACCCAACCTGTGGGCCACCCACATGATTCATTCAACACTCTTCCGGTGTTGAGTGCCTGGCATGACATCAGATAAGGGACGGGCTCAGCTAAACTTCCACTCATCACGGGCCAGGCTACAACCCAAAAGACTAGTCACTAGTCTGTGAGGCAGAGTTATTATTACCCCTTGTATGTGCAAGATGCCCCCAGTGCCTATCCAAAGTGAGGTTGGGATTACAAACGTGCACCGCGCAGACACACACACACACATACAGAGATAGAGTGAGAGAGAGAGAGCATTAACCTTACTTCCAAAGAGAGAGAGAGCATTAACCTTATTTCCAAAGAAAATTTTTGAGTTGTTAGTAATTGCTTCGATGAATTTCAGCTCCAAATATTGGGGTGTAAGCCTCAACTTGTTTGCCTCTGCTTCTTTCATTGCTCTGAAAGATTATAGCAGGCTTATATACGAAATCAGAGATACCATTTTGTGGAATAGAATATATGTGTCCAAAAGATAGGGCAAAATATTTCACCTATAGAAATCGGCATCAGCCAAGCTCTTCTCGCGAGCTTTGTACATTTCATTCGCAATTTCTTCTTGCCTCCTAGCACTATCCTTCTCCATCAACTTTTGTTCCATCTGGATCATGCTAACTTGAGCATTCTTCTCAGCTTCACTTATTGCAACCTTCTTCTGTGTCTCAGCCTCTTTCTCAACCACCCTTTGCCTCTCTACGGCTATCAGAACCTAAACTTTCACCACCAACAGAGTTAAATGAACTTACGGGGGCCTTTAAACAAAAAATTCAGAGGCAAAGGCAAAGGCTTGAAAAAAATCCTCTGTGTCTCAAATCTATCCCTATAATTGTCTAGACACATCATTTGATTTAGTATAGATGGTCCTTGGAACTTATTAACGTCAACAAGACCTAGTCTGCCACAAACTCTAAACGTTAAGTAGCACTTTATCTTTTCCTCAACCAGTAATCACTGTTCAGGGGAAAAGGAATGAATGCAGAAATGATGCCCTTTGGCTTTGTTTGCAGGGAAAGGAAAGGAACGTACGGGAATGTTCAACTTTCCAGCATTTTTAATGTGTTCAGTTCACAAGAATGTTGCGGGGCCCATGTCTCTAACTTTCCCACTATGAATAGTTTTCCCTCAAAACATGTCATGCAAAAAACACCAAGATTTTGCAGAAATCTGGTTTCTACACTAGTTTCTACATAACTGAACTACTATTTTTCAACTTTCTCTTAAATTTGTTATAAATGAATGCATGAAGGAAATACTTTCCATTTTCCTTCACTTCACTATAATTTTCTCGGGAATAGTTTTCCTGCACTAATATCTTGACAAGTGACTGATTTAGTCATAAGGAGAGAAAAAAACCACACTAGTACCTTGGTACGCTCCCCTTCCATCTGTTCGAAATTGCGTCTTATACTCTCAGGTATGGAAGGTTTTGTGACACGGACACTAATAATTTCAATCCCAGGAGCATACCGCGTGCAATCCGCTTGAAGAGCATCCTTCATTTTTTCATCAATCTGAAAAATGGAACATAAATAGTAATTATTTCTTTAACGCCATACCCTCGATGCATAAACTGCAGGTACCCAAAACACCACATAAATACTAGCTCATTTCATGATGATCCCACAAATTACAATCTTCTTGATATAGGACAAGATTCAAAGATTTCACGGAGCAGTTGGACCATCACAAGTCAAAGATGAAATAGTAAAATTGTTGATATTACTATCGTGCAAACACTAGAAAGTGTCTTTCAAAGTCCCAAGGAACTACTCATTTAAAAACGGGAGTTGATATTTCTCCTGCAGGGCGATGAAAAGATGATTATGCCCTTTTTGTCATTGAACAAGGTGGGCTATGTGGGACCTGCATTAATAAATTTGCATTTTAAAGTTACATGAGTATAATAATACCAAGACCTACCGCATTTAGTTAGCATACAATTTTTTAATCTTCGGACTTAAGATAGAATATAAAATCTTGCAAAACAATATTAGACCTAAGAAGTACAATTTGATGGTCACCAAAGAGAAACCGATGAATGCAACCAAACTTGATAATGAAGGAGATTGAAAGTACTAAAATATGAGTCCAGTCTTGTGAGATCCACCGTTATAATATGGATGCAAAGTGAAGATTTATATAGAAGTACTAGAGGCGAACGACATTAGTAGTGGAGAAAGTTGGAGCACCTAATATTTGTCAGTTTGGGTTGGCCTAAGGCAATCTATGGAGTGCCTAGAATAAATTGGGTTGTAGACTTGTGGTCCGAAACGGGAAAATGATCTGTTGTTTATTATGAGGAGCTTCCCCCTCTTTCACTTCTTGATTTCAAGGATATGAATGAGTGTTTATCTTGTTTGCTAGAAAGTTACCTAGCACCCACGTATATTGTCACACTGTAGCTTATGCGTGTAAATCTCTACCATTAAGCATACTGAAGATAGAAAAGCCAATATTCATATCAAGAAATTATCCTCAAAACTAAAATCTGCATACAAAACTGCAATCAGACTGCTGTGAGAATTGTGAACATCCATCAACCCACATGGCTTAAATAGGAACACAGGGTATTGTGTGCCCATCAACTGAAAGACATGATACATCTGACTACTCTAAATGTGATACTGGGTTAAGCTTACTATCTTGCCTGGTCAAACATATCGATGTAGACTTGTTGAAGGGAATGAGCGCTGCAGAACTGATTGATCTCGTGATGAATTTTGTCATATATCCAAGTGTTATCATACTGTACACCATAATCCCGCAGTGTATCATACACGAAATCTTTATGAAGGCGGTTAACAACCTGAAGGGGCATTCAAGCAAAACATTTAAGCATTACAAATAGTGTTCTAAATGGCGGCCGCCCAGGCTTGGAGGTACCCTGCCGCCACGCCAATACCCCTTGGTGCTTGATTTGGTGCCCAGGGAGGTTTGGCTATGTTTGGCGGCCGCCTAGTCGGCCTTGGCGGCGTCTTTGGAGGCCGAAAATGTATAGTATTAAACTAAAAGGGCTTATTATGTAATTTTGACAAAATTTTATACACACACACACACACACACTACAATTACATAATTACATTCCACTCCATTCTCACTCACTCCAGTCGATCGAAAGCCCTAGCCCCAACATAGTGAACTCCAAGCTCCAGGCGAGGTCCCCCATCGGCCCATCGTCAATCGTCCATCATCGATACGCGATCGTCCATCGTCCCGTCCAGGCTCCAAGCGAGGTATCTCTCTCTCTCTCTCTCTCTCTCTCGTCGGCCGTCTCTCGTCCAGTCCAGGCTCCAGTGGATTTTTTGCAAGCTAATTCCCTCTTGTGAATTCTTGATGGGACTTTTATCCTAAATATATTATAATTTCTTGGGCAAGGTTTTGAAGACTTGTTCACTTTAGTAATCCAGAAAAATCAGATAGGATGAATAGACAAGATTTAAGGCTGTTATCCAGATTTTTCTAGGCTTTTATTGGTACTTAGTTGTTAATTTCCAGTTAAAGTTTCTGAATGTATCTCGGAAGAAGTATTAACTTGTATAGTTGTATTATGATTTATGTATAAAAAATGGAAATTTTGAACAGATTGTGTGCGAGTGTGACTGTGACACCACTGTGTTGTATAACTTGTACAATTATTTCTTATGGGTAAATGGTAATGTTGGCATGTTGCTCATTTGTTTTATGCAATTTTCTAAGTTTAAACAAACCCATTGTTTTTAATGTGTAGGCCTATTGTAAATGTCTCGACCAATGTCTCAATCTCAAAATGTATCAAAAGTGGCCTCTAATTGCACCACCGATAATCCAGCAGCCCTTAAAAGAGCATCAAATGATATGGGATGGGAGTATGGAATACTAGTGGATCCTACAAATTTGGATAAAATACAATGCAAATTGTGTGGTAAGATTATGAGTTCAGGGATTAGTAGGCTGAAAAAACATATAGCTCAAATTAAGGGGTCTGTTTCCTCTTGCCCTAATGCAAGCAAGGAAGATATAGCCAAGTGTAAAGCGGCAGTTGAAGAGAGAAGTAAGAAGGAAAAAGACAAGCTTCAAGCGGCCAAGGAGATTAGGGAGGAAGTGACTATCATAGAAGAAGAAGATGAGGAAGTTGAAATTGTAGGGACAAGAAAGAGGCCCCATACTCTAGGTCCCATAGATAAATATGTATCGGATATCAATCCCGGGAAGAAGATGACAGGACAACAAAACATAAGTGCTTCACTTTGGAAGGCTAGAAGTGAGAAAGTGGATAGTTACTTGACTTGATGGGTGTATGAAGCCAGTATCCCATTTCATGCTATTGACAATAATAGCTTCGCACAATTTTGTGAAGCGGTCGGTCAATTTGGCGTGAGCTACCAACCTCCAAGTCAATACAAATTAAGGGAGCCATTGTTGAAGGCGGGAGTGGAGAGAACCAAAAAAATGCCTCAAGAAGCAAGAAGAAGAGTGGGCTTCAACGGGTTGTTCTATTATGACCGACGCTTGGAGCGATCGAAAGAGGAGAAGCATCATGAATTTGTGTGTCAATTGCAAGGGACTACTTTTCTTTCTTCTAAGAAAACTTCGGATGAGTCACACACGGGGGAATACATCTTCAACTATGTTGACAAGTGTATTAAAGAGGTTGGGCCAAAAAATGTAGTTCAAGCGGTGACGGACAATGCATCAAATAACATGGCCACGGCAGAGTTGTTGATGGTCAAGAGGTCTAACATCTTTTGGAGCTCATGTGCCACCCACACCATAAACCTTATGCTCGAAGGAATTGGTAAGCTATCAAAATTCAAAGGAGTTATAGAGAAGGCAAAGGCCTTTACTTTATTTATTTATGCTCACCATATGACTTTGGCATTGATGAGAAAAGCTACCAAAAAGAGAGATATAGTGACGCCGGGTGTGACTAGATTTGCAACTTCTTGACTTTGCAAAGTTTGGTGGAGAAGAAAGAAGCCCTGAGGGTAATGGTCACTAGCAATGAATGGGGAAAGAGTAAATGGGGTCTTAGTAGCACAAAAGGGAAAACACCATATGCTATCGTGCTTAGTATATCATTTTGGAATGGTGTAAGTCTATGCTTGAAAGTGTTTGCTCCGCTAGTGAAAGTGCTTCGACTTGTTGAGGGAACGGTCCCTCAATGGGCTTTGTATATGGAGAACTACAAAAGGCGAAACAAGAGATCATAGAGGCATGCAAATCTAAAGAGGCTCAATACAAGCCGATATTAGATAGCATCGATACAAAATCTCAAGGTCGGCTAGATAGTCCATTACATTTGACGGCTTATTTGTTGAATCCTTTTTACTTCTATAAGGATCAAAACATTCAAAATTATTCAACCATCATGGAGGCGGTTATTGAATGTGTTGAAAGATTCTATCCAGAAGATGTGGATGCCCAAGATTATGTCATCAATAAAGAGTTGTTGATGTACAAGAACAAAGCGGGTATGTTTGGAAAAATTGTGGCCATTCGTGGATGTGAAGCAAACAATGACAATTATGATCCGGGTAAATTATGGCTTTTTTTATGCTTCTTAGTTCTTCATTTAATTTACTAATTACTAGTAATGTTAGTAGTAAATTAGTAACTTAGTGCAAATGGAATTTTAAGGTTTTTTTTTTTTTTTTTCATGACTAGTTGGTTGGAGGTCTAATTATGGCAACTCTACACTCAAATTGCAAAGAATCGCTATGAGAATTTTCGCTTTGACTTCAAGTTCATTTGGGTGTGAGAGAAATTGGAGCACCTTTGAGGGGGTTAAGTCCATATACTCTTCTCTCCCTCTCTTGCTTAAGAGGTCATTTAGTAAATTAGTAGTTTGAAATTATTTAATACGGAGAAATGGCATGGATTTTTTTATGTATAGATACATACAAAGAAAAGAAATAGACTAGATGCAACAAGGATGAGCCATCTAGTGTACGTCCAATTCAATGCCAAACTCATCAACAAGAAAGCTAGGAAGAAGGAGAAAGATGACTTACTTGCCAGCGAAGCAACCAATGCACAAGGATGGATTGTTGAAGGTGGTGATGATGATGAAGTTGAGCCCGGTTCGGGACTTACATATGAGTTGCTTGCCACCACTATGGGAGTGGATGAAGTCTTTATGCCTAGAAGAAGTGGTAAAAATGTTGGAGTACGTGAGCCGCGAGACCTACATGAAGAAGATTTTGTATCGGAACATTACTCCGAAGAGGAAGGAAATGAGGAGATTGACTTTAAGTCCGATGGAGATCAAGTTTTGGAGGGGTATGTAGGAGAGTGCAATTTTGTTCACCCTGCTTAAAAGAGGGTAAACATTACCCTCTCTCTCATTGGTTGAAATGGTGTGGACCCCACCACAAAATGATATCATGCTTACTATGCAATACACTTTTTGGTACGCATGACATCACTTTATGGTGGAGCCCACATCATTTCAACCAATAGGAAGGAAGGTAATGTTCACCCTCTTAAGTGGAGGGTAGAGGTGTAAATGAGCCGAGCCGAGCTTTGGCGAGCTCGAGCTCGGCTCATTTGCTTAACGAGCCAAAAACTTGAGCTTGAGCTCGGTTCGAGCCTTAACGAGCCGAGCTTAGTCATTTATTAAACAAACCTCTTTAATCGAGTCGAGCCTCCCTTAACGAGCCAAGCTTTTGTCGAACGAGCCGAGCTTCACTCGGCTTTCCCTTAACGAGCCGAACTTTTGTCAAACGAGCTGAGCTCCACTCGGCTCGTTTAGTAAACGAGCCGAGTCTTAACGAGCCGAGCCGAGCTTGCGAGCTAATCGGTTCATTTATAGCCCTAGTGGAGGGTGAACAAAACTCAACTCATATGGAGGAGAAGAGTTAGAGGAAGGAGATGAACTTGGCATTAGGGATCACCGATCTCGTTTATTTCTACTTATTGTCTTATTCAACTTATTTGCTAGTTGCTACTACTAATTTTCATTTGGGTTTGTACTTTGAAATTTGAACTTGCATTATGGATACATGGAATATAGTTTGATTGAATAATGGTTTGTTAAAAATAAAATCCGCCGAATTGCTTGGTGGCGCCTAGGCGGCTTGGCGCTTGGAGGTGGGTCTCCGCCCGACTACTGTCAAGCGTCATTTCGAACATTGATTACAAACGAAAGCAATGGAAATGAAGTGAATTGTCACATAGAATAAAATCTCAAAGGCTTGCCTCTATTTTCTCAAAGTTGATCAGAACGCCCCCTTTTGTACCACATGGGATATCCCTCACCTGCATTACATAGCAGGTTTCCGAATAAACTAAACATGAGATTTATTATTCAAGATTACAGAATTAAAATGGAAATGGGGATTAAATTAATAAACCACACCAGATCTGTTTGAAGGGTCACTTGAATGGGCTCAAAGTGCGTTATCAAAGGCATTTTCACATGAAAACCTACAAAAACCAAATCATGCAAGCAAGCAAGCAGCCCATAAGTAATATTCAATCGATTCGAAAAAAGAATCCCAAATGCCAATACTCATAACAACCAAACCTGGGGGTGTAATTGTTTTTAGAAGGGCACCTCCTATCCAGTATACCCCAACATGGCCTTCTGGAACTTGGTGTAAAATCGATATGCTATTTTTTGCCACCGGCAATGACGGAATGAGTACCTGCAAATTTTCACATGTGAAGTCATGAAATCTCCACACGATACAGTAACACATATTTTAGACTCTTGTACAAGAGTATCTTAGAATCAACCTAACAATCATATTATCAGCAAAATGGGGGAAAATATAGCATATTGAAAAAGCAAACTCTCAAAACTTTTACTTGGTATCCTAGTCACGTAATGCAAAAGAAGAGAAGCGCAGTACTTTTCGGTAAATGAGATCTTATTTCCAAAAGAAGAGAAGCAGGTAACCTACCCTCCGAAACAAGAGGGGAAGAACTCAGCTACAACAATCAGCACAAACAGAAAGGCTACTGCTCATAAACAGAAAGGGAGTTCCCCAGTTTTACAAGAAAGAGATGAACATCATTAGCCTTGACTGAACAGAATTGAGAAGATGTAGTTCTGACATCATGTTTAAATTGCTACAGAAGTAAAGGTGAAGTTCTACGAAGACGAAGGTCCTATTTTTCCTCTCCTGCCAAATATAATATATACCATAGCACCCCATGCAAGTTTCTTTACAATGTTGTGGTAGTTCTTTTGCCCATAACGTAATATGCACCCCATTTTGCTTTACAGAGGAATAGGATATTCATCTACTAGACATGACTATGATAATAATAAAAAAAGTATTACCCATGACTGGATTAAAGTTTCTTTTGATACTGAGAAAGAATAGATGAATAAATAGAAGGAGAAACGCAATAGGACCATAAAACAATAAGTTGTATCAACACCCAAGGAGCAATACATTGCGAAACAAATTAAATTACCACCTTCAAGTGCACTTAACACGTCTCTACAAGATTGCAATGTACTGATTGTTAGTACACAGTAAAATTATTAAATTACAAGAGCTTATGATCAGTTCATCATTGGATTACTACAAATATGTTTTCCTTCTCTTCCAATTTCTAGTCGATTTTGCAATCACCTAAAACTCAATAAAAGCTTCTATTCTTTTGCAGAGGCTAATTGGGTGCTAGTCTAGCGATTGGTAACAAGACAAGACCAAACTTAAGTCCTAATCAATTAAGGTCGCCTACCTGAATCCATTGTCGCTGTTGAGCTCTGACAAGGGCATCGTGTTCCAAAATATCCAACAAATCTAAATAATTACAAAATTGGTGATGAATCATACAATTCACGGTTCAATTCACCACTCAATTCATGCAAATATAACAATTGTTGCATTCAGCGAATATGAAACCACTTGTACTTTCATTATTTTTTTAAATTTTTTTGAGGAAAACTACGAACTTAACTTTACAGGGCGTTTAAGTTAGGAAAAAATGTACTATTTCTATGTAAAAATTGATAATCATTTGTTAATCCTTTTTTCCCTCATTTTTCTCAAACATTAAAACAATCATTTTAGACATGTTTATGGCTAAGATTCCTTGTTCTCATGGATTTCTTAGTTTAATATTACATGAGTCCTGTAGAAACCCGTATTTTCGGAAAACTTGTTTAAAGGTTTATTATTGAAAGAAATGAGGAAAAATGTGAGAATTGTTGAGTTTATTTGATTTGGGGTCAACGTAATAAGATTGTTAGTGGAGGGGTGTAAGTGCAATTTGAAAATTTGTGTTAGTATAAATATGTGTGGGCGTGGGTGTAGAGGAGTAAAATACTCCTCCCACTCTCTATCTCCCGATCTCTCTCTCTTTCTCTCTCTTGGCGTCTCTCTCTCTCACACACCAAAAACTCACCAATCAACCTTGAAGCCTTCAAGTCTCGACCTCCAATCGATCATCTTTGAGTGGTACGAGCCTTGGGTCACGTGCGTTGAGCTCGGAGGAGGTGAATTCCACTTGGTTTTGCTTTTGAAGTCCTAGAGCTCGCGTGATCTCTTGATTTCGGATTCGACACTCGAGGTAAGGAATTCTCCCTCTCTTTATATGTTATTTGAGTGTTCTTGTACCATCTGTGTTCTTGTACCATCTTTGAGCTTGTATTGATTGTTATTGAGATCGAATCGAAATCTGAAAAATTCTATCGAAATCGCCAGAAAACGTATTTCCCCTACCGGTAGGATAAGTGAAAAATTTCTAGCTAACTAGTTCAAACGTACTGCAGCAGCTCAAAAGCTGCTCAAAAGTGCATTCACCTACTGGTAGGCACTTCTCTTCTACCGGTAGGTCAAGTACAAGAGTTTTACATTCGAGATGTTGGCCTTTTTGTTTCCAGTCTCTACCGATAAGAACCCAGGTCAAGTGCGGAATCCTCTACCGGTAGGACTCATTCACCTACCGGTAGGTAATTGAGCTGTTACAGTGTCTTTCAGCAGCTTTTCCTACGTTCTTTCAAATCACTTTTGAGGTTTCTCGTCGACTCTAATGGGTTTGTTTATGCATTCTTTCAAGTGTTTTGAAGGGTATTTCTAGCTTCTCACTTAGAGTGGTATCCAACGGACTAAAATGAACTCATTGAGTTAAGAAATAAGGAATGTAAGTTATTGCACGTTGAAACACGACCGATATACATCAGCATGTCTAGTGATCCAATGGGTAGAATTGCAATTCGTGTTCTCCTGACGCATATAATCTTTTAGACTCCTTTAGTGTACGACTTACAGACTCCAAGTATAGAAACTAGAAGACCGGTCATCGTAGAGTCTAGTTGAGGGTCGATATGTGGTATGTGAAGATACTGGGGTGTACTTAGAGGTATGATGAGGACGAGTGTATTTGATTATATGCGATATGGTAGATTGTTGGTCTTTAAATACCATGCAATTGATTAAATGGCCTTTGGATTCGATTGAATGTTTGTGAAATGAGAAGCGGAATGAATGTGGATGACTAATGGACAGAGTATTGTAGGATTATATGTATGGGCTTAGTACGTCATGTAGGATGCGGGTATGTAAACAAATGAGAAGGCATGAATATGTACATTTGTGGAGTCACGAAATGGTTAATTGAAATTATGTGGTACAACCGACAGAGGGATGATGAAATTGATTATGAAATGATGAGTATGAAAGGTGTGAGAAGTGACCCAAGTAATCGTTATTGAGGGAATAGACTCGGGGTGACCCTGCTCTCGAGGGAATTAGACCCGAGGTGACCCATCTGGTTACTATTATTGAGGGAATAGACTCGGGGTGACCTTGCGCTCAAGGGAACTAGACCCGAGGTGACCCATTTAGTTACTATTATTGAGGGAATAGACTCGGGGTGACCCTGCGCTCGAGAGAACTAGATTCGAGGTGACCCATCTGATTACCATTATTGAGGGAATAGACTCGGGGTGACTCTGCGCTAGAGGGAACTAGACCTGAGGTGACCCAACTGATTATTATTATCGAGGGAAATAGACCCGAGGTGACCCTAGTGACTATTGATGGGAATGTCTGATTAAAAGGAATTCAAAACACAACGAAAGGTTGATTAACAAGAGTGAAGTGTCGTTTAAGTTCTAAATTTCTAATATAGTGCTTGTGTCTTATCTATGCTCCTCCGTTACCCGGAAGTTTATGTTTCATCGGCATCCTCCATCTCATTTGCATATAGAGTTTGCGTAGACTTTTCTACTGGGCTAGTATAGCTCAAACCTTACATCATTTTCAGGTGCTAACCGGATCAGTAACTTGCATGATTGGAATGCTTGGAGTGTGGACATACCCTTTTGAAAGCTCACCGAAGGAGTCACCTATTCATCTTTGTAAATTTATTTTGAAAGATGTATTTGTAACTTATATTGTAATTCTTTCGATTAAGGAATATTTGTAAACCCTTAACTCTCATAATACTTGTTACCAAAGTAAATTTGGGCCGTTGAGCCGATGATGTACTATTTGGAAATCTCATGGACTTGGAAGTATTATTTTGGGAATGGAATTACTATAATCTTTAGGGTATCGTACGGAATAATGTGAGGGCTTTTATTATGAAAATCATTTATACTTATGTTGAAAATCGAGGACGTGACAAGTCCATAGATGGGCTCCAAGTGTCCGAAGCACTGAGCCCTACCATGATCTCTGACTTAGAGGATAAAGAATTTAAGAGATCGATTTATCAAATAGCTCATTTATAAGGGCTATTATACTCAATGATATTCACAACCAATTGTACAGCTCATTTATAAGGGATATTATACTCAATGATATTCACAACCAATTGTACATCAGAGTCACACATATTATAATAATGACATTTTAATGATGTTGAGCCCACGGTCCAACCCACATATGTTGCCATATAGTTTCTTACCACCTGGACTACAGAATCATTGTTAAAAATATGCTTCTAATTTTTTATTGTATTAGAGCTACCATTCTTATGATGAATATCTAATATGTACACACACACACACACACACACACACATACAGGGCCCTTCTAATGCGGATGCCCGCATTCAAGCAAGTTGCGGACCACACCATTTCTCCCCTTTCCCAATTGAATTTTGATGATCCGAGCCGCTCAATGTGTTCAGAATGTGATTTTAAGGGTACCCGCAAGAAATCGGGAAAAAAAATGACCGGAAAGGGCTTGGTTTGAGCAGTTTCTATTTGAACCTTTCAATAAAAAATAAACAAAAACTGCTCGGATGAAGCCCTTCCCGGTCTTTTTTTTTGCTGATTTCTCACGAGTACCCTTAAGATCATGTTCTGAACACATTGAGCGGCTCGGATCATCAAAATTCGATAGGGAAATGCAAAGTCCGCAACTTGCTTGAATGCGGGCATTAGCATTAGAAGGGTCCTGCACAAATATATATATATATTGTCTTATCATCACCAATCTTTTACGATTCATAATTCAAAAAAAAGGTCATTTCGATCCACTATTTGATTCATTTGACAACCTCCCTCTAAAGTCAATGTTAGTCTAACCCTCCCATCTACCGCAAGCATATCAATCCTAACTAACAGTACTAACCATATCACCCCTCTTAACTACCGGTATCTACAATAGACATGCTCAAATCACCTTAGTCAATTTTTGTTCATCTTATCTTTTAGGGAAAATGACAGCTAAGTACGTGTTTTGATAATTAATACCCACCAAGGACATTTTCAGCATTAACAAATGTTCTTAGCATGTCCGGGTATTAATTATCAAAATACGTCCAAGGCCGTCATTTTCCTCCCTATCTTTTATCGGCTCTATCCCAACCATTTTCCATTTATAATCCTACCTCACAAAACCTAGTAATCATTTCGGCAGAAAATTTACTAAAAACAACAGAGGAACAAATCCGATTCACAAAAAATGCTCTTCGCTTTCACATCGTCCAAGAACTTCTCCCAACGTACCACGAACTCATCCACGTTGAGTTTCGATCGCGTTGATCGTCTAGTGTGTGTATAAATATGGAAGCACGGTGACTTAAAACCCTAAAATGCGAGTACAACTAGTTATTAACTAGTAAAGCGATTGTCGAGAGGAAATAGTACCAAAGAGAAGAATGCGACGAGGAGTGCGACGAGGAGAATTAAACCTAGTCCACCTCCTCCTCCTTCCTGTTGAGCCGATCCCCTGCGTTGCTCTGCGTCCATGGCGGTTTGTCAGCGCGCGCGCTCTCTCTCTCTCTAGCTTTCGCTCGCTTCCAGTACTGGAAATCGAAGAAAGGAATAATTACAGATTAAAAAAAAAAAAGGAGAAGAAGAAAGGAATAATTACTGATTAAAAAAAAAAAAAAGAAGAAGAAGAAGAAAGGAATAATTACTGGTTTCGGCCAGATCGAAAGTATACTGGTTTGGCTGAGGATTTTTGGGAAATTAGTAGGTGGTTGTTTCCGAAAAATGGAAATTTATTTTCAACTACACATTAAGGAAATGATTCTGAATTTCTTAAAAAGGTTTTTTTTTTCTGATAAGTAAAATTTCTTTAAAAAGTTGTTTATGGAAAAAAGTAAATGTGGAAATGATGAGTTTTGCTATTTTGCACATAGGTTTTTTGAGATATATTTGCTGAAGTCATTCTCAAAATAAAAACTAGATAGAATATAAATTTAAAATTTTATTCACATGTGAGAAATTTTTGAGAATATTTTCAATCCTTTCTTTGAATTTTTAAATACTCATCAGTGAATGTTTTGAGTAGAATTTTGAATAAAACTTTTAGTTGATATATAAAATAGTTTAACAAACAAATTTGAATTCTAATAAGGAATGAGAGGGGCTGTAGTGCACTCGCTGCACTAGTGCGGCCGATTCGACTGTCCATCTTAGTACGGACGGCTTGGATTTAATCCGAGCTCCTATAAATCCTAGCCGTTCATTATTCGGATGAAAATCCGAGTCGTCTATTGCTTAGATGGATGGCCGGATCATCCTAACCGTCTATTGTTCAGATGAAAATCAGAGCCGTCCATTGCCGAGATGGATGGCTGGATCGGCGCACTACACGTGTAGTGCAGGGTGCACTATAGCACCCCCGGTCTATTACGAGTTAAACAAAACATTATCAATGACACAAGTCAAATTTTGAGATGCACAAACTTTTTTATATATTATCTGCAACCCTAAAGGGTATGGTTAGTATTTTCCTTTTACAATTTTGGATAAAGTCTTAAAGCCATCTTTTAGAAGTGTGAGTTCACGATATATATTCGGTATTTCAATTTTGGTAATTTCAGTATTAATTATCTCTCGGGATGAGAGGAGTCTAAAAATAAAAAAAATTAGAACCAAAAGCAAAAAATAAAAATTTACTAAAGACTAAAATATAGTACTAAATGTACAACTCGTACTTTTTGTACATTTTGTTATCTTATATGAACTCTTTTTAACTTCAGTTCATATTTTTATACTTTTTCAATCCCTCTCGTCTCGACGAGAATTAATCCAAAAAATTATGACGAAAAGCAAAACAAAAATTAAGAAAACTAAATTTTAGTCAAAAAGTACCGAAGACAAAAAAAAAAAAAACTGCATGAACTCACTTATTTTAAAATTATCCCTTCAAATTTTTTACAGTATTCTGTGTTTTTTTACACTTATCTTAAAATAATTGGTTTTATTTGAATTTTTTTCGCATTTGTTAATTTTGTGCCAAACTTTTATGAATTATTGATTCGTCTCAACGAGAGAAATCGGAAAAGTAGTTTTTTTTTTATATTTTTACCCAAGTATTTTAAGAAACAATCATTTTTTAGCAAAAAAAATTGAAAAAAATTGACAAAATCATTTGACCTTTGGAGACCGTGGAGCTAACCTTCTAGAAGTCGTATAAAATCGAATCGAAGATTTGCTGATACTGCCCAGCGGGGGGGAAAAATTGATTATATTTATGCTTTGTGACAGATATGGCTCTTTTATATATATAAAACTAAAATAAATGTTTTGTTGGTTGCTAGCACCTCATGTAAACTAAAAGAGGATGAACATTACCTCCGCTACGTTTATGTTCATTTACCCGGGTGGAGACCCAAGTCATACAGTGCATATGTGCAGTGGCGGAGTCAAGATTTTGTTAAGGGGTGACATTGTTCAATGAAAGTCCACTATGAATGTTTTTCGTAAAAGTATGAAAGGAAAGTATCCCGTAAAATCAGACTTTGTCTTGAGTTTTATTGTTTGTTAAAAAATTGGGATTTTGCTTCAACAATCTCATGATCTTGATATGAAAGTCATTGAGATATTATCTATATGATCCAAGCAGTCTATTATTTCAATTGTTAATTTTTCATTGTTTGTATAAAAAATATAGTTTGAGTCTAATAAGGACCAAAAGGACTTCCATTAGTATAAAAAGTTTTGTTTTTTTTGGAACCGGAGGTGCTATGTGCCACACCCACCCCTATAAATATTTGACAGTATCATAATGTAGAAAATAAAATCCTACATAACAAAATTGGTCCAAGAAATTTAATTTGATGGTCACTATAAAGAAACCGAATGGAGCAATCAAGATTAATAATGTAGGAGAATAAATACACTAAATAATGAGTCTGAAATTGAGGGATCCAACGTTGAACTATAGATGTGAAGTGAAGATTGATTTAACAGTGTTAAAAGGCGACCGATATTAGTAATAGATAAATTGGAAACCTTACAATATTTGTTAGGTTTACGAGTAATGAAATATGATAGGAGTAAGAAATTATAGAGGTTATGTTTATTGAAGAAATTGACCTTATTAATCAACAAAAATAGTTATAGTAAATTTTTTTTATAACAAAAATGTATATGCATTATTTCCCCCGAAATATTAAGAAATTTCCATCGAAATATTTTTTTAACATATGATGGATTCCAAGCACGACCCTGGTGTTAGTAACGTTAAAAAAAAAAAAAAATGAACAAGAAAATAAGAAAAAAAAAGGAGGGAAAAGTGAGAAGGAACATTATTCTCCATATATTTTTACCAAAAAAAAAAAAACCATTATTTTCCATATTATACTCTTTGAATTTTCATTCCTCCTAAACAAACCAAAAAAGATGCAAA
>BPLS01000700.1:0-22775 GCA_019656275.1 Rhododendron kiyosumense | reverse complement strand
GATATAGTTTTCTGTGGACATAGGATAAAGAGTGAGAGATCCATTTGTAACATGCATAGCTTAACAAAAAATCATGTGTTAATCCTGTTTTGTCTTTATTATTTGTAAAATGTAGCCCTCAGTGTGTCGAATTGTTTATATGCCTAAGGATTCTTTTGTTCAATTATTAATCACCGTACTTGAATTGTTAGCTCATTCAGAATTTAATATCCAAAATTTATTGCCTCATTCGGATTTTAATATCTAAATCTTTATATCCCATTCGGACATTACTGTCCGATTAGTCCCCTCTATTTCGGTTATTAGAATCCGATTTACTTATCTTTATTCAGAAATTAGTATCCGATCCTCTTATCTTTAATTCATGTGTTCTAATCATAGTTGTCAAATATTGAATCGAATTGAGAATTGGATTGACCTTTTTCCCAATTATAAAAGTTGAATTGTTAGCTCATTCATGTGGTTTCATATTAGTCAAATGTAACAATGTGATAAACCTTGATTCATGTATAAATTCATATCGTTGTGTGAATCGTACAATTTTGACAATTATGGTTCAAATGTATTGTTTGCAATGTACAGGAAATGAAACGAGTTCCTCCTACTGTTTCTGCAAGGAAGAGGAAGGCTGATCAAGCTTTAGCTTCAGAAAGTAAATGAGACAAAACACGAGGACGAAGGCAGAGGCAAGAGGTTGGGGTTGAGGAGGATGTGGTGGTTGAGAAACATCAT
This sequence comes from Rhododendron kiyosumense, assembly GCA_019656275.1. Taxonomy (NCBI): domain Eukaryota; kingdom Viridiplantae; phylum Streptophyta; class Magnoliopsida; order Ericales; family Ericaceae; genus Rhododendron; species Rhododendron kiyosumense. The sequence goes on along the minus strand of BPLS01000700.1, from coordinate 22,043 downwards.
CAGGTAAACTCTAGTACCTAGTAGGAAAATAAATACTATAGTATAATGAATGTAGATGTTAAGGATTTGTTATAAAAATGAAAGTTTGTATAACATAATAAAGTTTTGCATGTGGTTTCATATTAGTCAAATGCAATAAACCTTGATTCATGTATAGATTCGTATAGTTTTTGCGTGAATTGTACGATTTTGACAACTATGGTTCTAAGGTATTGTTTGCAATGTACAAGAAATGAAACGAGTTCCTCCTACCATTTCTTCAAGGAAGAGGAAGGTTGAGCAAGCTTTAGCTTCAGAAAGTAAACGAGGCAAAACACGAGGATGAAAGCAGAGGTAAGAGGTTGAGGTACATCATGAGGTAGAGGAGGATGTGGAGGTTGAGCAACATGCTCAGGTAGAAAAGGATGTGGAGGTTAAGGAGGAGGAGCCACATGCTGATCTACATGAGGATGAGTCACATCATAATGTAGGGGAGGATGAGCCACATGCTAATGTAGGGGAGGATGAGCCATATACTGAAATTCGTGAGGATGAGCCGAGTAATGAGCTACATGCTGAAATTTATGAGGATGAGCCATATGTTGATGTACAGAAGAATGAGCGTGAGTCTGATCAACAAGCGGACAAGGTACATAAAAGTTATAATACGATTCTGTGTTTCTAGCTTTGAAGTGGATAAATAATTTCACTCAACTACTACTACTACTACTAGTCTACAATTTATCGTTTATGTTTCATTTAGAATTCATTTATTAGACTAAACTATTGTTTGCAATATATACAGGAAATGACACAAGCTAGAGGACGGGGGAGAGAACGAGGGATAGGGCATCAGGTGAGGCAAAGGGAGGTAGACGATGAGGCAGTTGGTCCATAAGATCGGAGTTTATTAGTGGATTTTAGGAACCATGTTGCTGTTGATATTTGGAACGGTAGAGAGCGACCGTTGTTGAAACTGCACTCGCATGGACATAATTTGATGAAGTGGTCAATAGCGGAGGCAGATGAGAGGTTACTTATGAGGGTCAGAAGTTCAGGGTTGTTTCATTTTCTCAGATTATTTCTTCATACTGCAACAAAGTATTACTGTCTGCCTTTGTGGAGAGGTGGCATCTGAAGACAAATAGTTTTCACTTTTGATTTGGGGAGATGACTATTACACTGGATGACGTGCCACAGCTTGTTGGTCTTCAAATGGAGGGGTTAGTGGTGCATGCAGTGGAGAAGACGAGGGATGAGTGTTTGGCAATGGTACAGAGGTGTCTTGGTGTGATGACGGACGTTGCGGAGAATAAAGTTACAACAAACAATCGCATTGAGTTTGAATGGTTGAAGAAAACTTTTAGTGAGGTGGCAGATGGGGACTCGGAGGGAAGGGTAGATTGTCGCGCTCAGGCTTACTTGCTCTATCTCCTTGGCAGCACTCTATTTGCTGAACCATATTGACTACGAGGGCGAAGAGAACCACTTTGGCAATTAGATGGCTTGCCAATTTTGATCAATTTGGACAAATTCACCTCCTGATTGGGCAGCCATTGGTTTTGTGGAGCAGGGTAGTTCTGTCTTTTTCACCCAGGCAAAAAACGTGAACCATTTGAGGCCATTTGGGTGAGAAACGTGAACCATATCAATTACGCTTCCCCATCTTCTTTTCTTCCTCTAGTTAGAGAAAACTAGAGTAAGAGAGAGAGAGTGTGTGTGTATTGGGTGAGCTGCTTCGCCTTCGTAGTCAATATGGTTCACCCAATACAGAAACCAACGTCTCAATCTTGTCAGCAAATAGAGTGCTGCCAAGGAGATAGAGCAAGTAAGCCCATGCGCAACAATCAACCCTTTCCTCCGAGTCCCCATTTGCCACCTCACTAAAAGTTTTCTTCAACCATTCAAACTCAACACGATTGTTTGTTGTAACTTTATTCTCCGCAACGCCCGCCGTCACACTAAGACACCTCTGTACCATTGCCAAACACTCCTCCCTCGCCTTCTCCACTGCATGCACTGCTAACCCCTCCACTTGAAGACCAACAAGCTGCGGCACGTCATCCAGTGTAATAGTCATCTCCCCAAATCGAAAGTGAAAACTATTTGTCTTCGGATGCCACCTCCCCACAAAGGCAGACAGTAATACTTTGTTGCAGTATGAAGAAATAATCTGAGAAAGTGGAAACAACCCTGAACTTTTGACCCTCATAAGTAACCTCTCATCTGCCTCCGCTATTGACTACTTCATCAAATTACGTCCGTGCGAGTGCAGTTTCAACAACGGTCGCTCTCTACTGTTCTCAATTTTGTCTCTATAGCTAATAGTGTTATTGGAATTGATGGAACTCATGGGCTAAATTGCTATTTCCTTCCCAAGAGAACGAAATTGAGACAAAATGCAAACTAGAGGGCCTAAAATTATACATCTTATTTTTTATGTTGCGAAAACAAACATCAAACACAATCTATTTCTCACCGATTAATATCGCTTACTTGAATTAGAAAAATATATTGAGAAAATTAATAATTTTATTATAGTGTATACTAGCAGAAAACCCAAGCTATGCACGAGAGGATCTCCGTATGTGTTGTAAAGGATCTTCATATGTGTCGTAAATGAAAACTTATAGTAAAAAGAAAAAGAGCAAAAAGACAAACCAAGAACAAGAGAAAAAGAAAAAGAAGAAGCTAGGGCCACCAAATGGGCGTGTTTAAGACATTCCAGAAAGATTGAGAGTCACAATCCGCATATATGCTCAGGTTCATATTTCTTTATCATGTAGGTTATCCCATCTGGAAGTGGGGAAGCATGAATCCTCCAAGAACAGCCCTTAAAATCACAATGTGCAAGTCATCCTGCCCAGGGCTGCTAAACAAATTAAGCTGCTCGAGTCTGAGCTTGTGCTCATTCATCAAAAGCTTGTTTAACACTGGTTTGTTATATAATCAAACCAAACTTGAACATTTTTTTAAGCTCGTTAAGATTTCAAGCCAAGTTTGAATAAGTTATTACTCGAATCGTTTGGCTTATTAGGTATTAAAAAAAATTCAAACTACTTGAGATTCGCTCGTGTTTGGCTTGATTAAAGCTTGTTTGAGATTGTCTCGTCTCATAAATAAGCTAAGCTTGAAATATTTTTAAATTTGTTAAGTTATCAAACCAAGTTTAATACGTTTATCACCCCTACCCCGCCGTTCTTATTTTGTGTCCTTCTTTATCTCAAATCCTTTCTCCACTGTGTAGTTTCTTAGCCTGGCCCTAAAGGCATTCGCATCAGCAAAAACCATCTTTTCCTCCAACACGACTTCTCCCTCACAGTTCACATATGGCTCTTTCCCATAATAAAGTCAGTGGTGGCTCCATAAATTTTTCTAAGGGTGTTCAAAAATTGCACTATACTATCTCGAGAAACCACAACTATATACTTTTTCCGTCCCATTGTAAATGCTCCCTACGTAAAGTCGTGTCATTTTGACTTTCAAAAAAATGTATTTTTCATAATTTTTTTTGAAACTTTTTTGCATTGTTTTAAAGTATCTTTTGAACGATGCAAAACAAAGTTAAAAATTAATTCTGAAAGTACTTTATTTTTTGAGGTCAAAGTTACACAGTCTCCCGTAGGGAGCATTTTAATTGGGACGGAGGGAGAAACGAGATCGGAGGTCTTTTGTGTTTTTTTTCTTTCTATTTGTTAACTCCTTTTCTTATTTTCTTTTTTCATTTTGTTATTGCTGAAATTAGGTTAGTGGGCTAAAATTTGAGCTTTTAATTTCAAGTGAATTAATTTGTAGGCTATTTTTGGGGTGGGTGTTCATTAACATTTGGGTTGGGTGTTCAAACAATTGGGTTGGGTGTTTATTGACAATTGGATTGGGTGTTCAAAGTAAGGCTAGTTCAAAAAATTTACATGTATTCTAAGAAAAAAAATTCGTTTGAGTGCTCAGTTAACCATGGAAGGGTGTGAATGGAGCCGCCTTTGAATAAAGTTGTATCAATCCCAGCCATATGCATGGTCAACCTCATAATCCTCACCTTCCTGATTCTATCTATCCCCACCACATCATCTTCATCCACCTGCACAGGAGCACCTCCATTTTCTTTGGTTCAAAGTGGAATACCTCCACTATGTTAATGTTCATTTACCCGAGAGGGGAACCGAGTCACATAATGCAAATGCATGTGTATGGGCACGAGCACGAATATAAAAGTATCATTCGAAAGCATCTCAAAACTATTAAAATTGGTGAAAGTGATAATTGAGAACCGAAACGCTAAGCAAAGATTGATAGAGTAACAGGGAAGAGTGTTCTGTTGGTCTAGATTGAGATGTGAATTTGTGTACTTTAGTTTTTTCGTTTCTAGAGAATAAACTTTGTGCTTGGAAATTGTGTAAAGAAAGACAAAAGAAGGTAAAGAAACTTAAGGAGAAATGTTAAAGAAAGTAATCTTTTATCCTTTGTGTGGTACTACACAAAAAAAAAGGAAAAAAAAAAAGTGTGATGAAAATTATTTTCACTTGTTTGGTTACAAGTAGAATAAAGAAGCTATTGTTTTACTTTAAAAAATGAAGATGGAAGGAAGGAAGAAAAAGGAGAGGAAAGTGAGAAGGAACGTTATTCTCCATACATTTACCCAAAAAAAAAAAAAAAACCCATTAAAATTTCCATATTATTCTCTTTGAAATTTCATTCCTTCTAAAAGAAACTAAAAAAGATGAAAATTTTTCATTTTCTTTTTACTCCTAAACACCGAAAGACAGCGCACATAGATAACACACACATATAATTGGACCCCTTGCTAGTAATGGTGAGATTAGATTTTCAGGATTAGTCACTGTGCGGATAAGTTGACCCGAATATTTGAGTTATAAAAAAAAATATAGAATACACAATATGCTTCTTTAATTGTACATTGGGAAGACACACATCCCAAATGTAATCACATCCATAGCAACTTTCAGATAGGCTAAGCTTTAAATTAAGGTAGATCAATGGGGCAGGCACATTCTCAACAAAACTTCACAATAAGCTTCTAATGCCTCTAGCTCTGTAGAAAGATACAAAGGGAAAACCCTAATGGAAAGAGATCAATATGCTTCTAAGTTCTACCCTAGTTTTATAGGCCACATCCCCACTTCAAGTAATCAAATTCCCAGATTTTTTCCACCTATAAGAAGGAAAGAAAGCAAAAGAAGCCCTCAGTGGGGAGAGTTGTATCCATACGATTCCCTGCTACTCCTCTGAAGAAGCACATGCTTTACCTAAGCTACCGTGGCGAAATCTCAACCGCAAGTCAATCAGGCCCTCGCAAACATGGGGCCAGAGAACAACAGGGTTAGGGTGAGAGACCAAAACAAGAGTGTTTTTTGGTGGAGAGTAGTCACAGTGGCCTTGTTGTCTGTGGTGGTTGTGCTTCCACTTCCTGTGGTTGGGCCGAGCCCGAAAATTGAGGGAGTAGTAGTAGAAGGGGTTGTTCCAGTTGTTGGGGTACCTGGGCTTGTAGATGGGCTGAGTGTTGTTGGGGTTGTACTGGTATTTCCTCCTGCAGTGCTGATCACAGAGAATATGGCAACATTAATCAGCAGCAACAATAGACATGTAAGTGCAACTTCAAGCCGTAATCGACATATGTGTTCAAGTGCTGCTATACAAACTTACAAAGATACTGTCATATACAGAATGGTGTGGCCTTTTATGGTTCGTTCGTTTCTAGTATCAAAACTCCCACAATCGTGCCACATAAGTTTAAATGTCACCGGCTTAAATGCAACGTTTGTAGGATAATTGCGCCGGTAAAAGTTTTTCTTTGAAAATGACGACATGCAAAAGAAAGCAAACGAGGACTGAGATGTGAATGGATGACAATGACAAGGAAAAATAGAATCCAAAATCTAGAGTCTGACCCATTAAAGCTGTATGGTAGTCAAAACACACATAGAACAAATTAAGCTTTTAGACTAGAGCTTAAAGGTGCAGTGGTTTACCAAGTCTTCCACGTTTTTTTGTTGTTGATCATTTCCGCCTTTTTCTTCGACTGTCTGTTTTGTTGTTCTATTCACCTTTTATTTTATAAAGCATGAACTTGTCTTTGCCATTTGACCTCTGTTCCCATGTGAGTAAGGATGCTTAGTTACAACCTCTCAATTGTCACCGCCTGGCCTCTCTTGCTACCACGGTGGTGCCTAGCTATAGTGTGGTCAGCGCTAAAGTGTTTGGGCGACAAAGTTGAGCTTCTATGCGATTGTTTATGGACATAACTTTGGACCATTAAAGGCGAAAGGCAACACCAAAACCTCTAGACAGCAGAAGAAGGTAGAAGACTCGCTGCACCTTTAAGCTTTTGTCTAAAACGTATGGGCATACAGGTTTCAAACTCGGTTATGTAATTTTAAGAGGTGAAGTTATAGTTTCAGAATTTGTGTTCTCTCGTTTCAATACATATTTGCTAGAATGACGACACATATTCTCACAGCAATGAATCTAACGAAGGATGAAATTAGGGCTCCGTTTGTTTGGATGTAGAATATTTTCCGGTAAAATGTTTTACCTGTTTTCCGGTGTTTGGTTGTGTAAAGAATGAGGAAAACATTTTACATGTAAAACATTTTCCATCAATTGGATGAAAATGAATTACCCTTAAATCTTCCATAAGTTATTTTCCGAAATGAACCCGTTGCCTTCTACTGCAATTCTCATTGCTTAGTTTCCTTGATCGTCAGTCATGACCTACATTCAATTCCAATAATCTCATATCTCTCCACCGTTTAAGCTCCTCATCTCTCTCTGTACACTATTTTGTTGATTTCTGAAAATATTTTCAGGTACCAACCAAACACCGGAAAATAAAAGTTTGAAATTTGTTTTCTGAAAAAATATTTTACACAGAAAATATTTTACATTGTAAAACATTTTACATCGAAACAAACGGAGCCTAGAAATCCTGGCAAACACAACTACTCTAGCTACTCCGGGGATAAGGTGCTAAGTCGTTAACCCCCATACCCATACGACTATACGAGGGATAAGCTAATGCCATGGGGATGGCTTCCCATTCCCATTCATGATTCATCACAAAAGCTTCATAAAAGCAAGAGGGATACCACTCAACCAAAGGGACGCTTAGTACGAAACAAGTGCAAAGTTATGGGACTAAACTACTAAACTCTCATTTGAAAATGAGAAAAGTAGGTACGAATATCATCCACAAAAATCCGATGTTCCAATTTTGTGGTTGGAGTACATCAAGACAGATTCTAAGGGACATAACATAATTCTAAGAGACAAGCTATGTTACAAGGATCCTCCTAGTTATACAAATATCCGTGTCAGACACTCGGGTAATGGTGTGTCCGACACCTTTACTTTGGACATATACCAAGCAAGCACATCTTTCTATATGATTTTACTATGAACTATGCATGAAACTCCTAAATTTTGTATGAAATTGCTTTAAGTTACAACCACTATATATCCAAGAAAATAACATAAACGAAGTAAGAAATTGTGAATATTTTGGTGTAACCCAAGTGATGGAAATTGGATGAAGCAGAGACTTAGATATATACTCACACCCGATACATATACCCTAGTTCATGTAACACAGGAGACAAGTCTATGATCAGGATATTAAGTCAAGAGAAAAGAATGCAAACCTGGGACTAGAAGGATAAACACATCCAGAGATTTGGTCTGCAAATCACAAGAACAGAGAGAAAGGAAACATAAGTTCGTAATCAAGTAAAGAAAGGAGATTAACCCTAAAGGATTGGCCTGATGGTCTTGGCCTAGGACTTAAGTGTTTGCTCCATCCTAAGGTCGATCTCAGGTTCAACTCTACTTGACAACAACTCTTGGGGCCATCTTACCCCCGCTGATGTGAGTGAAACAGCTTGGGATTAGTCCGAGGTGTGAGCAAGCTAGCCTGGGACATCATGCCTTACCAAAAATGAAGAAGAAGAAAAGGGACTGACTTGTTTAGGGTATCTATCACTTACTAGGGACAGCTTGGGTGGTGGTGGCAGTGTCAGAAAAATTACAGCTCCCAGAAACTTGGTTTTTCCTCTGATAATAGCTGTTGACAGCATAATTGCAATGATCCTTGACAGTGACTGGGTTATAACAAGATCCGTTTTGAAGGATGTGAGAACAATCAGCTCCGTTTGCACAAGCATAGTCTATGTCCTTCTGAAGCACTGTGTCACTCAATCCATCTTTACATATGCAGTAAGTAGCAGCTGCAAAACAGATGAAACAAGAAAGATTACTACCTTACGTGCATGTTTGCGAAAAATTCTAGAAGCATATTTTGAGATTTAACTTTAAAAAAGCAATAGCTAGTGTTTGCGAAAAGTCCCTACTTTTTGGATTCTGAGATACTTGGAGATTGGAAAAAGGTCCAAAATCTAATTTAAGAGAAGTCGGCTTCTAATAAGGGGGTGTTTGGGAGTTGGGTTTTTTTTATTTTTTTTATAAAATTTTTAAAGTTTGAATTATGATTAGAATTGAGGAGAAAGTATGTTATGGTGTGTAGATGATAGGTGCACAATAGACTTCCCAGTGTAGCGTTGGGGGTATAGTTTGAATATGTGGCGGATGATGTATGCAGCATAGATTTGGGGTCATAATCTGCAGAATAGATTGGAATGTTTTTTGACCAATGTTGTCATTGCCTAGAATAAAATTATAAGTTTTTCAATAATGTCCGGGGTAAAATAGTCTTTTCAATTGCATGCAAAAGGAGCATATCCAAAAGCTATTCCAGAGCTGATTATGAGATTGTGTCTCTATCTCTCAATTTCATTAATTCATTTCAGCATAATCTATTCTGCAATTTCCATACAAGTACCAAGAATTCCAAAAATGTGAAATTTCGGATCCCAAACATCGCCCTTAAACACTACGGATATATTAATCATAATTCCGAAGCTATAGTAAAGGCCCCAAACACCCACAAGAAAACAGAGCAAGAAAATAAAGAGATTCATCGCTTCTGATAGGTTTCATATGACAGGGTTAAGAGATTTAAAATCGGAAAAATATGGTAGTAATAAAGATCAAAACACCCACCAAAGAAAGAAGGCCAAAAATACAAAGAACTACAGCCATATCTGCTTCAAGATTAGCACAAGAGAAGAGAGAGTACCATTTTTAAACTGGGTAAACAAATGGAAGTAAAACGACCCAAATTTTAAAAAAAGAAGAAAAAGAAGAAGCAGCAAAGCACAAAAATTCAGGAGCTTACTTGAATGACCAGCCATGGCCAAGAACGTCACTAAACACAGTACAACAACAGCAGCCATGATTTCTGAGAGACTTTTTGTTGAGCTTAAATCAAGATGGGTAAAGTAAAACAAAGAGAGAGAGAGAGAGAGACAGAGAGAGAGAGAGAGAGAGTGAGTGCTGTGTTTGGGGTATGATAGGAGAGTGTCCGTGGCTTTCTGATTGGAATTTTCGTTAATTATTATGAAGAGAAGAAACCAAGAAAGAAGGGGCCTTTCTGATAAGAATGTCAGCATTAACGACTAGTGTTTTGTATATGTGTCGTTCTATGAACGTTTACACACTCGTGCACGATTGTTGCATCGACCAATAAAAAGCAGGTTGGTCGGTACGAGTCTGCCAGAGCCGACACCTGACTTGTTTAATTATTTAGACATGCTTGTCTGAGGTCGGTTCGATTGTAAATGAGTAAAATCCTTAACAAGCCGAGACCGATTAATCTACAAGCCTACTTAAATGAGCTGAGCATATAGGGCTTTTAGGGAAGTTGATAACTCATTTCCTTCCTTCCAATGGTGACCAATGTTCGAGTCCAAAAGAAGCGGGGCTTTAGGGGTTAGGGCTATGGATAGCTTCTGAACCTTCTTGTGTTAACCTTAGATAACACCTCCACTGATGTATATTGTTTGACACAAAAAAAAAAAATTAAGCTGAGCATATAGGGCTATACGCACAAGCCGAACTATTGCGAGTTGAGCCGTGCTTTCGAGTGTTTAACTCGGCTCGTTAACTAAAGGAGCCTAAAAGTTGAACTCGAGCTCTGCTCAATTATTAAACGAGCCGAGCCACAAATTACTCGCGACCAACTTGGTTCACTTACGGTCCTAAGTTGGGTCCTATCCTATCGTTTAGCAATCGACTATGGGTATAGATAAAGAAAGGTATGTTGGATCTATTTTGGAGCCTCACACAAATCCTTCAAGCCGTTAATCAATTTTAAAATCATTGCTTGGGTTTTCTTGTAAATAATCAACTCAATTGAATAAATGTTAGAATTTGATTCTCTAGTTCTCCTTCAAAATTCATTCAAGATTCAGATTTTGGATATTGAATGAATAATTGAAACATTTGACCAAATTAATTAAATAATTCAATCAAGCTGATTTTTTAGACTGCTCAGAAAATTATCTTACAATTACAGCCCCTTTGGATGGTGAGAAAAGGCGAGATAAAAAAGGGGAGTCATTTCTCACAAAATCTCACCATTTTTGATGAGATTGGGTGAGAAAGGGGAGAAGCCAATCCAAACATTTTATTTTGTACTTTTCTTTCCATTTCTCACCAAAATAGTCAATCCAAATGAGTGATTTGGCTAAAAACCAAAACCCTTTCTTTTCTCTTGAAATCACTCCATCCAAAGAGGCTGTTAATGAACAATTTGGACCATTTATGTGGGGCTCTAGATGGACGTGGTTGAATTATCTTACGTTTTTTGTATGGTTTGTTAGATGGACTTGGTTTGACTAATGGTTGGTGTTTTTAGGATAAATTTAAAATGTTGTATTCAAAAATTTAGATACTCATAAGTCATAACAGATGAGGACTCGTTAATGTAAGATTGAATTATCTTACTCCGTACTTTTTTTTTATGGTTTGTTAGATGGTTTTGGTTTGACCAATGTTTGGTGTTTTTTAGGATAAAACCTAGAAATTTAGAGATACTCATAAGTCATAACAGATGGGGACTCGTTGATGTAAGATCTCTGCTGCTGTGAGTATGTAGTAGGTAACTACTTTTCTTTTCACCATTCCATCAACATATTTGGGATTATGTATATATTTTGAACGCAATGATCAACAAAATTTAGAAACATGAATTGACGATGGAAAAAGTTTAGAAAAGAAAAACGCAAAAAAGAAGAAGAAGAAGAAGAAGGTGATATTGATTTCCTTAATTTTTTAATTTTAGTTAACTTTTTAAGTTTTTCATCATAAATATTTAGATTTTATGTTTCTCACGTCGAGAAGAATAGTTGGTTCCAAAAATAGGAAGCAAATGTAGTAAAACAACATATAAAAAGAGGAAAGAAAATAAGAGAGAAAGTAGAATCGAAAATATAGAGAAAGTATATTACGTTGCTTTTTTTGAATTAAAAAAAAACCTTAATTTCACCTACATTTCTGTATTTCTTTTCTTTCTTCTCATCAAATAAGAACCGAATAAGTTGGGGATTTTTGTTTTCTCTTCCTTTCTCTTCTTACAAACAAGTTATAGCTAAGATTAATTTCATTCATAGATTTCAGTACACATAAACTATCCATGTACAAAAAAGTCATTATAAAGTCAAATTACATTTGTATTTAGAGAAATCGACGATCCGAGTTCTAAACTGTTTTGACTGTCTATTAGTCATGTAACAAATACAATTCGTTTACATAGATAACAATATTCGACCAAATGACTTTTTTATCCCCTAAACTACATATGCTTTGACCATTTCGTCCTTGAACTTTTTTTTTTTTTTTTTGAGTTAGAACATCCTTTGAGTACTTAAATAAGAATCCCGATTGTCATATATCATACTAACTCATAAGTTTACTCAATCCCAGTCAGTTCTTCTGTGAAAAATTCGGCAGTTTTGGTTAAAGTGTATGAGACAATTTGGTTGGTATCACATATGACGAGAACTAATCGCATTGCATCGTAACTCTGAACACAATGAATAGATGTAGCTCATTACATTCCGAAAATCAAAAATATTGAACGGATGCAGCATTAATGTGTAAATTGATGTAATTGTTCTTGAGTATGAAACATTTGTTTCATTTCCATTGACAAACAAAACGCGGCAGAACTGTCTGCTAAGAAAAACATAGAATACATCTACCGGAAGATTTTACTTTGTGCCAGTATCTCTCTTAACCTTTTGGTCTTTCCGAAAAAGGATCAGACCCATAAAGACACGTGTCTTAACAATTTTGGTAGCTCAATGTTGCGCAAAAATCGGATCCTCATGATGTTACAAACGTTTTCCAAAAAACGAAATAGTCACCCTCATTGATAAGCAGGGTACTTTGTAGTCAGGTAGTTCGGCTGCAGACCTCCGTTATGCAGGAGCTTGAGCAGCCTTCTGAAATGGAGAAAATCTCAGAGTCCAAATACCACAACAGAGCCAAAACAAGTTAAAATGAGTTAAATAAAGGAAGTGGAACATAACGGATTTATTCGAACTTCATTATCAAGGAAAGTGCCATGATTTTGGCGAAACTTGAAAATCTTGGTTTAATGACCTAACATTTGATAGCATAACCATAGGCTTATTCTATTGGCAGGCTAAAAAATGTCGTGGACAATAAACTCTTACCCGTTTTTGCTCTTCCATATTTGCCTTTATAAGGGAGTAGATGGCAACGCCTGCAATGGCTATTACTGTACCAATCCCAGTCTGTGTGGAAATCCTGTTACCTGCCAGATGCAAACGTATAGATACAAGAAATCAAGTTTGGATGCGCCCAATCACTCACATTTAGCTACTACTGATACATGGAATTCTCAGTAATTCCAGCACATTGCACAGAGCAGCAATAATGGAACACCTGTAATGCCGTATTGAACTACAGAATCTACTTAGGTTCTAAGTCCAAAGTTACATTTTGAATAGTATAATAACCAGTATAATCATGGCTGTTAAAATTATGGGATAGCATGGGGGGAGTGGCTGTAGACGGAAGAGCAAGAAGAAAGCTTGGCGGCCTCCTTATGCTTCATTGGTAGTATTTGGCTAGAAAGGAACAAAAAACGCACTTTTGAAGAAATGAAGCTAAGTGCTCAAAAACTTGAGACGACTTTCGTGCGATAGTTTTCATATTTGGTATAAAGGATATTTTTGTGAAACTTCTCTAGCTGTTGATTTTATAGGAGAGCTCAACTTTGAAGTTGAGGCTTTTTCACTCCTCTTTTGTATACTGGTTTGTGCCCCATCTGACCCTTTCGAGACTTGTTCTATAGTACATTACTAACTAAAAAACGAAAAAAATTTCGGGCAAAAAGGTTCAGGATTAATCAGCACATATGTAGAGTCTGCTCAGATGTTTGAGCAGACTTCCTCTAGTAGACCTATCTTAATCCAGCATAACAGGGATGAATCACGGTGTGCTAACCCTACACAACTGAATATGGAGGAGAGCCTTCTCTACTGACCACTTTTTTTTGTCTATTTAACAAGTACTGCATTCAAAATCATGTGCAAGGAACATCGAGTAGTTACCGAATACAATAATAGAGAAGCCAATAACAAACACTCGCTTCAACACATTTCCGACTGCATGTGTAAGAGGTGCAACTCTTTCCAAAGTGTTAGCAGCAACCTGTCATCGTAAGCGTCAAAGTTAGAAACCAATGAAATGTCAACTTTGGCACGTGGTCGATATTCATAAATGTTTATCTGTAAGGGGTTGAGAGCTGTATATATTTGCAATCAAAACACTCACTAGCTGAATATATGAGCAACAATCACTAGACCCTGTGTCCAAGTTTGTTATCTACAGCGAATCTAAGATTTTAGATAGTCACATAGCTGAGCCCAAAAAAAAAAAGCATTGACATATATTTGCATAATGGGGCCATCTGCTGTAGGCATTACATTGCAATCCCACAAGTTTCCACAACATAAGGAATGCAAGCAGAAACATGAAGAGGTCAATGCTGAGCAATGCCTCACTCTGGACTTTTTTTTGACTCATACAGCAAAATATATAAAAGTTGCATGTGTATCGTTACCTGGTTGTAAAGGTGATAAAACATTCCTATCCAAAACAGATCTGATAATAACTTTTGCAGACCCACTTTTGCAATTGCATCCGCAAATCCATGTTGCATCAGCTGGGGCCCTTCAATCTGAAAGTCCATGAATAGAACACTCGTGTTGAAATGGGTTTGATTATCAAAACTTCCCCCCCATAAAAAAAGATTCGTCAATTTTATCAACCGAACTTACAAATAGTGCTGGTGGGATGCAGACCAGAAGGGCAATTATTGAGATATAAGCATATACATTTGTACTGTCCATTCCCGTCTGTTCAATGTGAAAATTAGAAATACAAAGTTGAGCAAAAAGCAGGGAGAGAGAGAGAGAGAATTGTGCACATACAAAAATGACTCTATAAATATCTGATAAGATTCAAGCTAATGTAGGTACTTTCAGATGCTAGAAGGCAGAAAGAGCAAAAATACAACACAACATGGTGTCAGCATCAGCCACTCCCCCATTACGTTGTTCTTCCACACTCCCCCACCCCATACAATTGAAACCATATTTTACAATACTGGAAACAGTTACATTCATGGAGAAACCTTACCATTGCTTTCTTTGAATAGATACTCCTGTAGGTGAATGCAATATTTGAAATCATCGCACTTACAAAACCAGTCCAGTTGAAAGAAAGTTCCGTCAGTGATGCCATTGATACACCTAATATAATTTTGAGAGGATAATCAAAAAATAGTTTGCTGGGCTTGGTATATAACTAAGTTTTAGTTGCAGTCACATGACCAACTTGTTCTTTAACAAATTTATTCATGTAGTTCATGTGTACAGATACACTTGACTTGTGCACTGAAAAACTCGTGAAAAAGTTGTCCAAGCTTAATTCTATGACAATAGCACTTTATGATGTAATTTAAACATCAAGACATGAACCAGCACGTTTGATTTGATTAAAGAGAATGAAAAAATAGAAAGAAACAAAGTTGAACAATTACCAAAAACGACAGGAGCTAAGGATAGCCACAAGGACAATGGAATCTGGTGGCCCAAAACAAACTGAGAAGCAGCAGCACTGAAGAATGGCTCTAGTGCTGTAGAAGAACCCACAAACATAGTTAGGTCTACATCAATAAGTATAACAACTTTAAGAAAAAAATAATCAATTAGTATAACATGGACTATTAAAAACTCAGTAGTAAGACAATTGATATTCATCAAACCAAGCTTCATATGTATGTTGCAAAAAAATATCTACCACGAGTATTTATAAATCCACAAAGTACTGCTATAACTATGTAACTAATGTAATATAGTAGAAGCAAAATAGCTAGAACGCTATCATCCTATATTCAGTATATTCCGAGTGACTACACGCAAATCTTTTCGATATTAGTATTGACAGGCAAATGTACTTAAACAACACAAAAAATGAACCAACAGCAAGCTGGAATGAGTTTGAATGTCCACGGATTTGAACAAATATCCTAGGCCATATTTCGAGGGAATAGTATCAGTAAGTCATGTTTTCAGAAAACCAAAAGTATCACAATGTCGTCCATACAATAGATAGTTCATAAGATGCCAAGGATTAGAAACCACGATCTTGCACTGCAACTACCCCTGACACCTAGTGAGGGAGGTAACAAGCGCAATACCAGTACCCCTGATACCCAAAGAGGGAGGTGACAAGCGCAATGACAAAAGGGATTGAATCTTTTGCAAGTAGGATGCTCAGCATGGGTATCATCACAAAACATTGAACTACTTTGTTATTTAGATAACAAACTGAAAAGAGACCAACGCTAGGTATGTCTATTAAATATAGATAATTAGCAACATAGAGGTACAAAATAAATACTCTCTTAATACAGCTTTTCTTTGCAAAGGGCATACCTTTGATGGTATGCGTAAAAGACACAGCTACGGCGGCAAAGGATACATTGGACATGACATGTCCAAGGGCATGACAGAACGCTACTGGAGTGAGGAGAGCCAATTGTTCCTTGTCAATTGGCTGCGTATACAGATTAGAAATCAAGTAAATAATGCATGACAAAATGTACCCCAGCAGAGAAGTAAAAGAAAACAAAAAGGACAATACTCACAGCACGTTTTGGTAGACCAAAAGCCCAACTAAAAAGGCAATAGACCACACCAACAAGGAGATGTACCACAGATACAAAGCTGCAGGAGGGAAAAAAAAGATCTTTTAATCATTTCAACCCATGACCATTATATCTTTCAGAACCAACATTAAGAAGCTGAATAGAGAGCTTAATCTTTCACTAATCTGCCAAACTGTTGAAGTTGTTCAGCGAAGGAAACTTACTATGGATATGGAAAATAATTATAAACCTTCTTGTTCAGAATATTGAAAATGACATTTAGAAAGTACCTGCATAGAATCCACTAAATACTCAGCAAGAAGTTTTTATGAACATATTAATGGCCACAACAATTAACGGAAATCTTTACAACCCACAATGCAGAGATAGTAGGGGCATCACTAAATTCGTAACTCAATTATGACTATACTTTGGCATTCATGATACAGCCTATATACATCATAATGCATATCCATGTTACTTAATATGCAATCACAATCATGCCAGGGTGCACATTTGAACTCCTAAAAATACACTGATCAATGAATAATAGTGATTATCGCTTAGACCTTGTTGATTATACGCCTCAAAAGTTTCAGAAGGCTGTCTTATTAATTAGCATCATGAATTCCATGTTCCTTTGAAATCAATTCCAATTAGTAAAAGAGCAGTGCTCAAAACAAAAATATCTGGACATAGAGCCATTCGATGCACATGGCCACCTCCTGATGCAGGTGGGCCCCAAGCGCAATGGACAATTACGGATACATTTTTGTACGGATATCCATGTCCAAAGCATTTTCCTTAGTCAAACTGGCTCCAAAATCACTCAAAATGCAGATTTAAAACCAACTTCCGAAAAAAAGCCCACAAAGTGCAC
Organism: Rhododendron kiyosumense; assembly: GCA_019656275.1. Lineage (NCBI taxonomy): Eukaryota > Viridiplantae > Streptophyta > Magnoliopsida > Ericales > Ericaceae > Rhododendron > Rhododendron kiyosumense. Next base: position 5,091 of record BPLS01000700.1, on the reverse strand, counting down.
AGGATAGGAAAGCACATGCATGATCAATATCCCTTACATAATAGACCTTCTTAAGCAAACTAAAGCTTACCACGTAAAGAAAAAGAAACCAGTAACCAGAACTGGGAATTTTTCACCAAAGCTCTTAGAAGGCTTAGATAACCTGAAATTACGATATCAGTAGCTAATAGACAGCGACTAAACAAAGAGAAGACCACAACAAAGTAAGTGTTTGAGTTTTTTTTAGTATAACAAAGAATTAGTTTTTTTCTTACAAAAAACATTTTGTCACAACCTTTTTCATCAATGGTTAATAAAAGGCAAACATTTTCAGTTTTCGCAACAAGATAAACCACAAAATTAAAAGAAAATTAACAAAACTTATTTAAGATTTCAGACAACAACAACAACAAAAACTGTTCTTTTTAGTCATTGCCTAATTTCTTTCTCAATTGATTTTTTAGTTTATCTTTTCAATCTTCTCGTCCATGGACCGTGTGAATTCGGTGGGGTTTGGCCGAATTTTATTTATGTATCGGATTGTTTTTCTAAAAAAATTATTCTTATGAATTTTGATAGTTTTGCGTCAAATTTTTGTAAATTATTGATTTATCTCACCGAAAAAAATATAAACAAATTAAAACTTTAAAAAGTTTACTGAGAAAAATTGTCCAAAACAAACAGATTTTTTTTGCCTTCTTTTTCTCACTGAAATTTTCAAAATTTTCGGTCACAATAGACGAATCAATAATTTAAAAAATTTTGACATAAAAAATAAAAAATTAAATTAAATTAAAAAATTCCAATAATAAGTAAGGCCGAACATAAGCCAAGTAAATTTTCAAAAAATTCCACGAAAGACGACATACTGCACAAACCGAATAGGGCCGTAGACATCCAAGCAGGGCCTTATGCTTTATTTGAAACTTGAGGAAAAGAAGACAAAGGAAGGAAAAATTAAAAAAAAAAAAACCCATTATTTGGTTTGGAGAGAAGGATGAGAAAATAGAAAAATCTAGATTGTGAATAGTGGAATTTCCCTCTTATTTTCCTTTCTCTTCTTTTCTCAGGTTCCAAATTAGAGAAATTGACAAAGTTCTAACCCATCCGAGACTTCAATTTCATAACCATCCGCATCGTCTGCTGCCGCCTTTGTAGTAAAATCACCCGAAAATTTTCGCCTCAACAACTGACTCCCACCAAATAACCCTAAACTCGTTCCAGACAATCCGAACGACGCCGTAGACAGCCGACACTCCGGCACCGGAAAAAATTCTGCTCTGGACGTAACTGAAAAAATTCGGCATCGAGTCTTTAGTTGAACTAAATTGGGTGAAACTCTAACTGGAGACGAAAATCGCGAAGGGTTTAGTAGAAACTGAGTCGAACAGGCAATTGAAGCCATAGTAAACGAAAGTAAAGAGAGAAAAAAAAAAAAAAAAACCCAACTAGGTGGGCCTTTAGAAAAACCTAGCGCTAGTAGACGGTGGATTGATCAAAAATTAATGGAGGGGTACGTAAGCTGACCCGAAAACCTAAGTTTGTATCTATAGAGTGAATATGGTTATATGTGTAAAGAGGGGAGACTGAAAAGAGAATAGCAACTTCATAGGAGCACTAGTGATCAGAAACAACTGTGAGAAAGAAACCATAGTAGGAGTATTTTTCTGTGATGAAATCGATCAAAACTGAGAGTGGAAGATGAGTCGGACAGGAAAGTGTAGCCAATAGTGAGCGGAAGTAAAGAAGAAAAAAAAGACCCTAATCCAAGATTCCAAGCTTTATGAGGATTGAGAGAGAGAGAGAGAGAGGAGGGAAGGGAAGGTCGTTTGATTCGTTTGTCTTTTACTAGCTTTTTTTTTTTTTTTCTTTTTCCAACCTTGCTATTGACACAGATAAAGAACGAACAGATTGTGCACTAATCTCAATGTGGGGCCCAGTCTCTTTAGATGTAGTGATTTCAAAAGAAAAGAAAAAGAAAGGATTTTGGTTTTTAGCCAAATCACTCATCATTTGGATTGACTATTTTGGTGAGAAATAGAGAGAAAAGTACAAAAATAAAATGTTTTAACTGACTTCTCTCATTTCTCATCAAATCTCACAAAAAATGGTGAGATTTTGTGAAAAAACGCTCTATTTTCTTATCTCACCATTTCTCACCATCCAAAGGAGTTGAATGATCCAAGTCATCCATTAAATTTAAAACATTTTTTCAGAAGGCCTTGCAAAAAATCAGCTCAATTCAATACTTGAAAGTACTCAATCTAATCATCTAACTTTTCATCCAAATTTGAACCTAAATGAAAAATTAGATGATTAGATCGAATACTTCTAGGTATCGGATTGAGGTGAATTTTTGTAGGGCCTCCTGAAAAAATATTTTAAATTTAATAAATGCCTCGAATTATTTGTGTGGGACCCGTAGTATGCCCCACATTGAGACCGGTGCACAGTCTGTGCATGCTTTATCTATGTATACAGACTTACTATTTTTTTTTTCCAGAGGTGCTACAGGTACATCAAAAGATGTACATACACCATACACAGATCAATTTTGGATCTGTCTCGAGTCTCACAAAAGTAATCGTAACTGTTTCATTTTGTTCAAAATATATTTTTTGAGTCCCTGTAAAAATTATTTCAATCCAATAGTGGTAAGAGCATTTATGAATCATCCAATTTTGCTTTAGAATTTTGGCATGAATTCTAAAGCAAAGTTGGATGATTTGTAAATATCTTACCTATATCAGATTGGGATGACTTTTTCAAGGGCCTAAAGAAAATATTTTGAACAAAATGAGCAACTTCGATCATCTTTATGGGACCCAAAATGGGTCCGAAATCAATTTGTGTACGTTGTATGTATAGCCTTTGTTGTAATCATATCCATTCTGTTTTTTTTTTATTGGAGTCTTGTAGCTTTTTGCTCTGGGATGCTGTCGAGCAGATCTCTTTGAGCGGATGCAGAGAGGCCAATCTAGTCTTTCATCTTGGCACGAATGGCTCAGATCAAATTTGAGTGTATATGAATTGCACACAAATCTGAACCATGCATTGTTCGGTTAAGATTTGAATCATCGAATCGTCGATCGCCGAAATGAACAGTCAGATCAACTGCTCTGCATCACTCTAGGAGATGTTCGACAATATCTCCCATTCCCTAAAAATTGTACCTAAAATTGCCTCTCTTTTTTCCTTTGTTCTTTTTATTAGAGTACATTTTTTTTTTCATTTTTAATATGATTTTTATAGAAATACTATCAGGCTACCAACAAATCCGTGCGGGATTGACAAACCAGAAAATCAATAAATTAGTTTGAAACATAATTTGAAGAGAAATTTTTCAATGCCGAGCAGGTATATTTCACGCGGTGCCTGCTCGGCACTTTCGAGCCGTTCGATGCTCTTTTGGACAGTTCAAATTGAAACCTTCTCTCTCCTTTCACCCCTCCTCTTTCTCTCTCAAATCCAAGCCGTCCAAATCGCATCGGACGGCTTGGATGTGCAGAGCGGGCACCACGGAGTATAAAAGTTTTCAACCAAAATGATTTTCACGTAACTACATACTAATAAAGTTCGTGATCTTGAGAATTGATTTGTACCAAATAAAAAAAAAACTTAAAAGGTCTCAGCCAATAAACTATTTAATTAATTTCAAAAATCAAACAAAAGATATGATCAACAGCCTACGTGCTGATAAATGAAATGAATCTGGCGTGGATACTGATGCAATGCTACTTCTATGTGAGGTATCTGAACATGTGTTCTCAAACAATCCAAAATGATTGAGCTCAAAAAAGTCATCAGATTAAATATACAATTTTCAAAAGTGATGTAAGAAAGAGTATAAAAATAAATAAAACAAATAAAAAATTAAAAAACCCTCAAAAGTGATGTAGGAAAGAGTGTAAAAAAAAGAAAAGAAAAGAAAAAAGGTTGAGCAATGCCAATCACAAATGACGTTCAGAGAAACTCTTTCAAACTCGGTAACAATAATCAACAACTGATTTGCATTATGTAGTCTAATGACATTTTAAATACGCCATACAGAAACCAAAAAACGAAAAAGGAGCTGAAAATGAATCAGCGAAATAGGAAGTTGAATCTCTATGATTCACACATAGCAAAAATTATAAAAATATATGAGGTGAGACATACTTTTGACTCTGAAAAAATAATTGCACTAAAAGATATAACCAAATCAAATCTTTCTAAAACTAATAGTTTTCTTACTGAATGATTTAACCACATCAGATCTTTCTTAAAGCAATCAATATTCAATATGAAGATTTTGTTGGGGACCAATCCTTCAAGTTTAAGTCTGTCTTTTTCCTCTAATTTTATTGGGATGAGGGTTCGTAACACACTGTAGATCACGGCAACCCTTCTGGAGTCAATACTTCGAACATCTCAATATTTTTAGTTGTCAATACTTATTCCAAGTATTTTTTTAGTCGTCTTTTTTCTTAATCTTTATTAGATTTTTTGAATTAAACATTTGTCTTAAAAAGCATAACTCAAAAAGTAAAACATTACAATAAAAAAAAATCTAAAGACGGAAAAAGTTCGAATTTGTACTCTTTTTTTTATAATTTTGGTCCATATTTTAGACAACCTTGATTGTGTTTGGACATTGACACTCACACAAAAAAGAAAGAAAAAAGGAAAAGGGAAGAAATAGGGAAAGAAAACGAAATTAGGGTTGGTCGGTTAACGAGTCAAATCAGCGGGAATGATTACACATGTCGCTCGCGGATTGGTCAATCAAAGGGTCAATCGGTCAAATGTTGAACGCATTGACCTTCCCTACAAATGTTACCCAAACTACTTTCAAGTTCAACCTTGTGATTCCATCCAATTCTCCTTCACCCTGCTGTCCTTTGGAACCAAACATGGTTAGTTCAGGGAGGAAAAAAAAAGAGAGGTGGAAATAGCAATCTCCTTTACAACTACAAGCCACAGTCGAGAAAACAGAGGAAGCAAACGAAGAAACGGTCATGAAACAGAAGCAATCTCCAAATTGACCCAAATCCAGAAAATCAGTTTGAAAACAAGCGTGGAAATAGCAATCTCCACAAGAAGAAAAGGATTCAGAAAAGGAGTAGGAAAACA
>BPLS01000699.1:175930-239214 GCA_019656275.1 Rhododendron kiyosumense | reverse complement strand
AATGCGGACACTTTGTCCCCCAAGTCACTAATGCCCAAAATCCGTATCTTGGGTTAATCATTGCTTCGCATCACTTCTCCAAGCCTTACCCTATTGTTAATGAGATTGACCAGCTCTGTCATGCGGTCATGGATCACTTAATCCAGTTTGCTTTCCCATCCTTATCTGAAGCGATCTTACGGAGAGGAGATCTCATACGCTATGCCATCCCTTTGACTTATCCAGATTGTAAGTTCATTCTAAAGAGTGAGGTCTATGATCTACTTCAAAAATGACACTTTTTGACTGCTGTCCATTGGTTTTTGGGGGTGTCTAATAGGTGTAATTCTAAAATAATAATAATGGAATGTTGCTTTCTAGAGACTAGAGAGAGATGTGTCTTATGTTTTATCCTTACTGTTGCAAGTTCAATCATTTCGAAGCTGGAACAATGTAGCTTTTAGTTCTTTCACATGGTTAATTAGGATTTTGTATAATTTTCTGGCTCTGAATCTTGTTTTGCACCAACTGCATAGTATTCATGGTACTTAAAAAATTAGTAGCAGGCTAGCAGCATAAGTTTGGAGAGGGGCCAAAAAATGCATACCAATCTCTCTGGCATCGTATATCTACAATGGTTTCAGTTTTGATGATGACTAAGCTTAGTCAAATTTTTTGATATGTCTCTAAGTCATCATTTTCTCTAACTTGAAGCATCTTATATGTATGGAAAATGCTAATACAAAGTTTGTTGAGAAGCAATTATGTTTTTCAAGAGCATCTTGTATGTGTTGAACATTTGCTGCTTAGTTTCCTTTGTATACGGTATATCGACCTAGTGATGTCAGGTTCCGTCAATTAAGCGTAAAGAAGTATCAGTTTTCTTTATTTGGAATGATGGAACTTCTCATAATATGGTGCTTCTTATTTGGAGAAAGAATGATGTCCTTTGATCAACCGTTCTTACTGTCACTCAAAATTGAATGCTTTAATAGGGACTTGGAATTTGTTGATGAACCTTAGCATGAATAGTTAATCAGTAAATGAATTTCTCTTGGCTAACTTTGGACTGGGTTGGAACTTACCATGGGGGCTTACTTATCCGGTGTCTAATTTCCTTTCTAATCAAGGGATTAAGCAATGCTGGAATTTTTTTTGGCACAACATCCAATGACTGAAACATTGTGGGCTGAACGTTTTGTCACACTCTATCCAAGCCCCAATTAGAGATAGGAGAGGGTTGGATAGAAGTTGCAAATTGTACTGAGGTTGGAACTCTAGACAATTACTTTCCTTTTTGGACGTACAATGATTGGCCTGCATTTATTCGTAGTGTTATTTAGGATTATGCAATAGTGGATTATGAATCTTTTGTGCTATTCATATTGTGCAAGTGTGTATATAAATATATTACTGCATATTTGATGGTTTCTTACTTTCTTTGATATGTTTGCTATTTTTTTTCTTGGCAGCGTGTAAGATCGATGTTCTTTTTGGAGTTCGTGGCTGTGGGAGATGGAATTCAAAGAAGGATACATTGCAAAAGTTGGCCTCGAGGTGGTGTAGTTTTTGGAAAGATCCACGATGTTTTTTGAAAATCCTAGAGCATAAGTAGTGGCAAACTTGATATTTTGTTTCCTAGGGCTAAACTTTGTTTTGATGGTTTGAACAACGATATTATTATGTAGTTGAAAGGATTTGGCTAATATTTCACAGAAATGACAATTTGTGCTATTTATGGTTATGATTGTCCATGGTTGTATGTGGTAGCGATAGATTCTAAATGAGCAGGGAACGTATAAAAAATGTTTGCAAGGAGAAACATTCATTGCTTGCAATAGGCTGTTTTTTTATTGCGTATATGTAACATTAGCGAGGAAAAAATTTGTCTCTAAAAACCTACGATAGGCTGATTTTTGCTAGGAAATTACTCTGGCAGCGAGGAATTTATTCCTTGCCTATCCATTTCATTCATGCCATGTCTAGTGTTTGCGCGAGGAATTTTGCTTTTTTGGCGAGGACTTTTTTCCTCACAAATCATTTTTGGCGAGGAATTTTTTCCTCGCCTATTATATCATTCAAGTCCTGTGCACAGTTTGGGCGAGGAATTTTTCATTTTGGCGAGGACTTTTTTCCTCGCAACCCATTTTTGGCGAGGAATTTTTTCCTCGCAAATTGTCAACAACTTGCGAGGAAATTTTTTTCCTCGCTGTAAGCTTCTGCGACAACGTTTTAGCGAGGAAAGTTGGCGACAAAAATATTCCTCGCTAATGCATTCAGCGAGGAAATTTTTGATTTAGCGACAAAATATTTTCCTCGCAATAGGCCGTTCGTGTTGTAGCACATTTAAACGTCTCGTGCCCGTGTCGTATCGTGCCGGCTTGGCCCACTTGACGAGCAGGCCCTACGTACCTAGTGTACCCAAGCCTCAAAAAACATCCGTTTTGACTCATTTTTCCTATGCTATACCTTGTGCTCACTTCTAGAGGCTAGGGCACCCACGATGTGTGTGCAAGTCGAATAAACGCCTCTCTTCTTTACTCTATCTGTCCCATTTTGATAGTCCCTTACGAAAAGACATGCAATTTTTGGATAAAAAACAAAGTAGTTCAATTTTTTTGTTTTTTGTTTTTTTGCACCAAATTAAAAGCTTATTGATAATATATTACTTACTTACTAAAGGAAATTAAATCGTTTAATAAAAATATACAATTAAATTTCAAAATGTTATGATGACTGTATATTTTTGTCTTGGATGGACGGAGTATTCTACGCGAGAAATAAGTCATTTTCAATCGGTAATTGCCAAAGGATATGCATATATGTGTGTTTATGTATAAACACGCACATGCACTATTTTTACTCTTAGCTCGATATCAATTACACTAATAGCCATCGTTCTTTTAAATTTTTGAAGTCATTAATAATTGAATCTATGGTAACATCATGGCAACATTCTTTGCAATGAATAACATCAAAATATCTGTAATTAATTCATAACTTCAATTAGTTGGAAAGCCTAGTCTATAAATATTCATGTTAAAAAAATTTGTTATGTTTTATCAGTATTTGTAGAAACTAAAAGCGTAAGAGCGTGCACCATATTGCGCTCCCCTTTCAACATTGTTTATCAAAGTAAAAAATAAAAATCCAAAAAGTAATGCAAAATCATTAATTTAAGCAGGAGTGAAACATACTACAAATTTGAGTTTCAGATATTAATTTAATGACTATATTTTTAAATCAAATAAATCTAAACAGTGTATTTTCTTTCTGACACCCTCTATAAGCAAAAAGGGGGAAAAAAATCGCATTTATTGTTATGTGTGAAAGAAGAACCTATAGGCCTCCCTCCTCTCCCTAGAAAGGTGTGAATTCTATGGCTTTTTAATGGAAAAATTCAAACAAACAGCTGAACTTACACCATAATGTCTCATAGACCTCCAAACTTAAAATGTATTCTCAATTTAACCTCCAAAGTTTACAAAAAAATTTACAATTAAGCCTTTGCCGTCATCTTCGGTCAAGTTACAAACGGAATTGTGAGATGTGTACTGTTCATCTATCGTTTAATATTTATTTGGACCCATTACGGATTCTATAAAGATGATTAAAACTGCAAGTCATTCTTAAAATATTTTGTTATAGATTCCCTACAAAATAGCCCAATCCATCCGATATCGGTAGGGCTCTCATATGAGTTAGAGCTCTCTTAGGGTGCTCATTGAAAGGTCTTAGAGCGAAAAATTCACTATGACCATTTAGTATAAAATTATCAGAAAAATAAAATTTTCGCACCAATTCAAACAGATTAAAAAATGGAGCATTTAATTTTTTAACCAAATTTTTAAAAAAAATTCCCAATGAGATTGAACAGGATAAAAAAAATTGAGTGCTCTAATTTTCAATCTGTTTGAACAGATGCGAAAATTTTATTTTTTTGATCATTTTATCTTAGATGGTCATAATGAATTTTTTGCTTTAAGACCTTTTAATGAGCACCATAAGAGAATCCTAACTCATATGAGAACCCTACCGATATCGAATTAGGCTAATTTTTTTAAAGAACCTATAAAAAAAATATTTTAAGAATGACTTGCAGTTTGAATCATTTTTGTAGGATCCGTAATAGGTCCAAATAAATATTAAACGTTGGATGAATAGTACACATTTCACAATTCCATTTGTAACTTGACGGAAGATGATGGCAAAGGCTTAATTGTAAATTTTTTTTTTGTAAACTCTGGAGGTTAAATTGAAAATACATTAAGTTTGGAGGCCTATGGAACATTGCGGTATAAGTTCAGTGATTTCTTTGAATTGTTCCCGCTTTTTAAATACTAATCCGGTTTTATTTTTTGGCTAGTAAAGGACTGAAGGAGTGATGATAAATGGAGTAAGGTGTTGGGGAGTTGTGTTGTAATTACCGGACTGAGCTGTTGCTACATGTTAATCAATGAGTTGTCTTTATTTGGATTTTTTTTTTGCATTTGTTAGTTTGTCGCATAACTTTTGTGGATTGAAAAAGTTTTTTTTTTTTTTTTTACTTTTATCCAAGTATTTTAAAAAATACTACTCTTTAGCAAAATAAGTAAAGTAAATTGACTTATTTTGCTAAAAAATGGTTATAGACCTTTAGTTTGGTTCTTTTTACTTTTTTCTTCTTCAAGTAAATTCAGGACCATAGGTTTTGCATAGCTACGTACATGTTTTGCATATCAAGAACCGTAACAACCTTGCCGGTAAATAATATATACATTACTACCTCTATCCCATTTTGATAGTTTCTTACGAAAATCATTTTTGAAGTATTTTCAGATCAAATTAAACATCTCGATTAGTCTTTTAATTTGGTTCGGAAAAAAACCAACAAATTTGAACTACTTTATTTTTGGGAATTAATTTTGTTATTCCTCTTTTTGTTAATGTCACTCTCATTCTCTCACAAAACAAATTATCTAACACAAAGGAGAGTGACATTAATAAAAAAAAAGAGTGACAAAATTACTCCCCTATTTTTTTATCCAAATATTGCATTTTAGTAAGGGACTATCAAAATGGGATGTATGGATAAAGAAGAGAGACATTTATTCGATTTGCACACATATTGTGGATGCCCCGGTCTCTAGTCCCCATTCTATTGATTAGTTATACTTTGTGAACTAAAGTTTCTTTGAAAGAGATTAAAATTAGCGTTGTGCCCGAGATTAAAATTAGCGTTGTGCCCATTCAATACTATTTTTTATCCCGCGCATAGAACGGCTACGTTCGATACACGGGGTCTAAAAGACCAATGTTATTTTTTCATCCCGCGCATAGAACGGGTACGTTCGATACACAGGGTTAAAAAAACCAATGTTATTTTTTCATCCCAGGCATAGAACGGGTACGTTTGATACACGGGTTAAAAAAAATAAAGTTATTTTACAATTCCGTGCATAAAACCGATAGAAGCGCTAGTTCCATATAAAAAAAAAGTAAAATTTTTTGCTGAGTACAAAAAAAAGGGAATTGATTTTACCACTCTTTTTTTGTTAATGACACTGCTTCTCTCATAAAACAAATCAGCTTATATAGACACAAAGGGTCCCAAAATTGTTTTTGAAAAATATGAGTAAATTTACATATGTTTAAGAGAGAGAAATAAAAGTACATTACTTATGTAATTATGTTGTATCCCAGCCATTAAATTAATGTGATTGAATCCAAGCCATTTAGATCAACCTGATTGGATCAAAAAAGAAAACATTTGTTGGTATTGAATCAAAATTCCTCTTAGATCTAAAACCACCCACCCACCCACCACCGGCTTCTCCCCCTCTCTGTCTCTCTCTCTCTCTCAAGCACCCAGTCACCAGTCAGGGAGTCACTCTTCCCCCTCTATCTCTCTCTCCACGTACCCACACCCACCCAAAACCACCGCCCCCAAAATTCCACAAATCCACCACCCAATCGACCACCGCCGGTGCCCCCGTTCTCTCTCGTCCATCTTCATCTTCTCCAATCACATTAGAGGAGATGCAACCATTTCCGTCACTTAGTGGATCTGCACTAAAATGGAACCTTTGGTTCGGCTATGGCGGAGAAACCCAACCCCAAACGACGCCCACGAAGCCGGCGCCTGTCCGGCCTCCACTGTTGCCGCCGTCGAACCTACTCTTTCTCATGTGAGTTTTTCCAAATCTAGCATTCGATTTGTAGTAAATACTCATATTTCCCGATTGATTTCTGCACATTCTTAGAAGAGAGTGAGAAATAGAGTAAAAAACAGAGTGAGAAATATATAGCACACCTCATCGAATCCACAGAGGATTATTATTCAGATTTTTGTAGATTCTTCCATTACTCTCCTGACCAAAAAGATTCTGCTGTTCTGTTTGGGGAAGGCGAACAAAATCTAGCCATGATTTTACCAAAGCACCCTCACACCAAAACCCAAACCGAAAACTGAAGTAAGGAAAAAAGGACATGGAAGGACAACATTGAAAGTCCAAAAACCCATTAAAGTAAAAAAAAAATAACCAAGTTCTGCACACCCCAAACACCAATCAGAGGCTGCAAAACTACCAAAACAACCTCACCAACACTACCCAACCATACACTCACCGCATGCAAACAAGGGCATTTAAGTATTTCAAGAAAATAGTTTCGTCCATCTACCAATTCTCCTTAAGGAAAGGAGGAAGGGATGAGAGCTGTGTATCTCTTCGGGATTGAACGAATACAAAAGGAGTTTCTTGTGACACTTTGTTTGTCTTGTCACTTGTGCCATGTATAAGAATGTAGAAGTTATTTTTGTTTGTTCCAAATTCTTCATTTTGGATGTCAAAACCAATATATTTTTTGGCAAGAGTGGTTTTGGAGGCTAATCGAAACCCAATTCTTCATTCAGTAGTTTGAAAATAGATTATCTGTTGGAGGAACTTCGTCCCCATCTGGACAAATAGAGAATTGTTGCAGGTACTTAAACCTTGCTTCTGCTGACCTATTTTTCAGCTTGAGTTTTCTGCTTCAGAATCATCTCAATTTTCTTTTCATTGACTTGTCTACTACTTGCTCTCATCTTGAATCTGAAGCCCTCTAACAACTTTGAAGGCGAATGTTAGCCCAAGTAATTTTTATACGTATAAGAATGTAAGCTTTGCACTTGTAGTTTATCTAAGTTCACGTTAATTAGGATGGTAATCTTGCAATCGCTAACTTTATGCTTATCATCAAGGCCTTATACACACACATTTATATATATACAAAGTTGTCTGCCGCTCTGAACCTGTTATTGCCGTTTTACACACACACATACATATATATAGCGGCATGTTTGGTTTACCTTTATTATTTTCTATTTCAATAGGGTATGGAGAATAGTCAGATATTCCAAAATGCAGGAGAAGGCCTTGAGAGAAATGGGTTTTTCGGAAAGTTGAACCACAAGCCATGGCCATTGCCGGTATTGAATATGCTAAGCAACAATTGGAATAGTATTTCTGCTAATTCTGTGATGCTGCAGCGGCAGCGGAAATGTAAAATATGTCAAAAGACTGACACCCCTCTGTGGAGGAAAGGACCAGATGGAACTGATTTGAGTTACACAAGACTGACCAGATGGCCAGACTGCCTATGTCAAAAGACTGACACTCCTTAGCTATAGTGAAGAAGGTAGTTACACAATATGTAACTGATTTGTTGATTTTTTTTCCATTGGCTTGTTAATATGGGTACCTAGAAGCATTTTGTTTGTGCACATTCAATAATGTGACAATATTCATAGCTATAGTTACAGTTTTAGTTGTTCCATTGCTTCCAAATATTATGCTCACTCCTTTCATTAGTTTTGCCGCCTTTTGTTTTATAATAACAAATGAATTCCATTAATATTGGGAGCGTAGTCAAACCTCAATTTACAATATGAATGCTCCAAACACAAAAATACCAGGCATGAGATACCTCGTCCTGGCACGAGCCAATCACCTAGTATTTTAACAACGAAACTTTAGCCACATGAAAGCATGACCATGAAGTAGTAACGTGAATGTTAATTGGGTTCGACAGTTTCGATCGTTTGCGTCAATATATAAATATAACATGACAGTACGTACACGATACTGTTATTCCAAGATGTATTGATTCAGAAAAACCATGCTTTGATACCAACTGTAAATCTATATCTGTATTAAAACTATTATGCGACTATTATGCGGAAAACAGATATAACAGGATCTTGAATTCAACACATCTCAACAACGATAAATAGCGTACCTTTGTTGGCCATCGTGATTAGAGAGAACAAACCCCTTAGTTAGAAACACCTTAATTCTTGGCACACATTCTTCTCTCTGTCTCTACTTTTTAGAATACCTCAGTACTTTAATTAATGGAAAACCGTAAGAATAAGAGGTGGGTATTCTACCTTTTATAGAGGAGAGAAGAGGGCCTTAGCGATAATTATTAAAAGACACCTAGTCCATCAATGTCTCTTTTATTATCAAGAGTTTTCCTTAATCTATAATTCTAATTAGTTATCGTAATGAACCATAACACTTCATTAGCTTATCTGATGGTAGAGTCCCACATGCACAAAACGTGAAGGCTAGTGGGCCACACTAATAGGGAAAAACTAACAGACAGAACTAGGAATAAAAAATCTTAACTGGCCATTATGCTATAGTATTGTCCAATGCAAATACTATATTCTAGGAACAATCAAGCAACAAGACACGTCTCCCGGTCACTCCTCAAACACTCCTCTCTTATAAATAGTGGAGCCTATAGATGTGTACAACCCACTGCTTGTGAGAGAGAAGTATCTGAGAGGTGGCTGAGAGACGTGTCCCCAACATCTCCGTCCTTAGGAACGCTTACGACAAGAGAGTAGTAGAAAGGATTTTTTATTTTTTCTCAGTGGGTACGTACGTCATTAAAATGGCCATTATAACGCTATGTCACGTTTATTGAAAGCATCCTCCATGTGACGTTTGAGTGGTGGGTTGATGATATGTCACGTTTTTTGAGTATAGAGGTGTGTTTCCTAATAACGGTTATTGAAAGCGTGTTTCAAAAACGGATTTTATTTAACAAAGTACAAAAAAGCCAACTGTTTTGGCTAAATAATATTCGAGGATTATTATTTTGTCTTTATTCAAATTTTTGTCGTTTTAGCTGAAATTTGAAAATCCAAAACTATGTAAGATGAATCTCCATAGCCGTGAGGCTGAGGCAGCGTAAAATTAAAATTGTACTGTTGTGAGACGGCGCAAAATTGAAATTCTATAAAAAGAACCATCGGGATCGGTGTAAGATGAAATTTCGCCATGCACCGATTTGGCCGTGACAATGGCCGCCAAATGGTGCAAACTTTAAAATATGGCTTACAGAGATTCGGTCGCGACGAAAGCCGGTAAATGGTGTAGAAATTAAATCTTTTTGCTACCAACCGATTCAACCATGACAAAAGCGGTTGAAATGGAAAAATTCAAGTCCAAGATGCTTAAGCAAATTAAGAATCAGCCCCACGGGCCTTGTTATTTCGCCCTCCCTAATTGCACATTTCCTGTGTTCCAGAAATTAAGTTGTTAACAGCTTCAAAAGTCCAAGTGTTGAAATGGCTTCGAACAGCCTTTGTAATGATTTTACATTTCCACTCCCAAATGCCTACAAAACTGAGTCATACATACAGAGCTAGAAAAAAAAAAAAGGGGTAAAATGACCCATTGAGCTTTGAAATATTTGTTTTGTGGGATCAAATTTGTATACGTTGAACATAGAAATTCAAACACTAAGATCCTAGATCAATATGAACTACGTTGACTTGATTCCGAATTGAACTCGGATACATAAGCAATCCATTCACATGGTCACAATCACATGTTCACCAACAAATAAATTGTTCTTAAATTAGAACTGCGGTTTGACTTTATTCTAATTTGGACTTGTCTCAATTTCATCCCGGACTTGCCAAATTAGATACACAAGCAACCTATTCGAATAGGTTCAGTCACAAATGTTATGAACTCCAAAGGATCATTAAACTTCAAAAGGGTACAGTCATGAAGCCCCAAAAGACAGATTGGCATATGATTGGTAAAGGAAGTGGAAAACCCCAAAAGACTTGAGATTGACATAAGATGAAATGTACTCTTCTTTTTTTTTTTGATAGGCAAATGAAATGTACTCTTCTTACCCTGATGCCCCAATTTCTAAGTTTATTACTATAAATGAACTTTGAAGGGTCCACCAAATTACCAAAGTAGTCACTGAGGCTCGCTAAAAATAAAATCATTTTAACATGAACTACGTTTTGGCTTGATTCCAAACTATGGGTACGTAGGCAACCTAGATTCTTATCTTGGTTTGCCCCTAAAATAAATAAAACTCAATTCCCCTTTCTCTTCTCACGAAAAGAGATCGATTGACGATAAAGAATAGTTCGAATAAAAAAATTCTTTTTATTAAAGACGCAATTGAGAGATATATTACATGTTAAAAGGGGTCCGAAACACTTAATAAAAATTTGATGTGATTTCATTTTATGCGAGTGAAATTATGTCAAACAAGTAATCAATTTTTCGCCTAACAGTAACCATAGTTAGGCTGGCATGCATTCTTCCACGAAGATTCTTGGCCTTTGTGAAATCAAACACCAAAAAGTAAGTAAATAGTAGTAGTACAATAATCAAATGTGCCTTTATTTTACCCAGACACAACCACCAATTTCATTTGTATTCTTCCCACCTTTAATCATCTCCTCTGGAGATTTTTACTTGGTTACTTGCCTGGAAGTTCCAAAGCTGGAGAGAGAGAGACCCATTTCTCACACCAATTCTAAACGACTATATTGACGCCTTTTCCCCAGGAAATTAACAAGTTCTGGTGGAGTTTGTATTCTTCCCACCTTTAATCAATCGAACGTCGGTAGAAATTTGATCAATTTGTTCACTTTGCAATCCTTGAATTCCCCAAATTGAAAAAATTAATCACGCTTATTTCTTTTCAAGAACTCTTTAAAAATACTATTTTAAATAAATCCAATGACTTTTGTCAAGCTGGCATGCATATAAGTAAGCCTCATCATTTGGCCCGACGGCCCACGGCCCGCCCTTAGCCCGCCCGGCCCATCGGGCTTTTACCCGGCCCGAGCCCGAGAAACGGGCGGGCTAGCCCGGCCCGTAGCTTGTAATGGGCGGGCTCGGGCCTATGAATTTTTACTCGGCCCGCCCGTAGGCCCGGCCCGTGAGCCCGCCCGGCATACCCGTCCAAAAGCCCTCCAACGGGCCCGCCCATTAGCCCAAAATCCCAAAAAATCCTTTCTTTTTTCCTTTATTTTAGTTTTGCCCAAGGAAATTTAAGCCCGCCCGTTGGCCCGCCGGCCCGCCAATTGGGGTAGCCCGTGGGCCGGGCTTGGGCTTCAATTTATGGTAGGTGGCCCGGCCCGCCCGGCCCGCCAAAAAGAAAAAGCCCGGTTGGCCCGGCCCGTGGGCGGGCTTGGGCCGCGACTTGGCGGGCTGGGCCGGCCCAGCCCGGCCCGATGATGACCCTTACATATAAGGCCTTCCACGAAGATTCTTGGCCTTTGTGAAATCAAACAAAGGCCAAAAAGTAAAAGCAAATAGTACTCCGTAGTAGTACAATAATCAAATGTGCCATTATTCCACCCAGACACCACCACCAATATCTACCTGTATGTGAGAGGAGTGTGGTTGATATGTGATACAACTGATGTGCCTCTGGCATTTTTGATATCATTATTATCTTTCTTCCCACTTAAATTATTTCCTCTGTTTACTTTCCTGGAAGTTCCCAAGCTGGAGAGAGAGAGACCCGTTTCTCACTCAAATTCCGAAAGACTGACTGTATTTTTAAAAATGTCCAAGATAAAGCTTCAAAAGTTGACTTTTAAACGTTATCTTGGATATTTCCAAATATATTTGCGTAAAAGTAAAAGTAAATAGTACTCCGTAGTAGTACAATAATCAAATGTGTCATTATTCCACCCAAACACCACAATCAATATCATTATTATCTTTCTTCCCACTTCAATTATTTCCTCTGTTTACTTTCCTAGAAGTTCCCAAGCTGGAGAGAGAGAGAGAGCCGTTTGTCACTCAAATTCCGAAAGACTGACTGTATTGTTCCCAAGCTGGAGAGAGAGAGAGAGAGAGAGAGAGCCGTTTGTCACTCAAATTCCGAAACACTGACTATATTGTCGCCTTTTCCCCAATATTTATTCACGAGATCGAACAATCTTCACTTCTGTCTTCACCTCTGTCTATTGGGATTCAAAAAATTCAGCCATCACTCCACATGTCCATTCTCTCTCTCTCTCTTCCCCCTTTATCTATCAAAGTTCCTCGATTTATTGATTTCTAATGTCGCTTCTATAAACCATGTTTTAATTTTGCAGATGATGATAGATACGAGGCGGAACTCTTGAATCAGTTCTATAAACATTGGGAACGAACTCCCTAATCTTTTGGTTAGTATCTTGAGAGTATATGCTACTCACCACTCATATTTTTTTCAGAATGATACGCAATTTTTTGTTTTGTTCATAGATTGCACATCTTTTTTTTTTGAGAGATAATCACAATCTTGCCCACATGGCTAATTCTTGGCTTGTTAGAGTATCCACAATGGCATAATCAAAACTTTTGATTCAAAAGTGTTCTTTTTTCGAAAAATTGTTTTGTATAAGAAATTTTTTTCTCAAAACCTTTTCTTGTATAAAAATATATTTTTTTCAAAAACCGTAGTTACACAACTATTTTTCTTTTCTTTAAAATTTCAAAAAAAGTTTAAAAATTATTTTCTATTTCTAATAAATAATTTTTATTAGTCTCAAAAGTATTTTTAGAAAAAACTATTTCTATGTTTTCAGTTATTAGTTTTTTTTTGTAATTTAATTTAAAAACTAATGTGACAACTTTTGGTTATTCAATTTTGATTATGCCATTATGGACCTCTATATTGCTAATCTTAGTAATCTCTTAAATAGATAATCAAAAGCTGATGTGGCAACTTTTGAGTCTCCATTTTTTATTATAGCATTGTGGATACCCTTTGTTATGCATTTTTATTGTCATTTTTATTTCCCCGTTTCCACAGGTACTATGTCTTTAGCTTTTTTCTTTTCAGGAACTCCTATGGTACACTAAGGGGTGTACCGTACGTATTATGATTTTAAACCCTTCGATTTAAAAGTGAATAATCCGGACCACCCATTTATTAAATCAATTAATAAAATGAAAAAAAGGCTTAACAGGTAACCGATTGTTCTCTCCTCCCTGACTCTCTCTCCCTCTCCCTCTCAAAAAATTAACCACAAATTACATAACATAACCATAACCGATTTCTAAACACAAGTTGTTCTTCCGGGGTGCGTGTGCCGTAAGTACGGGCAAACACTACTGTTGAATATTGCAGGACTTCACATCATAACGGTACTCGGTAACAATGTTTAGAATTTGTCCTTACAAAAAAGACATTTAGAATTTGTACATTCAATATACTTGATAGGAAACCAATTTCTCTGTTGTAGCTGAATATATGTTAGACTTGTGACTGCGACACAATAATAACGATCAAAATCATTGATTTCGTTATGTTTGTTGATTAAATAATTCACGTAAATTTTTGGCCCGATCAGGTTTAGAAAGCCCTTTGATTGGCACCCGAATTCAATAATAAAAGGATATTTTCTTTTGATTAAGGGTCTAACAATAAGTGATCAACTTCATCCTTGGTACATACGATCTATTCATATTACGTAAATATAGACGGTTGTGATCAGATTTTTATTATTAAATCTGAAGCCAAATCATCAATAATTCTTGTTCGTTTTAGTTAATCAAAGATTGTAAAGAAAAATCTTAAATGAAACATAAGGGTAAAATATTTACAAAATGGATGGAATAAAAAATATGTCCATATTTGTGTGAAAAGTATAGGTATTAATTTGTATACTATGTATTGTGTTGTGTGTGGTGGTCTTGTGGTACCAATGCCACCAGAACTTGTTTTTTTAACTAAGTCTAAATCTCAATAGGTGAAATTTTATGATGAGACATTTTTTTTCAACAAAAAAAATAGTAAATAAAGGGCACAAGACTTGAACTCTTGATCTTGTAGGCAAATGTCCAAATTTCAACACCTTGCCGCTGCTACACAATTGAGAATTTGTAATTGTACAGGCTATTAATTGTATAATACTCCATTGTACATGGAGGGGCCCATTTTTGGGCTAAAAATTTGAGAAAATTTGTATGGCATGTTGTGAACAGGTAACATCGCATTATGATTTTCTTATAACAATTGTGGTTATATTATTTAATTTTGCTACGGTACTCTACACATTTATTTTTCTACGTATAACTATCCTTGACCTTTTTTTACCACACATTGTGATAAGATAAAGCGTCAACTTATGGTGTTGTCATAAAAATTGTGGTTATGTTATTTTATTTGAGATGTTTTACACTTATATTTTGCTTGGGTATAACTATTCTTGACTGTGGTACAACATATTTTGGTCTTCTTACGGAATATTTTAATCGATTACTTTTGGTAAGACACGTTGTGGTAAGAAAACGTTAATTTTTGGTGTTGTCATAACAATTGTAGTTCTGTTATATAATTTGTGATATTTTACATATGTATTCTTTTAGTACGACACATTGTGGTAAGAAAATAACAATTTTTGGTGTTGTCACAACAATTTTGGTTATTTAATATAATTTGTGGTATTTTATGCATGTATTTCGCTTGGGCATAACAATTGTTGATTCTGATATGACATATTTTGATTTTGTTACAGAATACCATACCTGTAAAAGAATTTTTTATACGACCCGTTGTGGTAAGACAATGTCAATTTATAGTGTTATTACAACAATTGTGAGTATCAATATTTAATTTGTGATCTTATACATATATATTTGGTTGAGGTATAAGTATTATGAATTTTGGTACGAATAATTGTGGTTACATAATAATAATATTTTTTAATTATGGATAACCGATTAATGACCTATTCAACGGGTTAATTTTAAAGTAGAAGTCGTAACTAGAATCATATACACATTAGAAAACCTAAAATTGACAACAACAAAAAAAATTCATAATTCAGATATACGGTACACCCTGTGTACTATAACTTCCTCCTTTTCTTTGCTGGACGACGTTGTTTGCCCCGGATTCTCACCATACTACAAACCAAGCACTATAAACCTAGACCCGCAACATGTAGACCATACTAGATTGAAACACCAAGCACGACGAAACGCCACGAGATTAATCCCAAATTAATTCCAAACCCAGATTACTGTTGCCAAGCATTTCCCAATACCCCAAACTCCTCGCCGGAACAATGTACAGTAGTAAAAGGTTTGAGCTGCTGGGTATTTTCGAGAAAAGAAATAAGGAGCTTTTACCCCATGCATACGAGTAATTTTTCAGTGCCAAGTGGATATATCCTACGTGATACCCGTTCGGCGCATCCGAGCCATTCGATACACTTTTGGACGGTTCGGATTGAAACCCTCTCTCTCCTCACACCCCAACACTTTCTCTCTTCTTTTTCTCTCTCCAAATCTGAGACTTTCAAACACGCAATGGACGATTCGGATGCGCGAGCGGGCACCACGTGGTACCTGCTCAGCATTGAAAAATTTTCCCATGCATACACACACATAAAAAGATACTACTAGGTGCTTTAAAACGTTTCTATTCTTTTCTCTGACCGCAAGAATAAAATTCTAAAGAAGTGAAGTATATAGAATTAACTATAAATAATTGCTTACAACAATAAATACAGCAATAAATTTAAAACGGTATGCTGGTACACACCGGTATAGGTATGTACTGTACAAATATAAAAAAAAAAAACCGGAACGCTCGCCTGTACGAGATTGATAACTTTGATTGGAACCAATGATCAAATAGCTGACATCAGTACCCAAGGGTTGTCATTCAACCAACTAATGGTTGGTGCTCCTCCCACTAGTTGGAAGGGGCGTTTAGCATATATACTCTAATGGTTGGTGCTCATATAGTTAGTGGCCCAATCATCAATCATGTGAATATGGATTGACCAATTAGAGTAATGTGTGTTTCTTGTTAGCCAATCAAATGTCAGTTGTATATGGTATAATATATTGGCCCTGTTCCGCTAAACTTTTTGAGCGTTTTGTCTTTATTTAAAAATATGTGTTTTTGAGTTTCACGTCAAACTTTTGTAGACTTTTGATTCATCTCGACGAAAAAAATTGAAAAACCCAAATATTTTTACTTTTACCCAAATACTTTTAGAAATATCCAAGATAAAGCCCCAAAAGTCGACTTTTGGGCTTTATCTTAGATATTTGTAAATATATTTGTGTAAAAGTAAAAAAAAAATATTTCTCCGCTTCCCCTCATCAAGATGAATCAATAATCCACAAAAGTTCGGTGCAAAGCTATAAACTCGATTTTTTTTCGAACTAGGACAAAACTCTAAAAAAAGCCCAAAAAATTAGCGTAACAAGGCCTGTGGGAAAGAAAACCATTTCATCTATGAGATTGACTTAGCTGTGAATAAGCCATTTGTGGAGCTAAACGATCTCAGCCGTCCGTTTCGGTATTGGACGGTCCGGATTTTGATAAAACTTTTCCTAGAAAATTTCAAATTTCATTAATATCCGAACCATCCAAAACACTTTTGGACGGCTGCGATGCACCTCTATAAAACTTCTTTATGGTTCCCTTAGTAAAGAAGTTTTTACCGTGAAGTTGTTTTTCCCTTCATCTATGGTTACTCTACTTACAAGTTTGTGAGGCTGAAGTTCACAAAATCTCGATTCATCTTTGTGCAGTGTGGATCTATATATATATATATATATATATATATATATATATATATGTCTATATATATATATATATAAAAATCTTTGTGTTGCGTGCATAAATATGAATGCCTCGCGGGCAGAAGGATGTTCTTCCTCTTCCATACCCATCCCACCACAATGGGTATACGACGTCTTCGTGAGTTTCAGAGGTGCCGATACTCGTAAAAACTTTACCAGCCATCTGTTTGCTGCTTTAGAGGACAATGGTTTTCACACATTCAGAGACGACAAGGAGCTCGAAAGAGGAGAATTTATTAGCGATGGACTGCTGAAAGCAATTGAGGATTCCAGAATTTCTTTAATAGTGTTCTCAAAAGACTATGCTCGGTCAAGGTGGTGCCTTGATGAACTTGTTAAGATCATGGATTGCAGCGAGACTTTGAACCTAATTGTTATGCCCATCTTTCATGATGTTGTTCCATCCGACGTGCGGAACCAGACAGGGGTTCTTCAAGATGCATTTGCCGAGCATGAAAAGCATTTTAGAGAAGGATCGGATGGCAAGGTGGAAAAGTGGAAGAGAGCTCTTAAAAAAGCTGCCAATTTGTCAGGTCGGCACTTGCTGAATGAGGCCAACGGGTATTGTTTTCCTCCCTTGACCCTTATGATATTTACAAGAAAATGACCTTAAAACAGAACCAGTACACAGTAATCCACATATTTGGAGGTGTGGGTGGAATTTTCATACTGTTAGAAGGTTGATTAATCTTAAAAAGTACTTAGTTGACCAAAATTTTAGATAAATAAAATTTCAAATGCCGTTGGACACACTTCGAACTTTGCAATTATTTGACATTTGTACTTGCCTCAGATCATAACAAGAGAAGGCCTTACTATGCATGACTTTAGATATACCTAGAGAAAGAACTTTGAAATAGGAGTAAGATATTTTGACTGATTTCAAAATCACTGCTCTGCTTGCAACTAATTTATTTGTTCGAGTTTCTAGGCCAGATATAATGACTACTTTTTCGGCCAAAATTAGCATGATTCATACCATAGTCATGGCTATTTCTAGATTTAATGAGTACTTATTCTTGTTTTTTTTATTTTAATTGATGTACAAATTGGCAGAGATGAAGCAGAGTTAATTAAGATGATCATTAAAGATGTTAGAGAAAAAGTAAATCCAACCCATCTAAATGTTCCAGACCGCCAAGTTGGACTAGACCGTCGAGTTGGAGAGCTCTATATGTTCCTGAACATGGAATTCAATTGTGTTGGCATTGTTGCCATATGGGGCATGGGTGGAATTGGCAAGACTACAATTGCAAAAAGGCTGTATAATCTCATCCAACACAAGTTTGAACGTAGCGGTTTTCTTGCGAATGTCAGAGAAACTTCGCAGCGACTGAATGGTTTGAATGAGTTACAAAAGAAACTTCTTTTGGCTATATTAAAAAGACCTCATGAAGTAAGTAATTTTCATGAAGGCATCGAGGTTATAAAAAAGACAGCTTTCAGTCGAAAAAAGATTCTTCTTATTCTGGATGACGTGGATAATGTTCAACAATTGGAGGCACTAGCCATAGATCGAGATTCCTTCGCTCCTGGAAGCAGAATCATCATAACAACAAGAGATAAGTCTTCGCTAAAAATCCTCGAATTGGGTGAGAATGAGATATATGGGCCAGAGAGATTGGACGAGGACGAATCCCTTGAGCTCTTTAGTTGGCATGCCTTTAAGGAAGACCATCCTCCAAAAGACCATTTGGACCTTTCATGCCAAATTGGGCATTATGCTGGTGGGCTTCCGTTAGCCCTTGAAGTTTTAGGTTCCTATTTCCGTGGCGAGAGCATACTACGATGGGAAAGTGCAATAGAGAAATTGAGAAAAATTCCTGATGATGATGTTCAAGGAAAGCTTAACATAAGTCTTAAGATGAGTTTTGATTCGCTAAGCGAGCAACTGAAGAAGTTGTTCCTAGATATGGCATGTTTTTTTGTTGGAATGGGTCGAGATTTTACAGTAAAAATATTGGAAGGCTGCAACATTTTCGCAGAAGATGGGATTCGGAAACTAGCCAATCGGTGTCTCATACAATATGACTATCATGACCAAATTGTGATGCATGATATGATTAAATACATGGGCAGAGAAATGGTCAGGCAAGAATCTCCTGAGGATCCTGGGAAGCGTAGCCGATTGTGGTATCCTGACGATGTCCTTAAAGTTCTGAGAGATGGCACGGTGAGCCAAATGCATTGAGATTTAATCAATTGTTGATGCTTCATTACTGCAATAATGCTACATGCACTTGTGCCCATTCTAATTCTGATTTATTTGACATGAATATTCCTAGCTTTATATTTTTTCTCATTGAGTTACTTTTTTCTTCCCTCATTATCAATCGGGTTTTCATGTCAGGGAACTGAAGTAGTTAAAGGCCTCATCCTAAACACTACGGATGTCCAAGTGAATACAAAGCCATTTGAAAAGATGGACAAACTGTGGTATCGTGAGAATGTCCTTGAGGTTCGGAGAGATGGCATGGTGAGGACCGCACAACACGATCATTTTATCAACTGTTCATGTTTAATTATGGCTGTCTGCAGTAATGCCACATATGCTTATGCACATTCTTAATTCCAAGTCTCAAGTTACATGAATATTTCTGGTTTTATTTTATGCTTTCTAACCCATGGTACTTTATTTCTCCTTGTTATGCGATGGATTTTCTTATTAGGAAACTGAAGCAACTGAAGGCCACCTTCTAAACTTTAATGATCCAAAAGATGTCCTAGTGAATGCTAAGGCATTTGAAAAGATGAACAACATGTGGCTGCTTCATCTCGATTACGTTCACCTGGCTTCTAGTTATGAACATATTTCTAGAAGGCTATTATGGCTAAGTTGGAAAGGCTTCCCTTTGGATTGTATACCCAGAAATTTTTATATGCAAAAGCTAGTTGCTCTCGATTTGCGTTATAGCAGCTTGAAAAACGTTTGGAATGGAAACATGGTACATCCTTATTTTCTTTCTCTATGTGACATCTATCGCACGGAATATTGTGTGGAAATTAACTTTCTTAGAATTCTTTTGGACAGATCTTAGACAAATTGAAGTTCCTTTACCTCAGTCACTGCCATTACCTAACCAAAACCCCTGACTTCTCTGGACTCTCCTCTCTTGAGGAGCTGTTGCTTAATGATTGCAAAAGTTTGGTGGAGGTTGACGAGTCTATTACATGTTTGACCAAACTTCTTGTCCTGGACATGAAAAACTGTACAAAACTTCAGAAGCTTCCCTCTGGCATTTGGATGTTGAAATCTCTCGAATGTCTTGATCTCTCTGGCTGCTCCAACCTAGGAAACTTAGCTGTATTTAAAGGACCGCTACATAAATTATGGTGCTCATTCTTCTCGTCTTGGACATTGCCACCAAAGGGTGTGGATTCTATTAGGTTGTCACGCACCCCTGTCCAGGCCAACAATTGGTTAACGGAATTAAAAATGAACGGCTGCCATTTGTCATCTCTATCAGAGGAAATAGGGAATCTAATCTCATTACGGACTCTGAATCTTGCCTGAAACAATTTGATTACCTTGCCGGATAGTATCTGTAACCTTACTTGCTTGAAGCGTTTGCGTTTGGAAGACAACAACATGTCACGTCTGCCTTGGGGAATTGGGGGGTTGACCTCATTAGAGATTTTGAATCTTGGAAGAAACAGTGTATCTACCCTACCAGATACCATTGGTAAGCTGTCTTGCTTGAAGTATTTGTTGGTGGGAAATAACAAACTCTCACATCTTCCTAGAGAAATTGGGGATTTGGACTCTTTGGAGGCTTTGAATCTTGAAAGAAACAGTTTATGTACCCTACCGGATACCATTGGTAAGCTGTCTTGCTTGAAGTATTTGTTGGTGGGAAATAACAAACTCTCTCATCTTCCTAGTGAAATTGGGGATTTGGACTCTCTGGAGACTTTAGCACTTCAGTGTAATAATGGTTTCTGTGCCTTTCCGGAAAGTATATGCAAACTTGTTCGCTTGCGGGAATTGAGGTCATATGACTGCAACTTGTCTCATCTGCCCAGTGGAATTGGTAGGTTGATCTCATTGGAGGCTGTGGAACTTGGAGGTAACAGATCACTTACCTTACCAGATAGTATCTGGCGCCTTACTCGGTTGGAATTCTTGGGTTTAGGCGGCTGCAACCTATCCCATTTACCTAGTGGAATTGGTGGGTTGGTCTCATTAGAGGATTTGAATATTGCGGAAAATAATATCTGCACCATACCAGATAGTATAAGTAACCTTCTTTGCTTGGATTCCATCTGCTTGAATAATTGTGCAAAGCTCCGATCTCTTCCAAAGCTTCCAACACGTACTTTTGTTTTTGCAAAGCGTTGCCCATCATTAGAAAGCCCACCACTTGAATTGGATCAGCTAGGGCGGTGGGTGGAATATACGGAATCCAATAAATTGGCTGAGAAGAATTTTTTAACTAGTCTCTTAAAACAACTCCCCAAGAGTAAGGTACTCTCTGTTTCTCTCACGCATTGGAATACTTTTATAAGGTGTGTTCCACTAACCAAAATAAGTACTTATTTTTCAAATAAGTATTTTTTGAATTAGAAATGAGGTATTATGAGAGAATGATATGTCTTGTAAAACGGAAAATAAGTACTTAAAAAACAAAAACTTTAGCGGAACGGGATTCAAGAAGGTAAAATCATGATTTTTGTGAAGCCATACGATTGCTATAATCCTTGATTTCTATTCTTCTTCCAAGTGCCATTGTAATATCAGGTTGAGTTGCGCTAAGGGATTTTTTTGGATTTTTGGGCTTTTTTCATTGTCCTTATTCAAATTTTTACGTGTTTGTTCATTTTACGACAAACTTTTGTGGATTATTGATTCATCTGGACGGGAGAAATTAAAAAAGTAATTTTTTTTTTACTTCTTTCCTAATATTTTTTGTAATACCGGCTTTTTGGCTTTATGTTGGATATTTTCAAAAATATTTGGGTAAAAGTCATATTTTTTTTACTTGCTCTGATTCCTCTCATCGAGACAAATCAATAATCGATAAAATTTTATCGCAAAATGAACAAACGCGAAAAAAATTGATTAAGGACAAAACAAAAAAAGCCCAAAAATCCCTTAGCGGTAACCAAACCAAACCGAGCCTTGTGTCCAAATCAATTGGGGTCGGTTACATGAATCATATTTTTCCATTGAGCTATGTCTAGGGCTACCTCTTCACTTAGATTTAGTAAGCCCAAATCCTTTTGTATCAGTATGTTTGAATATTTTTAGTCTAATCTTCTCTTAAGAAAAAGTTGTTTGTACTCTGACTAATTCATTCATGATCTAATATTGGAACAGGGGCTCTCTGAAATTCAGCATGTTGTTTCTATTTTATTTCCAGCTGGGAATGAGGAGGTTCCTATTTGGTTCTCATACCATGATGGTAGAGGTCCAAATTTATCTTTTTGTGAATTTCCGTTTGACCGGAAAAAAAATGTATCTTTTGTGGTGCCGCCTTCTCCTTCTGTGAAGCACAAAATGTTGGGTTGGATTCTACGCATATTATGTATTAAAGAGACTCCCCGAGAAGCACCTTACCAATCCTCCGGATTTCTATCTATTAAAGAGGTGATCTGCAATAAAATCGAAAACGGGGGATTATTCCATTTATATGTCTTTCCCAAGGATGTAGATCATGTGTGGCTTCTATATATACCACAGGGTTGCGAAGGATTGCAATTAGAAGGTGGTGATGAAGTGGAGATCCCAATATATGTATATGATAGGGCAGTGGTAAAGAACTGGGCGATTGATCTGATTTACGAGGCTGATGAGATTCACGAGGGCATCGACACATTGTACCAAGTGGTGTCAATTTAGTAGGAGTAACAAATTCAACTTCGAAATTCTCTTCTGCCACACATTGTGAGATGGACTTTTCTTACTTTTGTTTGCATTCAATGAAACCTCACTGGATTTAGTAGGGTGTTTTTTTTTTATAATCAAAATCGCCCTTAGGGCTTGCACAAAAAGAAAAGCATCTCTAACTAAAACAGAGGAAACAAAATTTTGGGGAATCACATCACCTCCCAATCCCTAGGAAGCAGACCCTTCAAAGCCTTCTTTGCCACCACATGAGCGAGCCTGTTAGCCATCCTCTTTACCCATCCAAATCTGATGTTCAGCTCCTCTATCATCCTCCTAATATCCCAGACCACTGCAGAAACCTCCCAAGGAGGGACCAATTCAGAGACAGTACTCAGCTTGATGGCTACCTAAGAGTCCGACTCGACCAGCGCATTTTGATACCCCAGATCCCAAATCATGCCCACGCGCTTGACGAATAGCCACCAGTTTGCCTAGAAGGAGCGACGAGACGTGATTCAGACCAGTTGAGCCATTTACAAGGTTGCCTTGCTGCCCCTGATTACAACTGATGCGCTCGCGTCCTCTCCATTCTTTCCCACTGCTGTGTCACAATTGAGCTTAAAACACCCAATTTCCGGAGCCCTCCATTGGGAAATAAAGTCCTCAACAAATGGGTTATCCATGTGGAAACGGGAAGGCACCATTACAATATTCAAAAATTCACGGAAAGCCTCAAGGGTTCTCCTCATAGTCAACTCTAGATTGGGGAGCCCAGAATTGAAAACCACCTCATTTCGAGCCTTCCAAATGTTCCAAGCAATATAGACTACCCGCTCTAAAAAATTCATCGCATCCTCCATAAATTGATCAACAACTTGTGAGGTCCACCTGATCACCGATGACGATTGTTAGTAATTTGTTTTAATCAACGGGTATCTGTAATCTTAATGTGGGGAGATTAATAAGTATTTAATATCATGAAGCTCGTAATATAATTGGGATAAGGACGGGAGTGCAATTATAATTCTGTAGTGGGGTGAATTATAATTAGTGAAATAAGAAGTAGAATCCTGGTGGGATTAGGTTTTCTTATTTACACTGGGAGCCCTGACTTATTACTCCTTAGGTCCCTCTTTTCCTTGTGCACAAGGTTTGCTCATGGACTCAAGTTGTTATCTCGTTTGGATTAGTACACTAATTAATCTCTTGTGAATTTCGCTGCGTCAATTATGAAGGTTATGTTTCCTTGGCTTTGTAACGACAGATTATTCAAGGATAATTTGGAGGATTCGTTCGGGGTGCACTACAAGGTACTTTTGAAATTTGGGCCATTGGTGGTAAGGATGGAAGGCTGGGAATTGGGATGCGCACTACGTCCCTATAGTGTGTTGCGAAAATTCTCGGCAGTAATGAATAATCCAGAGAACAATTTCATTGATAATATAACAGTTACATAATCAAAGTAAAAAACAGAATACAAAACAGAA
Organism: Rhododendron kiyosumense; assembly: GCA_019656275.1. Taxonomy (NCBI): domain Eukaryota; kingdom Viridiplantae; phylum Streptophyta; class Magnoliopsida; order Ericales; family Ericaceae; genus Rhododendron; species Rhododendron kiyosumense. The sequence goes on along the minus strand of BPLS01000699.1, from coordinate 215,029 downwards.
TTACAGGAACGAGATAAGAACAGAATATTTAGAACCGAACCGAGTCCCGTGTGGTACCACGGTCTCCTTAAGAAATATTCGCCGCCTACCGTGGGTGTTGTAGGTTGTGTCGGCGCCTTTCTCCCAGGGTTGGCTCGGCTAGACCGCAAGCCGCCGGAACACCGCCGTCGACTGCCTTGGCGAACTAACTACCGCCTGCCTCTCTCTCTCAAGAACGAATTTTTCAGAATGTATTGGACTGCTCTGCTTTTGCTGTGTCTTTTCCAAACCGTGAGCCTCCCTTTTATAGGGTGAAGGAGGCAGAGAAGGTTCAATGCTGCAATCAATAGGCCAATGAATTCTGCCATTGAATTGTGCCAATGAATAGGGAGGTTACGGGATTGAATCACCATCATGAGGAAGGTTACAAATTTCCACAATCAATACGTCTATTGATTGTGGTGCGTCCAGGTTCAACGAACCCGGGACCGGTTGCCTCGGGAGACCCTCCAAAGTCCCGGTTTCATTCACCCGAAATTCCGTAAATTTCCAACATAGTGTACCTCGTAGGCAGTTTTGATAATTTACCCCAATTCAAACGTGCCCAGACACCACCACCAATATCAACTTTACCCTAATTTAAATGTGCCCAGACCCTAAGTTTCCAAGTGAGAGAGAGAGAGAAAAAAAATAAGGTGAAAAATTAAGGTCAAATCCTTCCCTTGATATTTCAAACGGCTATATTTAATTATGGGAAGATGCATCTTGCTTCAAGGATGGAGGAGCCTATATTGTGACTGACGGCTTGTTGACTGTGATAATCTTCTGCATACTTATAAATGGATCAATAAGAAGAAGAAGAAAGAGACAACGAACTCTTGAAGAAAATACTAGAGTGAGCTACCACCTGCAAAATCATTCATTCAACTATATTCTTATCTTAATATCTATACATTTGTGCGAGAGTTCTTATTTAATTTGATTTTCACTGTAAAATGGATTGTACACCCTTGTTTGTACTCTTATATGAGAGATTATCTTTTTGTGAGTTGATTTGGAGAGAAAATCACTTGAAGTTAGGTGTTACTAGCACCAGAGTCAAAACTAGTTGAGTTAATATTCATTTTCTTCTATAACACATCAAGTTGGCATGGTACTCGCTACTTAAGAAGTACGGACATGTTTATCAGCCTTAGATATCTGTGCCTGTCTTTTGTCAGACATAGACACAACCCTATACTCTCCATGCTGATGTCGGACACACCTGAATACATTATTTTGTGTTTTTCTCTTAAGACCAATCCGAAAATATTTATGTATTGTATTTTAGACGTGTCCCTCTGTGTTTGACGTGCATTGATTTCAGGGGAAAGAAATAGTGTGTCCACATCCGCATCCACAGCCGTGCTTCTTAACTTGATACAAATTGGCAGGTTCGCAGCTTAATGCAAGAGGCTCTTCAAGTGTGGACTAAGGAAGGTCAGAATCATGTAGCCTAGCTTACTCTGCTTTGTGAATCAATTTCTGTCATCATCTCTTCATATTCTACTTCTCTCTTTGGTAGTGAGTCTTAATTACTCATGAGCTTCGTCGGCCTATTGTACTCTACTACTTGTCCTATAAATTCAAACAAAGAAGCGAAAAAAAGAAAGAGAGAACAAATCTTCATGTGACGTCTCTCTTTTTGATAACATTGTTCACATGATCAGAATATGAAGACTCACTTACCATCACTAATGGAAAGAACCATAGTGGAGTCCATCACAATGGGTATTCTATGAGCCCCACTGTGATTATAGTGCAATCTACAAATTCCGTTCTCCTTATTTTTTGGATTACAGAATCTGTTGGGTTATCGATAGAGGCAGTGGCTTCGTCAAGTACTAGTATCTTCCTTCTCTTCAGTAGTACTCGTCCTAGGCAGAATAACTGCCTCTGTCCTGTGCTCCAATTTGATCCGTCTTGCACAACTGCATTGTACCAAGTCGGTTGTACAAACTTTTTAATCCAAAGCTTTTTATGCTTAATGCTTTGATGTTCTCTATGTTGGAGAAAATATATGCAATAGGAATTTTTCTGATAGAATAACAATTCTAAATAATATTCATTGATCAAATTTACAGAATCAAATAAATAGAGAAAGGAATAGTATAGCCTGTGGGGTGGTCGAGACACGTGATAGCGCTCTCCTAAGGAACAATATACCCCCTCTTACACGGGGTTGAATGGTACTCATTCCCTAAGATACATCGACCTTCAAGTTCTCTTCTGTGCAGTGAATTGAACTCACGAACAATGTAGTTTCCCGACACTCGGAGGAAAGCAACTAATAGAGTTTTTGAAATAGCAAAAACTTTTATCTTCTAAAATAGATTACTGCTTGAAAGGACAGAAGGTAAAAGCATTTTTCTATGCTAGTAAAACAAGACTGAGAAAGGTAGTCTTCTAGTGTATTCATATATCTCAAGCTACATAGGCATACGAGTATATATAGAGAATAGGGTAACGATACTTCTCTATTTTTTAGGAGAAAAAAGAGGTGCACGTGGTAATTGGTTTGACCAATTCCAAAACCTTTAAGTAACTAATGTGCAGAATGTTACTCCACAATTTTAGGCAACAAATATCTCAATGAGAAGCTACGATAATGAAAATATAATCATAAAGTATTAAATTAAATCCAACACTCTAAATAAAAATGCTACTTACCCAAGGCGTCCAATACCTCGTCTTTCTCTTGAACCGCCTCCCATAGCTGAGATTTTTCTAGAACCTTCCATACATACATGTTTTGGAAATGGTATCAATTAGGCCAAGCAAATGACGTTCTAATAAACTGCTTACTGTGACTACTTATTTGCAATTATGTGAAAAATATCATTGGTATCATTCATAGTATGAAAGTGAAAACAAGAACGTGATTACGGTTTTCTTCTTTGGAACAACATGATTACAGTTTTTCTTCTTCGGAAGTTGCCTTGGCCTCAGGGTTTTAAATAAAGGCTGTTACATAACGGGATTTTGGACCTCCAATACCGTTATTTACTTTTGTATCTAATATATGGCCACATCGAAGAAATCATTACATTTCGTGATACGATTTTGAGGGCTAGAACTATGAACTAGAAAAAAGAAGCGACGCGTTCACCAAAACCCTTCTTCTATAGAGCAAACATTATAGCGGCTACATTTTTGCATTTGAAGTGCACTAGAATCTTTTCAGGAGGAAAACATGAGATCTATGTTATTTAGATGAACTTATCCAATATTTTGGCAATTCGAGGGCAAGTAAAGCAACCTAAAATAGGTGTTTTGCATCTTCGCATTAGAAAAAGTGCAGAAAATTTGGGTTTGACACAATTACTAGAGTTTATATGTGACAGAAACCTTACCGCCCATATTTCCAGATCAGTATGCTCCATTAACGGGTTTAGATTGGATCTAACAGACCCACTAAAGAGAGTTGGATCTTGTGGGATGACCCCTAAGTGTGATCTTAGGTCGTGAAGCCCAAGAATACTTAAATTTTTGCCATCTACTATGATACTTCCCTCAGTAGGCTCTATGAGGCAAAACAAGGCATTGATAAGAGTTGTTTTTCCACTTCCAGTCCTTCCCACAATTCTGATTTCGACCCCCCTTCAAATACGCAACTTATCCCCTGAAGAACCAGAGGAGAATTAGGTCCATATCTAATCTCCTTGACACAATTTCGCTCTATGGCACATCACTATACATGACCTTTAGCTAGACAAAAAGATACTCCAATGCTATATTCTACCTTCAAATCACGGATCTCAACTTTACCAAATTCTGGCCAGTTCAGGGCTGGTCGATTGCCTTCTATTATTTCAGGGGCTTCACTAGGTATATGCATGTATTGTTCTAGCCTTTCTACGGCAATAATTGAATTTGACATCGTGTACTGGCTTTGGACCGAAAAAACGAGAAATTTGTTCAGTGAAAAACCATATGATAGTGCCATTCCAATAAATCCTGCCATGAGAATATCAACAACCAATTTGCACATCAGACTTCTAACTGATTTACCAGTGTATTCCAATAACATAGTCAGATGACTTAGGTGAACTTGAAGAACTTTAGGTTATACATTATGCATGTAACAAAGGCTATGAAAACAAGTAGTAATATTGATTTGTGACCTGATTTCGAAGCATCATTTGGAGAGAAAAGTTATGCCAAGCGCTGAGCAATTGCACACAAGATTTCTAGCTAGGCATTGGAACAACCACTCGTCTGCTGAAAATTTGTGGAAGAATGAACTGGCATTGGCATCAATAAGTTGGAAGTTTTCTGAAAAGAACCGGTCTTCCTCACCAAAAGCTCTGATGGTCACCGCCAAAGCTACGGATTCAGCGAGATGGCTAGCAACTGAAGACTTGGTCATGCCGTCTATTCGCAACAGCTCTTTTGCAGAAGCAAAGTACAATCCCTATTTGTTAGTAAAAGACTAAATAGAGTATCAAATGGTATGCTGGTGTAGTTTGTGAGAAATAGCATAGGTTTACTTGCATGAGTTGAATTACCTGTAAGATTATGGTAACAATAACCATAGGTAAGGCTGAGCAAAAAAATAAAACAATAACCATAGGTAAGATGACAAACAATATAGGCCATGTGAGGAAAGCCAATACTCCAAAGCTAAAATATTCATTCATAGTGTTCCCTATACTCAAAGTGAATATGAACGCCAATTCAAGGTCCACAATACTCATTCAGAAGCAGGTACTTATACGCCCGAAAAATTCCTGCGAGTTCCCTAGATTCCGTGAAGCATAACTTGCATTACAGTTGTTTATTGTAAAGATTCTTACCCGACTGAGTATCCTTCCAATGGTGTAGAATCATAGAATGAGATTGGTGCTTGTAAGACAGAGGTCATTAACTCAGAAAAAATACTATCGATGTCTTAATACCCAGAACAGAAGAACTACAAGATAAGATCTTAGGAGCAAGAATATTAACATGCCACACCCTATCAATGAGTACACTGATATCAGCTCCAATCTGCTTACACTAGACTCCTGTAAATGTGCAGCCAACCACAGACTCTGTACAAACTGCCCAATTATAAAGACATAGTGAACAATGACCGAAAGGAAGAGGTACAAGAATCCCTTGCTTTGCTTCAGATACTGTATGTAAGGCTTGAGACATGCATCACCTGTTTCTCTTTCTTCATCCTTAATCAATTGGTCTCCCAATGATTCTCTTCGATGTCGCTCAGTATAAATTTTCTGGATGTCTTCTTTTGGTGTTTTCGGTTCTTCAAAACCAAACTCAGGTTGCAAGTTAGAATCAGACGTGACTTTATGAGCATTGACAAGGTTATGAAATTGCTGACTAGAAGCTAGTAACTGATCATAGGTAGCTGCTTCCACAATCTTCCCTTCAGACACTTAACTATCAACAAAACAAATGGACGGAACATACCATTTATGCAGTACTAGCTAAACAGTTTCTAAACGCAAATGCAATATTAGGTGCGAGTTTACCACAAGGGGTTAAATTCATAAATAAGCATCAATTGACAAAGAAGGATAACGCAAACAGTTGAAATCCTAACCAAGATAGAATCGAATGCTGGAAGGAAATCAACTTGGTGGGTGGCGAGTAAGACCGTTTTCCTTGCCAGGGCTCCCATGACATATTCCTGCCCACAAAGCACATTAGTTTTTTACCTTGGAAAGTACAATTGTAGAAGAAAACTAAATCAGATTTTACAGAATAATGTTAACATTGAATAAACTTCTTGTTGTATGTGCGTCAACAGCACTGAATGGATCACCTAATAGGTATATATCTGTATCTTTATATAATGCATGTGCCAGTTGCACCTGCTGCTTTTGCCCACCACTGAGATTAACACCCTGTTCTTCAATTATCGTGCAATCCCCAAATGGAAGCATCTCAAGATCCTTTTTTAGGGAACACTTCTCTGGTACCTCTTTATCTTCTTCTTTTTTTTTTGAACATCAAACAGTGAGGTTGATGTATATATGCCTTCTTAGTTCTGACCAAACTATGACAAAACTGCAAATCTTCATACAAGCAGTTAAAAACTGCTCGGTCGTTTCCTTGCAAGAGTTTAAATTTGAGCAGGCTATGGACAAGTAGTGATCTGAGATCAAGAAATCGCCAATTGATATGTTGATGCAGAATAATGTGCTATAATATATGGTTTAAACGTAAATTTAGTTGGCTCCTTATATACCAAATGTAAGTTTTAAAACATTTATGTGCAAAAAAACCAAAACAAACGATTTCCTATGTTGATTTTTACAGCCTATCTAATATATGTGCACACATATGTATTGGTCGGACCATTCATACTTGGATAAATTTCAAGCCGTAAAAGAAGTAATTGAAGACGTACTATGCCATTGATGTCTGGAACCTCCCCAAGAATTGCAGCTATAAGGGTCGATTTACCCAAGCCAACCTCTCCACATACAGCTATATATCTTCTCACCACAATGAACCACCAAGTTTATATCATTTAGAGTCGGCTTTAAAGAGCTAGATTCCCATGAAATTATGGTGGTACTAATAAATATAGCCTGGTTGAGTCCCTCAGCATCACCCGTTTTCTTGGTATATCTATTCTGCAATTCAGGTGCATTGAGAAACTTCATGATTCGCGAGAATGAAACCTTTGCTTCAATAAACACTGCCCCAACATCAGGAATCATTTGTATGGGCTCCTGAAGAATGCGGAAAGCCGCAAGAAATGTGAACACATTACTATATAGCATTGATAGGAATCCCAAGTAAGTAGCAAGCCCAAAAGGTAGCAACTGATACCATGATTGGGGATACCCAAAATAGAACCATATAGTACCCTTTTTGAGACAAGACTACTAACAAATTGTTTGATTCTTCTCTCCTTACCTTTTCTACCGCATTCTTGAAATGAGTCTCCCAAGCATATAATTTTAAGACTTTCATGTTTGTCAGTGCCTCTGCCATAGCCTTATTAAGCCTCCTGTCTTGTGCCAGCATAAGCTTTGCCAAATACTTATGCTGTAATTTGGCCGCTGGATAATTTGCCAACACAGTCAATACAATCACTACCACCGCTGCAATAGCTGCAGTCCCCATAGCATAGTTTACAATTAAAAATGCAAGGCAGATCTGAGGCCTGTTGTCTCTGTCTGATGAATCCAATACGGGAATTCGCCTATTCTATAAGCATCCAGCTGTTCAAAAAAAAAAAAGCATCCACCATGACATAAGTTGTTATTTGACCAGGACAATGGTCAGTCTTGGCAGCATTTGAGAGTTTTAGTTGCTTCTGATAAATTGCTGCAGTTAACAAGGACGTTATTTGGAGCCCAATTAGCCTTGTTCTAAAACTCCATTGCCTCTCTGACAATGATTCAAAGCATTTCCCAAGGAAGAGGCCTACAGTGAGAGCATATCCCTCATATTTAAACGTTTCTTTTCCTTTGGCAACCAAAATGAAAGCTCTCAGAAACAAAGGGCCGGTAGCCAGTGTGAGTACCTTGATCAATGCGAAAAACCCAGAAACTTATATAGCTTTCAACTGCCAGAGAAAAGCTGTTTTCAAAACTGAAGGATTCAGTGTTCCTTTTTCTTTCTCTTTGCTTAGCTTCTCCTTAAGTACGAAGTAACACGTCTCAGCTCGATCCACTTGCCTCAACTTTGGAATGTCTTTGTCCTCAAGAACTTTATCCTTACCCTGTTTAAGTAATGGGTTCAACCACCAAAACGCCATTCTGCTAAAAAAATCCGGCATTTGCGAAAGGCGTTATGTTTTCATCCCCACTATCAGCTGATTCACCTTGTTGAGGTTCGTGGAGTGCATCAATATTGGTTTCTGCATACTTTTGGTCCCCAAATGCACAGAAGAGCAATAGAATTGGTGCCGAAAAAGCTAACATATCTAGCACACACTTAACTGACACTACTTTGTCCACAATAGATACCCACATTGATGGAATGAAGAGAAATCCTGAAAAATAAGAAGACAAGTACAGAACAAATCCTTATGGTCATGATATGTGGATACCGTTGCCCTCAGAGGCTCACAGTTATAGCCAGAAATAACCATGTGAACCCCTGGAATAGCAATGTTAGTCACCCGAGCAGAGGTATTATGCTATGTTGTGATATCAATTTCTGTACAATGATTCAAATACCTAATCCAAAATAAATCAAACCCAATGCAACACTGAGAATGGCCGAAGAAATTTGCAATGTGAAGTACCATTGGGAGTTCAATAAGGCAAGGGTGCTTGAGGATGGTTTATAGATGAACGTAAATAAGCAGATGAAAACCACAAGAATGTCAATAGAAAAGGCCAAAACATGGTTGATGCAGGAATGTGGATTGATGATGGGTGAAAGTCCAGATTTGCAGTTGTTTCCACATTTGTACAAAGAGACTGAATTTGCACTGAAATAAGCTGAATTTGTACAAATCTTGAAGGCCAACAATTTAGAATTGTCAGTTTATTGAAATAAGCTGAACTAACTCAAGATGGTCGATAAGACTAAGCGATCAGCAGATTGGCTTAAACGTTATGTGCACTCCTGAAGTTCAATCAATTATTGGAAATATCTGGTGCAGTACTTTCAGTTTCAGCATTTGAGTTACCACAAATAAGAGTATATACGTAAAATGCTACTGAGATAAGATAACCAAATATCCTGCTCCTCAAATCAGTGAACATCGAATTTGAATGTCAATCTGGCAATGATATCTGTGTATCGATCGGCATCCTCTCTGGTAATGGTCCTGGAAAGTCCAACAACTTTACCACACTGCAGAACTATCATATAAGTAAGATATATGGGTGTGGGCAACTCCAGCAACTTTCCGGGACAGTTGCTGAAGAAAGAAACAAACACTTTTGACTGATTAGAACAAATTCTAAAAAACAAAGTTGCGGAAAACTAGCCTGGTGTCAAAACATATAAGAGCAAAGGATGTGCTGACTACTACTAACATGAAATCAAATGCACCTGAATGTCACTCTAAGTAAAGAAATCATTACAGTTGTTAGCCAGTGCTTGTGGACCTAAGGGTGATCCTCTATACCGAAATTGTATCTTTGTACCGAAATGCATTGCCATCCGTTGGATCACATAAAATTTTTGAAAAAAAAATTTCACCCAATTAGCGACCCCAAATATATTTCGATATAGAGGTACAGAGGATCCACCGTGTTGTGGACCAGCCTCTCTTGTAGTAATCATGCAAAAGAGGCAACTTTAGATTACAGGGACGTTTGGCAGTTCCAACTCAGCATATCTTGAAGGAACAATGGAAGTTTTGCATTAAGTAGAGGGCTGATAAACAAACGGAACGAGTCGATAAGTGAATTGTTCAAGGTTGGCTTGAAACTTAAGAGTTTAAAGTTATATCCAAGCTTTGATTTGTTTATTTGATGAGTCAATCTCAAACGTGCCTTAGTCGACGTAAAACACAAGTCGATCTCAAATGAGCTTTAATCAATGCCCGACACGAATCAATTGCGAGGAGTTTGAAATTTTTATAACTGCTTGTTCTTTTTGTGTAACAAACCGATCTCGAGCAAAATATTAACAAGCCACACATGACAGAACTAGGAATAGAAAATCTTAACTGGCCATTATGCTATAGTGTTGTCCAATGCAAATACAAGAAAGTAATTGAAAGGCTTTTCCATTTTTCTCAAGTGGGTACATACATTATTAATTCGTCTTGACGAGAGGAATCAAAAAAATAAACAAATACTTTTACCTAAGTATTTTGAAAAATAACCACTTTTTAGCCGAAATAGTCACCTTTTTTTTTACTTCAACATAGTTTTGGAATAAAGTTAAAAAAAACACATTTTGTTTAATAAAGTACCAAGAAAACCTATGGATAAATAATATATAAATAATATTTGAGGATTATTGTTGTGTCTTTATTTTAATTCTTGTCTCTTTAGATAATTTAGCATTAATTTTTGTAAATTATTAATTTATCTCGATGAGAGAAATTTAAAAAGCTAAAAATTATGTTCAAGGCTTATATATTTTTTAATGAAAAAGTTAATCCAAAACTCTCATCAAGACAAATTAATAATAAAAATGATGTAAAATTAACAAATGGAATGAAAATTTGAGAAAAGGCAAAAAAAATAAAAAATAAATCGTCGTTGATTAGGAATATTTACTACTACTACTACTATTTAGCAAAAACAGTTCACAGGGCCCACCGTTCCGTCGACCAACACCACCACACCTCCACCCGCCACGTCTCCTCCTCCACCTGCGGCCACATCTCCGCCTCCATCCACCGATCCAACCAAATCTGCACCTCATGCATCTTCTCCTCCTCCTCCGGCCACCGTCTCTACGCCGCCTTCGTCGTCCTCGACTACTACTCCGTCGTGGTCATCGCAGTCGAGTTCGTCAGGGATACCAATTCGAATTCTCATTTTGGTATCTATTCGAATTCTCTTTGAATTTTTGCTATCTCTTCACACTAATTTAGGGCTATTCTGTTCTACAACTGATAGAAGGAGATCATGAGACTTTCTTAGTTTTCAGTTATCAAGAATGTTTATTTTTGGTAACTGAGTAACAACCTTGCAGCCGAGTCACTTCACTTTGGACCCGACTATGCAATCCAAATCTCGGGGGAGACTAGCACAACAATCCACTGCCATAGCCCCCAACTTTAATCGTGGTTTGCCTCCAGGGGGAATCGAATCGAACCCTGCTATATTGCAAGAGCAGGTTCGCCCTTACCATGTTGGCAACCCATGAGTGGTATCAAGAAAGTTATACTTAGAAATCGTAACTTCAATTTATCATGCGAAAAGAAAGAATTTTATTTTTTCTACAAAATTCTTTGTCAACATAGCACACTTGGAACCCAAGGGATTGGGTTGGCGGTCTTTGGCCTAGGACTTAGGGTTTGCTCCCTCTTAAATGTCTCATATTCGATTTTCATTGTTAGCAACTCTTGGGGCCATCTCGCCTCAACCGTAAGCGTGGAATTGGATGTGGAACGCAAATTGGCCCGGAACACCCTGCATTACCAAATCCTAACAAGATAGGGAAATGAATTTCTCTTTCCCTTTACTTCGCTTTTAACTGAACATAGCCTTAGGGTTTTCTTTTATGAGTTGTGATAGTTCTTGGGGTTTTGATGCATTCATGAATTTGAAAAATCTCCTATACACACCCATTTTTTGGGTATACCATTCGCACCTTACGAATTTTTGTGGCCCGGTATATGAGATTTGTGGTAGTTTATTTTTACAAATATTTGTGGCTCCTTTTATGAATATTTGTGGTTCCTATAATGAGATTTTGTGGTCAAATACAAAAGATGTTTTACGAATTTTTGTGGTTACTTTTACGAATTTTGTGGTTTGCTTTTACGAATTTTTTTTATAAAAAAGACGGCTAAAGGTAAAAAAAGACAGCTCTAGGTTTACTAATTTTGTGGCTTACTTTAACGAATTTTGTGGCTCACTTTTACGAATTTTTTTTGGTGCTATTTATGATATTTGGTGGTTCAAAATACGAATTTTGTGGCTTACTTATATGAAATTTTGTGGCTTAAAATACGAAGGGTACACGATGCACCCTTTTTTGGTGGTGTGTGCTCTAGCAGTTCTCGATCTTTGGTAGTAAAAATTAAGAATGAAACTTTGATATTTGTGCGGAAAACTTGGTTAGAAATGTGGTGTTTTGTTTTGGAGTGAAAGGCCCACATCATTCCGTACAATAGAGAAACTGTACAGATTTATGTATCTATGTCTTTATTTATTTAAAATTGAGTTTATATGAAGCATTCAAAACTTCGATTGCTATGTTGATCTGACTGAAGTATCAGGAATTGCCACCTTCTTCCAACAAAATTGAAATGTTACTTTTCTCCCCTTAGAGATTGTTAAATTTAGCATATGGATAGACTTTGGTTGCTGTACGTAAGCATTGAGTATTGAATTGAATAATCACCTTGGTGTATATTCTCGTATTCTGAAAATGGTCGATTTCAGAAATTTGATTTATTCTCTTATTTACTTAATGAAAATCTAAGTATAATCCCTGTTATTATTTGCGAGTGATTGTTTACCCGGTGACACTTGCAGATGACCATGTTTCAACTCATGTTTATAAGGAAATGGTGTATGATTTTGCTGAATGTTGGAGGAATCCTTTTATGCATTACTTGTTTGAATAAGAGTATTGAACACGATTCACTGACTTTATTATTACTGGTTCTCGTGTACCCTGGCTTCTTCTAGTTTGTTTTAAATTGCTTGATCATGACCCTTTTGTGTACGACAACAACATTGACAACATAATGTTCCGCCACCAGACAATAGACAGTCATGCTGTCACAATTCCGCCTAAACCCTCTCTTCCACCTGGAGTAGCGTCATGGCCTCCACTCCCTCCTCCTCCTTCAACTTTCATATGTAGCAACGGTAGTTCAGGCTCCTCTCTTCCACCTGGGGATTAACACCTCTCCTGCCTCCTTCCCTGGGATGGATTTAGGTTTTCCAAAGAGTACATTTACATACGAAGAATTGGCAATGGCTGTAGTTTTTGGCTTGTTTTGGACTTCTTGGCCTCCGTGATCCGGACCAAGGCCTTAGTGGTCCGGCCCAGTAAGGCAAATTCCTATATAAGTAATTTTAGGGTTTTTTGCTTATTGTATTGCATACAGAGCAGCTTTTCTAAGAGAGAAAAAGAGAGGAACTCTGAGAGATCTCATCTGTAGCCCTTTGGGCATCCGTATACTTCCGTATAGTGAAACCCTCGATCGTCTGACTGCCCGTGGAGTAGGTATTCATTACCGAACCACGTATATCTCTGTGTTCTCTGTGATTGCTCTTCCTCTCTCTCTCTTTTCTGTGGTTTGTTCAATTACATAGCAAATAATCACATCCGTTTCTGTGTTTGTTAACGCTTCCGCACAACAAACTGGTATCAGAGCTCTAGGTTTTCGATCTAGGGTTTGCTTCTGGTGATTTTTGCTTTGTTATTGAAGAACGATGTCTGAAGAATCCGGTAAATCTGTTAAAACTCCAAAAGATGGAGACTCCACTAAAACTGAATCGAGTTATCAGCCTGGGGCTTCGAGGCCAATTATGTCGAGTGCAAAGTTTGACGTGGAAAAATTTGATGGCAAAAATAACTTCGGTATGTGGCAGTGCGAAGTTATGGATGTTCTGATCCAACAGGAGTTGGATTTTACTTTGGAAGACAAGCCTGAGGATCTTGATGCAAGGGATTGGGATTGGATCAACCGCCAGGCGTGCGGTTTTATCAGGATGTGTCTTGCCAAAGATCATAAGTATTTTGTTATGCGGGAAACGAATGCGAAGGTCCTGTGGAAAAAGCTCGAGGACAAATACATGATGACCAAGAGCGTGGAGAATCGCCTTTATCTGAAGAAGAAACTCTTCAGATTTCAGTATCGTTCAGGTATATCGATGACCGAGCACTTGAATGATACCAGTAGTGCGCTTGAAGAAAGTGTGACGATTCAAGACCAGGAGATACCAAAGAGTGATCATTTTAGATATTTAGGCTCAATTATTAGTAGCAATGGAGAGATTGCGGATGATGTGGCCCATAGGATCCAAGTGGGGTGGCTCAAGTGGAGAAGCGCTACTGGTGTACTATGTGATAAGAGGGTACCCACAAAATTGAAGGAAAAATTCTATGGAACGGCCATAAGACCAGCGATGCTTTATGGGACAGAATGTTGGCCTATTAAGAAACAACATGTGAGCAAAATGAGTGTAGCGGAAATGAAAATGCTGAGGTGGATGTGTGGTAAGACTAGACGAGACAGGATTAGAAATGAAACAGTTCGTGAGATGGTAGGTGTAGCACCTATAGAGGAGAAGTTGAGGGAAAATAGGCTAAGGTGGTTTGGGCATATCTACCGTAGACCGGAAGATGCAGTAGTTAAGAGAGTGGATAGGATAGCTCTAGGTAGCAATGTTACGGGGAGGGGTAGACCTAAATTGACATTAGATACTGTAGTGCGCAAAGATATGAGTCTAATAGGTCTACGTGAACAAGTGGCTCTTGACAGAGCTCAATGGAGGAAACGGATTCATGTAGCCGACCCCAAGTGATTGGGACGTAAGGCTCGGTTTGGTTTGGTTACTTGCTGATTTGTTGAATCTAGATGTTGAGATTCTAGATGAGGATAAAGCCCTGCTATTATTAAATTCCTTACCCAAAGATTATGACCATCTGTCTACCACTTTATGTATGGGAAGGATACCATTAAATTTGATGATGTCTCCAATGCTCTTGTGAACAATGAGTATCGCAAGAGGGATATGCAGGCACATGGAGATTCTGGAGAAGCCTTATTTGTCAGGGGCAGGTTTGAAAATAGAAAGAATAGCGGTAATTGGGGTCGCTCCAAGTCTAAGGGGAGAGGGACCTCAACTTCTGGTAGAGTTGCTAAAGATGAATGCGCCTATTGTCGTGAGAAGGGCCATTGGAAGAAAGATTGTCCTAAGAAAAGGGGCAATGATAGTTCCAAGGCCAACATAGTACATTCTGATGAAGATGATGATTCTAATTTAGCTCTGTTGGGTTCGTCACTAGTTTGTCAGTCTGATCAGTGGATTATGGATTCCGGCTGTACCTACCATATGTGTCCTAACAAGGATTGGTTTTCCAGCATTGACATGGTTGATGGTGGAGCAGTGTTTATGGGTAATGATCATTCCTGTAAGACAATCGGAGTAGGGAAGATCAAGCTGAAGCTACATGATGGGTCCGTCCGTATTTTGTCTGATGTTCGGTATGTATTGGACTTAAAGAAGAATCTGATATCGTTGGGTACTTTAGACTCCACAGGTTACCGGATTACCATTGAAGGTGGAGCTCTAAAGGTTTCGAAAGGTGCTATGGTTGTGATGAAGGGCATTCGACAGAACAATTTGTATTACCTGCAGGGTAGTGCAATTATAGGTGGGTCAGCCGCTGTCTGTAGCACCGTCAGGGAGGATGATTCGGACACTACCAGACTATGGCACATGCGTTTGGGTCATGCTGGCGAAAAGGCCATGCAAGGCCTTCTGAAGCAGAATTTGCTGAAAGGTGCAAAGACCTGCAAGATGGATTTCTGTGAACATTGTGTTCTGGGGAAGCAGACTAAAATCAAGTTCGGCACTGCTATTCACCAAACGAAGGGTACACTTTACTACATTCATTCGGATGTCTGGGGGCTAGCTAGGGTTGCTTCTCTAAGTGGTAAGTATTATTTTGTTTCATTCGTTGATGATTTCTCTCGCCGTGTTTGGATTTATGTCATGAAACATAAAGATGAGGTGCGTGATATTTTCCTTAAGTGGAAAAAGTTGATTGAGAGCCAGACAGGTAGATAGGTCAGGCGCCTCAGATTAGACAATGGGGGAGAGTATAGATCTGATCCTCTCTTCGATATTTGTGAACAATTTGGTATGGCGCGGCACTTTACTGTGAGAGGCACACCACAACAAAATGGTGTGGCAGAGAGGATGAACCGTACTTTACTGGACAAAGTGCGGTGTATGCTATCGACTTCTGGTTTAACGTATGCATGTCATTTGGTCAACCGTTTGCCATCCGTTGCACTTGAGGGTAAAACGCCATTAGAGGTATGGTCAGGTAAACCTGCATCAGATTATGATTCCTTACATATTTTTGGTTGCCCTGCTTATTATCATGTTAGGGAATCAAAGCTGGATCCTAGAGCCAAGAAGGCATTGTTCTTGGGCTTTATGGAAGGTGTTAAAGGATACAAGTTGTGGTGTCTCGATTCAAAGAAGGCGATCATTAGCCGCGACGTGACCTTCAATGAATCTGAGATGATCAAGCCGCCTGTACAGGTTGTGGGTAATAAAGTTGCTCAGAAACAGGTGGAGTTAGAGACCTCGGTGGTTCCTCAAGTTCTGGTTCAGTCAGTTGAGAAAGACAGTGGGGTTGAATCAGATGGTAGTGATACAGTTGAGGGTGAAGTTCCAGTAGACAGTTCTTCGCAACAGCAGCAGCATAAAGATTCCATTGCAACATCTCGACCCAAAAGGGTCATCCGTGTACCCGCAAGGTATGTTGATATGGTTGCCTATGCATTGCCGGTTATAGATGCTGATATTCCGTCCACTTTCAAAGAAGCTATGGGTAGTCCAGAAACTGTGGAGTGGAAGAAAGCAATGGGTGAGGAGATGACTTCTCTTCACAAGAATCAGACTTGGGATTTGGTACCGCTTCCGAAAGGCAAGAAGGAGATTGGTTGCAAATGGGTCTACACCAAGAAGGAAGAGTCAACAAGGAAGGGTGGTATTCGCTTCAAAGCTAGGCTGGTAGCCAAGGGCTACGCACAAAAGGAGGGAATCGACTACAATGAGGTATTTTCTCTCGTTGTGAAACATGCTTCAATTCGCATTTTGCTAGCTTTGGTAGCTCAGTGTTATTTGGAGTTGGCTCAATTAGATGTTAAAACTGCATTCCTACATGGTGATTTGGAGGAAGAGATTTATATGTCTCAACCTGATGGTTTTCGTGTTGCTGGTAAGGAGAAATTGGTTTGTCGATTACATAAGTCTCTCTACGGGTTAAAACAGTCGCCGCGTCAGTGGTATAAACAGTTTGATAGCTTCATGTTGAGTCAAAAATACACTCGGAGCCAATTTGATCATTGTGTATATTTCAGAAAATTTGCAGATAAGTCTTTTATTTATTTGCTTTTATACGTCGATGATATGCTGATCGCATGTAAAAATCAGGCAGAGATAGACAGGTTGAAGATTCAGCTGAGTCGGGAATTCGAGATGAAGGACCTCGGGGAGGCACGTAAGATTTTGGGGATGGAGATTACTCGGGATAGGGTGAAGGGCACCGTTCACCTAACTCAGCAGTAATATTTGAAGAAGGTGCTTGAGCGGTTCGGTATAGGTGGTAGCTCAAAACCGGTGAGCGTACCACTGGCTCCCCATTTTAAGCTTAGTGCTTCGCTATCTCCCACTACAGATGAGGAACGAAAATACATGGCGACCGTTCCTTATGCAAGCTTGGTTGGAAGTCTGATGTACACCATGGTCTGCACGAGGCCTGATTTGGCACAGGCCGTCAGTATGGTTAGTCGTTTCATGCACGATCCTGGTAAGGTGCATTGGCAAGCGGCTAAGTGGATTTTGCGGTATGTTCTGGGGACCGTGAATTTGGGTTTGAAGTTCGAGAGGTGCGCATCAGTTTGTGATCTGGTTTCTGGTTTTGTGGACTCAGATTATGCGGGTGATTTGGATAAGCATCGTTCAACAACTGGGTATGTGTTTACCATGGATGGTGGGCCGGTGAGTTGGCGATGTACTTTGCAATCGACGGTTGCACTGTCCACTACCGAGGCCGAATATATGGCTGTGACTGAAGCCATAAAGGAAGCGATCTGGTTGCATGGGTTGATGGCTGATTTGGGCATTGGGCAAGATCACGTTGTCGTTCATTGTGACAGTCAAAGTGCAATTCATCTTGCGAAGAATCAGGTGCATCATGCTCAGACCAAACATATTGATGTCCGCTTTCACTTTGTTCGTGAGATCATTGATGAGGGGGATATTCTGTTGGAGAAGATTGGTACTGCAGATAATCCGGCTGATATGATGACTAAGGTTGTCACTGGGGTCAAGTTCCAGCGTTGCGTGGATTTGATCCATATGCAGCAAATTTGAGCACCTTCGGGTGCATGCGCCGTTGGGCGCTTTGATTGCAGTCAGAGCACGATTTGTTTGGGTATTTTGGTTTTCTGGTTGCTGTATGTCTGGTTTTCTGGTTCGTAGTCCAATATCTTGCCAAGGTGGAGATTTGTAGTTTTTGGCTTGTTTTGGACTTCTTGGCCTCCGTAATCCGGACCAAGGCCTTTGTGGTCCGGCCCAGTAAGGCAAATTCCTATATAAGCAATTTTAGGGTTTTTTGCTTATTGTATTGCATACAGAGCAGCTTTTCTGAGAGAGAAAAAGAGAGGAACTCTGAGAGATCTCATCTGTAGCCCTTTGGGCATCCGTATACTTCCGTATAGTGAAACCCTCGATCGTCTGACTGCCCGTGGAGTAGGTATTTATTACCGAACCACGTATATCTCTGTGTTCTCTGTGATTGCTCTTCCTCTCTCTCTCTTTTCTGTGGTTTGTTCAATTACATAGCAAATAATCACGTCCGTTTCTGTGTTTGTTAACGCTTCCGCACAACAATGGCAACAGATGACTTTTCAATTAAATGCAAACCTCCTTGGACAAGGTGGGGTTGGATGTGTGCACAAGGTAGTCATCCTCCCCAATAGGGAAAAAGTCGCCGTTAAGCAGCTGAAAGCAGGAAGTGGTCAGGGGGAACATGAATTTAAGGGCAAGGTCAAGATCATTAGCCGGTTGCATCACAAATATCTTGTTTCATTAGTTGGATACTGCACGGCTGGAGCCCAAAGAATGCTTGTTTATGAGTTTGTTGAAACAACCCCATGGAGTTCCACTTACATGGTAAACTTGTTTGCCAAAATGTTTCTACTTTTAGTTTTAATTTTAATCATTATGTACAGATGTTCGTTTTGCAACTATCTTTTGTGGATTATTAATTCGTCTCGACGAGATGAATTGAAAAATTATTATTTTTTACTTTTACCCTAATATTTTTTGGAATACTGGCTTTTTGGGCTTTATCTTGGGTGTTTTCAAAAATATTTGGTTCAAAGTCATAATTTTTTACTTTTTTGATTCCTCTCATTGAGACAAATAAAAAATCCATAAAAATTTGTCGCAAAACGAACAAAAGTGAATTTTTTTTTGAACAAGCTAGGACAAAACAAAAAAAAGCCCAAAAATCCCTTAGCAATTACCAAACCAAACCGAGCCTTGTGTTCCAATCAATTGGGGTCGGTTGCATGAATCATGTTTTTCCATTGAGCTCTATCTAGGACTACCTCTTCACTTAGATTTAGTAAGCCCAAGTGCTTTCGTATCAGTATGTCTTAATATTTTTAGGTCAAATCTTAAGAAAAAGATATTTGTACTTTGTACGTACTGACTAATAGATGATCTATTGGAACAGGGGCTCTCTGAAATTCAGCATGTTGTTTCTATTGTTGTTCCAGCAGGGGATGAGGAGGTTCCTATTTGGTTCCCGTACCATGATGGACGAGGCCAAATGTATCTTTTGTGGTGCCGCCTTCTCCGTCTATGAAGTAAAAAATGTTGGGTTGGATTCTAGCGTATTAGTATCCTGGGCTCCCCGAGAAGCATCTCGCCTATTCCCCAAATTATATATTCAAGAGGTGATCTGCAATAAAATCAAAAAGCAAGGATTATCACATTTTTTTGGCGTTTGCACCGGTGTAGATAATGTGTGGCTTATGTATATACCACAGGGTTACGCAGGATTGCAATTAGAAGGCAGTGCTGAATTGGAGATCCCAATAGATGAATATTCTGAAACACTGGTAAAGAACTGGGTGATTGATCTCATTTACGAGGCTGTTGAGATTGACAAGGGCAACGACACCTTGTACAAAGTGGTGTCAATTTAGTAACAGATTCCACTTTGAAAATAAGAGTATTCTGCTATACATTGTGAGATTTGGAATTCTCTTACTCCTGTTAACCCTCACTGGATTATGTTTTCCTTGGGTTTCATTATCAGTTTATCTCTCTCTCTCTCTCTCTCTCTCGTTCAAGGATAGTGGCTGCACGAGACTGCATATTTGGACAGATTATGATTGTGATGACTAATATTTATGTAGGGACAGATTATGAAGGTTCTGCTTCCTTTGGTTATTCGAGGATAATTTGTGGGATTCGGGCGGGTGCACTGCATGGTACTTTTGAAATTTGGGCCATTGATTGTAACAGAGGAGATGAAGAAATCCAGGAAGATGGCTTTGGGAAGCCTAGAGTATGAGGCCCGCAGCGAGTACAGCAACTCCACTAGTGATTACTACGGTCTGCACACATCTGGGTCGAGTAGGGAAGGCCAGCAGACCTCTAGAGAAATGGAGAGATGAAGCAAGACAGTCGGCATTTTTATGAAAGTTCGTAGTTGCTTGTTTGTGAATTTACTCCACGTTGCTTCTGGATTTATTTATTCCTGTGTCGCTTTTTATCGCGGATCCTAAATAATTGGGGCGTAATGCTTATTTGGTTTCAAGTAATTCTTTGTGGCTTTGATTTAAATCTAATTTATTGGCATTGTTACAAGTCTCAACGTCGGACAGTTGGACAGAGAATGTGGACGGAAGATCAACACCACATTTTTTGGATGAAATGTTGTGGTTCAAGTCAGTACATGGTGATTTCGTTCGAAAACTCAACCAATTGAAATGCCTGAAAGTAGAAATCTTGTTGAAAAAAGCAGATGGAGTAATAAATTCTTGGAAGCCACGGATTGAAGTTGACGATTCAAATCAGCTAAACACCCAGTTTGGGTTATCTCTTACAATGTCCTTCGCCCCCATTTTGATCCGGGTTCAGGAGCAATTGTGATTCAAATTCCAGGGGAAACAAGGATGGGGTGATGAAGAGGAAGAAGGCTCGCTCCACTTCTCGAGTTATGTGTTTTTAATAAATAGTCGCTACCAAATGATCGATGCAACGGTTAGGCATCCTTAGACGAAAGAGGTCTTTCAGGATTGGTTGTTGTGTGTCACCACCCCCTTACGTTATCCGCTTGAAGCGGGGCTGTAACATTCTATGGACACTCAGTCTCTTATAAGCAATAAATTACGTCTTGAACTGCAGATCAATCATAATAAACAATCATCGAGATGGTGTTGTAGCTTGCTCTCTTACTCCTATGTCCAAGTACAAAATAGGGGAATCAGTTAGTGCCTACTAGCCAACTTATCTTTTTCGAAACTGATGCACATAGCGATTTCTTGTATAATGTGTCTGGGTCAAAGATTTGTGAATTGGTTTAAACAAGACAAAGGCAAGCAATGTAAAAAATTGTAACTTATTGATGACATCAAAATTTCGTTCAGCAAGATGCAAGCTCAAAGGTCATAAAAGAGAACAGAGTTAGTAGCTTGGGAGACAACAAACAATTTGGATGTACTAATTTTATTTTCCAGAAAGAGCTCATCATCAAAACTCCATATATAGATATAACAAGGGTTTTGGTAGTGTTCATAGATTGTGCTTTTGAGGTATATATATGAAATTTCTACTTAGAGTGGCTGAGTCAATATTCAAGAAAAGA
Organism: Rhododendron kiyosumense; assembly: GCA_019656275.1. Classification (NCBI taxonomy): domain Eukaryota; kingdom Viridiplantae; phylum Streptophyta; class Magnoliopsida; order Ericales; family Ericaceae; genus Rhododendron; species Rhododendron kiyosumense. Next base: position 193,822 of record BPLS01000699.1, on the reverse strand, counting down.
TGTAACTTTGCAATAACTTTGTGACAAATCAAATTTCCCAGATGAAAATTAAATGCAAACTCAGAAGATTGTATCTCCTTTAATAGACAAAAGGATTGCTATTTTTGTTCAGAATCGAATATCCATCTTCGACTATTACATCAAGCGCCATTGAAAATATGTTAATCAAGCTTAGCACAGTCCCATGATACAATCCCCAATTTGTATCAATAGCACAAATAATTAAGAACGCTCTCTTGATCGAGGCATCGCCCACATGTAATCTTATCATATAGTGTACATATTATGTTTTTACTCAAATGTTTAGGCATACAAAAAAAAAGCTATGAAAACAGTATATAGTGTACACTGACTTGTGTGGATCCGGAAACGGGTCTCACAAATGATCGGACTGTTCAATTTGATTAAAATATTTCTTAAGAATCTTTGTAAAAAATACTCTCTTGGTCAAATCTCGGTAGGGATTCGATCAATTCGTTCATTTTGTGATCTTTGAAAATTGAAGAAATTAATCAAGCCATAATCGATATCCAACTAAACTTATTATTTGTACGATACCCCGAGGTGGATTCTTTAAAAAAAAAAAAAAAAAACAAGTCTACATTTGGTGGCTGACATGTATAAAGCCTTCTACGGAAATTCTTGGCAAATCAAACATCAAAAAGTAAGTAAATACTAGCAGGGTACAATAATTCAAGGGCACTGCTATTCGCAGCCCTTTATTTTCTCTCATAGCCCGTTAAAAATTTTCAATTATACTCGACAGTTAGTTACCGAATTGAGATATATTTTCAGCATCCAATTACCGAAATATAATATTTTTTTCAATAGCTATTTACCGAATGTATGTTCGGCAGTTATTTACCGAAAGTTGAACATATTTTCGACATGTAGTTACCAAAATACAATCTTGTTTTCAACAGCTATTTCCCGGTTCAACAACTACTTACCGAAATATAGTGGGCTATGGGAGAAAATAAAGGGCTGCGAATAGTCGCGCACTAATTTAAATGGGAAATTTCACTGACCTCCCCTGAGGTTTCTAACAAATGCAGAAACCTGTCTTGAGGTTTCTAAAATGCCAGAGACCTCCCCTATTTTTTTTTGGCAAACGGAGTTAAACTCAGCAATGAAATGGCAAAATAACCCTCAAGTTAGATTGCATTTACACCCAGGCAAGCCAAGTAGGCAACTGATTACATCCTCTCAAGTCTCAATCTTTTTTCTTTTCTTTTTTGCTAAATCTCTCAATTCTTAGACCCCATTCCACTAAGCACTAAAAGTACTTTCAGGACCTTTTTTATTTTTTTTCTAGTTTGTAAGTTTTGAGCGAAATTTTCTTGACTTTTTTAACGAGACAAATCGAAAAAGTAGATTTTTTTTTTATTTTTACACAAATATTTTGGGAAATAACCACTTTTAAGTAAAAAAAAAAAGTTAGTGGTTATTTTTCCAAAATATTTGAGCAAAAAAAATACTTTTCTGATTCGTCTGTTCATTTTTTTGAATAAAGACAAAAAGTTCTAAAAAAAGGGTTCTTAACGGAATGAGGTCTCACGGTACTAGACACACTACTCACATCACTCTCTATCTCATGACCTACCTCACCCTCACTACTACAGACTTATTTCTTTGCCTTCCAAATTTTTTGGGTGCCGGGTGGGTACCACGTGGTGCCGGGTGGGTACCACGTGGTGCCCGCTCGGTGCGTCCAGGCCATCTATTTCTATTTTGGACGGCTCAAATTTGGAGAAAGAAAGTGGGAAGAGGGTGGTGGGGTGAGCAAAGAGAGAGGGTTTCAATTTGGATTGTCCAACATACTTTTGGACGGCCCGAATGACCTACTCGGGTACTATGTGGACACGGCCATGTGAAACCCACCTGATATCATATTAAACCCACCATACAAGGAGACCTTTTTTTTTCCCTTAAATAATATGGTTTATATTCCCCTTATATTTATATTTATTTGTATATCGTCCAATTGCTAATGAACATGAGTTTAGATTCTTTTTTTTTTTCCCAATCAAGCTAATCATACCCTTTGTGTTCCTCTTATTTGTTTTTCCAACATCTTATCCCACACAATTAACACCCAAAATCTGACTCGTTTTCGATTTTACTCCTGGGGTAAAATCACTTCATTCAATCACTTTATTTTTTATTCCTAGGAAGGGTTTGAATTGTAGATCAAGCAGAGTGATGGAACTAGCTGAAGAGAGAGGCGATACTTAATTTTAAATTTATAATTTACAAACAAATGTAGCATATATATGCATGTACGTATATAAAGGTGTGTGTGAAATTTGAAGAGGTAGAGGAAAGATCCATTCATGGCATGTAGGATTGTGTGGTTAATCTATTATCTTTTTCTAGAAAAATAAAGTTAAATGACGTGTAATAAATATGATAGCACTTGATGGTGTATTTGTCATTTCATTGGAAGACTTAACAACATTAGGGCAGTATATTAAGAGCATCCGCAATGTAATAATCAAAACTTGTCACGTCAGCTTTTGATTATTCATTTAGAAGGTTGCTAAAGTTAGCAATGTGAAATCTCACATTGTTCATTTTGTACCCATAATCAAAATCAATGGGTCCACTGCCAACTCTTCCTTCCCTCCAAACTTTTACCCTTCATTTCATCCGAAAAAAAATTCCCGCCGGTTGTCCCTCCAATTATTTCCCCGTCCCCTCCAATTCTTTCATGCCTACTGCCATTCTTGCCTATTTATTCTTTTTTCTTCCATCAATGAAAAATCACCATTCTCAATCATCTCAAATTATGAAATCAGAATAATATCAACAAAAAAAAAACTATGGAATCAGAATCACAATTGTGATAATAATTTGAATATTTTTTTGAAAAAAAAGAGTTTAGGGAAAATTTTAGTTTTTTCAAAAAGAAAACAAATTTTTTTTTTTTTGTAAAAACGGTTTTTGAAAACAGTTTTTTTTTTAAAAAAAAAAAAACAGTTTTTCAAAATAACAGTTTTTTTAAAACTATTTTTTATAAAATTTTCTAAAAAAAATAGTTTTTAAAAGTTATTTTTTGAAAACATTGTTGAGAGAGAGAATGTTTTGTGTAACGATGGATATATTTGATTGAGAAAATGTAGGGATCATTAGATTTGATTATTGGCAAAAAGTTGTTAGTTTTGATTATTCAAAGGCCAAAATTTGATGAGTTGTTAAGACATTGCTAAGTTTGGTTATTACAATATGAGCACTTTTTTAAGCAAATATTGTTAACTTTAGCAACCTTTTAGTTTTGATTATTACATTGCGGATGCTCTAACAGAAGGGGGAATCCTAACATTGTCAGCAAAAGAACGGGAGGTCTCTGGCATTTCAGAAACCTTAGGGGATGTTTCTGCATTTGTCAGAAACCACAGGCGAGGTCAGTGAAATTTGCCTTTGTTCTACGCGTAAGTCCCACTCAGACTTTATCATTAGTTTTCTTCCCACTTTCCTCTTTTTACCTGGTTATTATTACTTGCCTGGAACTTCCCAAGCTGGAGAGAGAGACCCGTTTTTCACTCCAATTCCGAACGACCATTTTCATTTTCCTCCATTGCTTATGCAGGAGATAGAACAATCTTCACTTCCTTCTTCATCTCTGTGTATTGGGATTTAAAAAAATTCAGCCATCACACCATGTGCACTCTCTCTCTCTCTCTCTCTCTCTCTCTCTCTCTGGTCCATCTTTGTCAAAGTCCCTCGATTTATTGTTTTCTAATGTCACTTCTATAAACCATGTTTTTATTTTGCAGATGATGATAAATAAGAGGCGGAACTCTTGAATCGGTTCTATAAACATTGGGAACGAACTCCCTAATCTTTTGGTTAGTATCTTGAAAATGATACGCAATTTTTTTTGTTCATGGTATGCATATCTTTTTCTTTTTTTTTTTTGATAATCACAATCTTGCCCACAGGGCTAATTCTTGGCTTGTTAGTTATGCATTTTTATGGTCATTTTTATTTCCCTGTTTCCACAGGTACTATGCCTTTAGCATTTTTCTTTTCGGGAAGTCCTTTGGTACACACTCCTTATTAAGGGGTACACTGTAAGCAGGGATGGAGCCAGCAGGGGCAGTCGCTCTTGCAAGAAGAAAAAAAAAACCTGCTATTATATGGTACTCACCATTCATATTTTTTGGAGGATGATATGCAATTTTTTTTGTTCATGGTATGCATATCTTTCGATTATGGTAGCAAATTCTAGCCTTGTTAATTATACATTTTTATAGCATTAGTTATGCATTCTTTTTAGCAAGTTACTAATGGGTTGTACGGAAATTCCACTATAGGCTTTGGTGTTTATTTTGGTCATAATCTTGTCTCTTGGTGTGCTAAGAAACATCCCACAGTGGCTCGATCACTCACTAAACCTGAATATGGCCGGAGTTATGGCTCACAAAGCTGCATAATTGGTTTGGATTTACTTTCTGAACTTCATGTTCCTGTGACTCCTCGTGTTCTATGGTGTGATAACTGTTCAGCCATTTCTGGGCTTCTAATCTTGTCTTTCATGCTAGAACCAAACATCTCGAAAATTGACTATCATTCTATTATAGAACAAGTACTTGCAAACAAAATTGTTGGTGCTCATAGTGGCCAACTCATCAAATGTCAGTTATATATGGTATATATTGGGATTCTTTCTCTGCAGTAATCATCGAACATAAACAACGGAAAAGTAAACAATTTCATCAATTGTTACTCTAGTTAGAATTTTGTCAAGCTGAAGTTCACAAAATCTCGATTCATCTTTACGCAGTGTGGATCTATAAAGCAAAAAAAAAAAATCTTTGCATCGTGTGCATGAATATGGATGCCTCGCGGGCAGAAGGATGTTCTTCCTCTTCCATACCCATCCCACCGCAATGGGTATACGACGTCTTCGTGAGTTTCAGAGGTGTTGACACTCGTAAAAACTTTACCAGCCATCTGTTTGCTACTTTAGAGGACAATGGTTTTCGCACATTTAGGGATGACAAAGAGCTTGAAAGAGGAGAATTTATTAGCGATGGACTATTGAAAGCAATTGAGGGTTCCAGAATGTCTTTAATTGTGTTCTCAAAAGACTATGCTGGGTCGATATGGTGCCTTGATGAACTTTTGAGGATCATGGTTTGCAGGGAGACTTTGAAACAGATTGTTGTGCCCATCTTTTATGATGTTGTACCATCCGACGTGCGGAAGCAAACGGGGGGTCTTCAAGAGACATTTGCCAAGCATGAAAAGCGTTTTAGAGAGGGATCGGATGGCAAGGTGGAAAAGTGGAGGGCAGCTCTTACCGAAGCTGCCAATTTGTCCGGTCGGCACTTGCTCAATGAGGCCAACAGGTATTTTCCTTAACTTTTCTGATATTTACAAGAAAATGACCATAAAACAGCACAAGTACAAACTAATCCACATATTTGGAGGTGAGGTTCGAATTTTCATCCTGATGGAAGGTTTATTAATCTTAAAAAGTACTTAGTTGACCACAATTTTATATAAATCAAATTTTAAATGCAGCAGGACAAACTTCAAACTTTACAATTATTTGACATTTGTACTTGCCTCAGATCATAACAAGAGAAGGCCTTATTATGCATGACTTTAGATATGCCTAGAGAAGAACTTTGAAATAGGAGTAAGATTTTTTGACTGATTTAAAAATCACTCTTCTGCTTGCTACAAGCTTACAATTAGTTTTTATTTTGAGTTTCTAGGCTAGATATCCTCAATTAAGACTAATTTTTTGGCCAAAATTTGCATGATTCATCCCATAGTCATGCCTAATTCTAGATTTAATGAGTGTTTATTCTTGTTTTTTTTTATGTTAATTGATGCACAAAATGGCAGAGATGAAGCAGAGTTAATTAAGATGATCATTAAAGATGTTAGAGAAAAAGTAAATCCAATACATCTAAATGTTCCAGACCACCAAGTTGGACTAGACCATCGTGTTGCAGAGCTCAATGTATTGCTGAACATGGAATTCAACTTTGTTCGCATTGTTGGCATATGGGGCATGGGTGGAATTGGCAAGACTACAATTGCAAAAAGGCTGTATAATATCATCCAGCACAAGTTTGAACGTAGCGGTTTTCTTGCGGATGTCAGAGAAACTTCGCAGCGACCGAATGGTCTGGTTGAGTTACAAAAGAAACTTCTTTTGGCTATATTAAAAAGAAGTCATGAAGTAAGTAATTCTCATGAAGGCGTCGAGGTTATAAAGAAGATAGCTTTCGGTCAAAAAAAGGTTCTTCTTGTTCTGGATGATGTGGATAATATCCAACAATTGAAGGCTCTAGCCATAGATCGAGATTCCTTTGCTCCTGGAAGCAGAATCATCATTACAACAAGAGATAAGTCTTCACTAAAAATCCTTGAATTGGATGAGAATGAGATATATGGGCCAGAGGAATTGGACAAGAACGAATCGCTTGAGCTCTTTAGTTGGCATGCCTTCAAGGAAGCTCATCCTCCAAAAGACCATTTGAACGTTTCACGCCAAATTGTGCATTATGCTGGAGGGCTTCCATTAGCTCTTGAAGTTTTGGGTTCCTATTTTCGTGGCGAGAGCATATCTCAATGGGAAAGTGCAATAGCAAAATTAAGAAAAATTCCTGCTGATGATGTTCTTGGAAAACTTAAGATAAGTTATGATTCGCTTAGCGAGCAACTAAAGATGTTGTTCCTAGATACGGCATGTTTTTTTGTTGGAATAGGTCGAGATTTTACTATAAAAATATTGGAAGGCCGCTACAATCCTTTTGTAGACGATGAGATTCGAAAACTAGCCAACCGGTGTCTCATAAAATACGACTGTCATGACCAAATTGTGATGCACGATATAATACGAGACATGGGCAGAGAAATCGTCAGGCAAGAATCTCTTGATCCTGGGAAGCGTAGCCGATTGTGGTATCTTGACGATGTCCTTGAAGTTCTAAGAGATGGCACGGTGAGGGCTTTATGCATTGAGATTTTACTCCATTGTTGATGATTCATTACTCCAATAATGCTACATGCACTTGGGCCCATTCTATAACTGATTTATTTGATATGAATATTCCTAGCTTTATATTTTGTTTTCTCACTAGGTACTTTTTTCTTCCTTCATTATGAATTGGGTTTTCATATCAGGGAACTGAAGCAGTAAATGGCCTCCTCCTAAATGCTACAGATGTCCAAGTGAATGCAAAGCCATTAGAAAAGATGGACAAATTGTGGTATTGTGAGCATGTCCTTGAGGTTCGGAGAGATGGCATGGTGAGGACCACACATCAGGATCTTTTTATCAATTGTTCATGTTTAATTACTGTTGTCTACAGTAATGCCACATATGCCTATGCACATTCTTAATTCCAAGTCTCAACTTACATAAATATTCCTAGCTTTATTTTATGCTTTCCAAGCAAAGGTGCTTTATTTCCCCTCGTTATGCAATGGGTTTTCTTATTAGGGAACTGAAGTAGTTGAAGACCACCTTCTAAACTTTGTTGATCCAATAGATGTCCATGTGAATGCTATGGCATTTGAAAGGATGAACAACTTGTGGCTGCTTCATCTCAATTATGTTCACCTAACTACTGGTTATGAACATATTTCTAGAAGGCTATTATGGCTAAGCTGGAAAGGCTTCCCTTTGAAATGTATACCGTGGAATTTTTCTATGGAGAAGCTAGTTGCTCTTGATTTGTGTTATAGCAGCCTGAAACAAGTTTGGAATAGAAACATGGTACAACCTTATTTCTTTCTCCATCCAACATCTATCGCACGGTATATTGTGTGGAAATTAACTTTCCTCAAATTCTTTTCAACAGATTCTGGGCAAGCTAAAGTTCCTTTACCTCAGTCACTGTCATTACCTAACCAGAACCCCTGACTTCTCTGGACTCTCCTCTCTTGAGGAGCTGTTGCTTAATGATTGCAAAAGTTTGGTGGAGGTTGATGAGTCTATTAGATGTCTGAACAGTCTTATTGTCCTGGATATGAAAAACTGTACAAAACTTCAGAAGCTTCCCTCTGGCATTTTGATGTTGAAATCTCTCGAACGTCTTGATCTCTCTGGCTGCTCCAAGCTAGGAAACTTAGCTTTGTTTAAAGGTCCGCTATATAAATTATGGTGCTCATTCTTCTTGCCTTGGATGCCACCAAAGGCTGTGGATTCTATTGGGTGGTCACGCATCCTTGTCCAGGCTTCCAGTTGCTTAAAGGAATTAAATCTAGACGGCTGCCATTTGTCATATCTACCGGAGGAAATAGGGAATCTTATCTCATTGCAAACTCTGGATCTTGCCGAAAACAATTTGAGTACATTGCCGGATGGTATCTGTAACCTTACTTGCTTGAAGCGTTTGAGTTTGGAAGATAACAATGTGTCGAATGTGCCTAGTGGAATCGGGAGGTTGACCTCGTTAGAGTTTTTGAATCTTGATAGAAATAGTTTATGTACCCTACCGGATACCATTGGTAAGCTGTCTTGCTTGAAGGATTTGTATGTGAGAAATAACAAGCTCTCTCTTCTTCCTAGTGAAATTGGGGATTTGGACTCTTTGGAGGAGTTGGGACTTGAGGATAATAATGGTTTCCGTGCCTTACCGGAAAGTATATGCAAACTTGTTTGCTTGCGGACATTGAATTTGAATGGCTGCAACTTGTCTCATCTGCCCAGTGAAATTGATAGGTTGGTCTCATTAGTGGATTTGGGGCTTGGAGGTTGTTCAGTTACCATACCAGATAGTATCTGGCATCTTCCTTGCTTGATGTACATCTGGTTGAATAATTGTGCAAAGCTCCGATCTCTTCCAAAGCTTCCAAGATGTCGTTCTGTGTTTGCAGAGCGTTGCCCATCATTAGAAAGCCTACCACTTGAATTGGATCAGCTAGGGTTGTTTGCGAACTATTCGGGATCCAATAAATTAGCTGAGAACAATTATTTAACCAGTCTCTTAAAACAACTCCCCAAGAGTAAGGTACACTCTATCTCTCTCACGCATTGGAATATTTTTATAAAAGTGTTTTCCACTTACCAAAACAAGTAGTTATTAGTTTGGTCTTTATTCAATTGTTTTCGTGTTTGGTTTTTTTGTGACAAACTTTTGTGGATTATTGATTTGTCTTGACAAGGGGAATTGAAAAAGTAGTTTTTTTTTTTACTTTTACTCTAATATTTTTTGCAATACGGCTTTTTTGGCTTTACCTTGAATATTTCCAAAAGTAATTGGAAAAAGTCACTTTTTTTTTTACTTCTTTGATTCCTCTGGTCAAGACGAATCAATAATTCATAAAATTTTGTTGCAAAACGAACAAACATGGAAAAAATTGAATAAGGACAAAACAAAACAAAAAAGTCAAAAAATCCCTTAGCGGTAACGAAACCAAACCGAGCCTTGTTTTCCAATCAATTTAGTTGGCTACATGAATTCTATTTTTTTATTGAGTTCTCTGTCTACATTGCTTTGATTAGTAAGCCCAAGTCCTTTCATATGTCTGAATAAGTCAAATCTTGAGAAAAAAATGTTTGTACTTTGACTAAATTCATGATCTATTGGAACAGGGGCTCTTTGAACTTGAGGAGGTTGTTGATATTCTTGTTCCAGCAGGGGAGGAGGAGCTTCGTATTTGGTTCCCGTACCATGATGGTAGAGGGCCAAATGTATCTTTTACAGTGCCGCCTTCTCCTTCAGTGAACCAGAAAATGTTGGGTTGGATTCTACGCTTAGTAGTCTGGGCTCCCCAAGAAACATCTGACCGAAACCAATCGGTAATACAATCGCTAATGTTTGAAGATGTGATCTGCAATAAAATCCGAACGTTCGGTGGACCATTCTCGTATGTCGATCCCACCGATGTAGATCATGTGTGGCTTATTTTTATACCACAGGGTTACTTCAGATTGCAATTAGAAGGCGGTGATGAAGTGGAGATCGAAATGTATCAAGCTGGCGCTGATAAAGTGAAGATCCCAATAGATGTAACTCATCCTAACACGTTAGTAAAGAAGTGGGCGATTGATCTGATTTACGAGGCTGATGAGATTTACAAAGGCAACGACACCTGCTGTCAAGTGGTGTCAATTTAATTGTAACAATATTCAACTTTTCAAAAAGAAAAATACTTGTACTAATTGTTAATTTATGTTTGGGAATGACTTCGGTATCCCCGGTCATTTGGGGGACACCGTAACTTTTGCCATAACAAAACCATTATGAGCATAACCGAAATCCATTACAAGCATAACCAAACCATAACAAGGCATAACAAAGCATAACTTGTTTGTTATGCCTTGGTTGGGTTTGGTTATGCCGTAGTTGGTTTTTTGGATCTTTTTTGGTTATGTCTTGTTTGGGTTTTGTTATGCTTAATTATAATGTGTTTTAGTTATGCTCATAATGGTAAAATTATGCCAAAAATTATGATGTCCCCAAAATGACTGGGGACACCATAGCTTTATGTTTTCCTAGGGTTTCATTATCAGTTTATCTCAAGTTCTAAACTCTGCCCCCCTCTCTCTCTCTCTCTCTCTCTCTCTGCGTTAGCGATCGGCTCTATTGTCGTCGCCAACTGGCGGCCAAGAAAGGTCTTTCTCTCGCGCTCTCATTCTCTCTCTCTCGCGCGTTCAAGGATAGTGGCTGCACCAGAGTGAATATTTTGATAGTTTCACTATCACTCTGAGGATTGGTGCCAAGAGTTCACTCCACGAGATTCATTCAAAAGCTGATCCTATATAAAATAAAATTACAAAAAGAGATTAAAAACTCAATAAACTAGAAACGCGTTCACATTCAAAAAATGATCCTATATAAAATAAAATTAGAAAAAGAGATTAAAAACTCAATAAACTAGAAACGCGTTCAAATGTGACGGTCAAAATTGGGCTTTTATTTATTTACTTATTTTTTCATTGTCTTCAACTCTTGTATTGATCACTCATGATACGTCCAGCATTTTTTGTTTGCCTTTTAAAAATATTTTCCCTCTTTTGAGAAAAGAAAAGTTCATGTATAGGTCCAAAAAATGTTGATAAACGTGTTGAATGAGTCGAGCCAGTGATTAGTTTAATTGTAATATGAATCTCAATGGGTTCAAAAACAAATTTTATTTTGACTTATATATCAAATAAGAAGATTTTAAATGAGATATTAACGTGTCAAATACAGCCTCAAACACGAATAACTTGATTCTTTTATCGGCCCCCATAAATAATCATCAAATCAAAGGCCGTTAAGTAAATACAAATTAAAAACTACTTATGCTCAAGCTTTGGCTTTGATTGGGTACTGGAACACCATCATGACCAATAAGATCGATTCCGTGCGATTTTGTATATATTAATCCAATTCAGATAAATTTATATGACATTTAACCAACTGTGTTTCGATCATTTATCCATTCAAAGCTAATTATAATAGTGTTATTTTGGAGTACCCCTAAAATGTCTTATTAGTTTGAAATATTTTTCTGTTTAAAAATTTTCAATTTGGGTGTTTGTTAATGGAATCCAGTCCGGCAGTCCCCATCTCCATAAATATTTGGATAGCAACAGGTTTTCCTGCTGGTTTGGCTTTTACTTAGAGTAGCAGCTAATACTTCCATATGAAAGCAAAGAAGTGGTTTAAAAATAGAGATAGGCAGTACCTAATTCTTGACCAAGCAAAATAAATATACTTCACTATATGGCATCTGCATTATATAAGTTACACAAGAACAATATTTTGAACAACAAAAGTCTGGCAACGGGCTTGTAATGCAACGACACTTCCTCACCTCTTCTATATGGAAAGTGAGGGTTCGATTTTTGCCAAGAGTGCGAGTGTTTGGTATGGTAGTTGATGCCCTTTGAACTTGTCTCACTCGTATACTCCTTAGCGGTACCCCCTTCTCCATCTCCTAATTAAATAGTAGGCTTGACATCTATTGAGTTCGTCTTATTAATTAGTGAGAGTCTATAGAAGAGTTTTAGGTTTTCTATATAATTCACTTAGCTGCTGATTGATTTTGTCACTCCCTTTTTTTGTTAACGTCACTCCTCTATAAGTGTATTTTTGGTGCAAAAATACACTTGCAGATGAGTGACGTTAACAAAAAAAAGAATGACAAAATCATTTTCCATTCACTTGCCCTAAAGTAGGATTAGCCGCTATATGTATTTATACTACCAACATAAGTTAAAAAATAAGGAAATACGAAATAAAGGCCAAAACAAGTGGGCCAAAATAACACTAAATAAATCCTCATGATCTGTGATTGATAAATCTGGGGATCCTAATTGATTCTAATTTCAACATTTATTTCCTATAAGGAATTGGATTATCTCACGTCCTTAATTTGAATTGGACGGGACAGTATAAATCTGAATCGTCCATTACTGCTATCAATTTGGATCGTCTATCGATTATACCAGTGTATCGTCTAAATTTGGACTATCTCGTTGAGTAGAGTACAAAACTTGGACTTGAGAGATTCTGAACCCCTCCCCTTAACCTTGCAAAAGCGTTTTTTGGTCAGCAACTTTAAAAGTGCCTTTGAAATGTTAATGAGCAGAAATGTGTAACTTTTTCTCCTAAATTAATTTAAATGACTTCTTCTTTGTCTTTTTCGAATTATGCTAGATTGGACATCCAAAAAAAATTCTTGAAATCATTCGTTTTAACGACAGTAATTTAAAACAGTAAACAATTATGACCGAATGTAAAACAAGGTTCGCTAAAGACCAAATTTTGTTTTTAAAGAGTACACTTTTACTGTCATTTTGTTGGTTTTTTCTATTTTTTTAAAACTTTAATATATATATTTCGATACTTTTTATTCCTCTTGTCAAAATGAATACTTAATCTCAATTATTTTGAAGAAAAAAAAAGTAACAAAACTCATTGGACATCAAGAATAAATATGTTGAACAGGGCCTCATCCAGGACTCCTAGACCATCTCTAAAACACTTGACTTCAAATTCGTGATGTCAATTTTTTTTTTAGGGCTTATGTGGCATTTTCACATTTTAAATTTGACATTAAAGCCTCCTCTCCAACCCTTATTCCAAAAAAATAGAGCTCATAAATCGAAAGAAAAAAAAAAACTCAAACGCGGACACTGTTTGAACTCAAACAGTAAGTATCTGAACTTCCCAATGGTAAAATTTTGAAAATTTGCATACAAGGTAGGGGTTGTCAAAATGCCAAGTGATGCCAAAGCCACGTCAGCTTTGGCATGAGTGAAGACAGATGAGTTGGATTGAGAATTGATGCCAAAAGTGACCGTTAACTTGTCCACATCAGCTTTGACATCTCCCGTTGGAGATGTTGGAGATGCTCTTACATCTCACTAAAATGTCAGGAGTTCGAGTCTCCTCACCTGTGTGTGGGTGTTCTTCCCTTAGAGGGCTTTTCCTTTTTTTGTTTCTACCTTATAATGTGCTTATTTCTTGTATTGGTTGAGTTGTTACGCTTGGTTGTCTCGTGGACTCTTACAATTGCTGTAGTGTCCCGAGTTTATACTATGTACTTCATATCTGTCTCGTGAATTCTCACAATTAATGTAATATCCCGGCCGGATTTGTACTATTTATTTCATATCTAATGTAAAAATAATATCTTTTATCGATTTAAAAAAAGAAAACAGGGCCTCACTTCGTTTAGAGTAATCAATTCTAATTACCCATCTCTGATCTCTTATGCCATCTTTGGATCTTTAATTTAAATTAAAGTGCATTTGATTACTTTTAAGAGCCCTACCATCAATTTGGATCCAAAAGTAATACTTACCAATGTTTATTGGAGGTGATTTTTTATAGGGCTCCATAAAATAATATTCAAAAATTTATGGATATTTTTCTAGATTTTTATGGGACCTAAAATAGGTCCAAACGCGTTTTTTCCTTACGTGGTTCCCTGCAAATCTTCCTTGCAATTAAAATTTCCATACTTCTTTTAACGTTCAATCGATCTCCAAACCTTGTTTATTTAATTTCCCATTTCAATCATCTGCATTATCCCATCATATTGCACGAATTTTAATCATTATCGCATGTGGGGATACAACAGGGGGGAAAAGAGAGTAATAATATAAATTAGTGCTAATGGGAGGCATTGAAATTCACCAGGGTTGGTCTAATTGGTTGGTGGGTTTGTTCTCCACACAATTGATTATTTCGCTAGATCCTTTGGGTCAGACTGCAAGAAAGAATTTTTTTTGTAAATCTCTTAGTCTCAACGTAAATGGTCTGCCTTTGACCAAACCGGATAAGAAATTAATCGAAGCGCGCGTAAATTGGCCCGAACACCCCGACCATCAAAAAAAAAAAAAAAAGAGAGGAGGCATTCAAATAGTAAAGCAGCTAGAAGCTATTACCGTGACACTAATGAAAAGTTAAAATTAACGAGAAAAGGAATCTAGTGGTTTATCAACCCTATCAAAGAGTAACCTAAACTAGTCCTATATATGTATTCTAATGTAAATCAATTATTTGGCCCAGGTTAGTTGAGCCAATCATAAGTAAACAGGTTGATTGAAAACTTGGAAGAAATTTTACTACCACTTGTTTGTCTATTTTTGATATTTGTGTCAGTTTCAATCATAAATCTTTCAATATGAATCTCAAAAAAATATGCAATATGAATTTTGTTTGATAGGTACATTCTCGATTAGTTTTATAATACAAAGGTTTCAAAATTATAAATATTATTATAAATTAAAATATATAAACAATTAAAGAATAACATGAACAACGAAAATAAACAAATAAAATGGGACGGAGAGAGCATCATCTAAAAGAGTATGAGATAGGCTAGAGTACAGGCTTTGGGGTAAAAAATCGTATCACGCTGAGTACGTAATAGCATCATGGAGAAGAATATCTTAAAGACAGTAGGCATTATTTACTTCGAGTAATCTTTTTTTTCTTCTTAATTTTTAGGATCATCCACTCGTATCAACCAGAGGAATTAGAAAAAAATACTAGTATAGACCAAAATGGAAAATGATTTCTTTTTGAAGTCTCTCAAGCAGTTTCCATTTTCTCTCAAGCATTTACTTCAAACTAATTAGAAAAAAACAAAACACAAACACTGCAAAACTGAAAAATTCATTTTAATGAAATGCCTCCGGCTAAGCAATTATTTTCTCGATGACCGTGTGTTAAGCATATAGTAGAATTCTATTAAGCGTTTAATAAAATTTGAGCCAAAATCTATTTTTCAGATTTCTATTATGCCTGAGAGTAAACACTTGAGAGCAGGTGCAGAGCGGTCAATCTGATTGTTCATCTCGGCATAGACAGCTCGAACCAAATCTTAGTGAATACAAATTTAAATCGTCCATTATTCGATTAAGATCTGAGCCGTCAATAGCTGAGATAAGCGGTCAATCTCTGACCGCTCTGCACCGCTCTACAGAGAGATGCTTGGCCATTCCAGGCATTGTCACTTTGCTTGGTTTTTAGAGAAGTCTGATTAGATCTTTGACTCTGATAGGGCAGAATTAATGGGTCCTTTAAGGTGCTTTCACGTTACATATGCATTGTAACTTAACGGCTAACAATTTTTATTATTTTATCAAATTCTCAATTAATTATACTACTTTTGGACTGTGATTAGTAGTATCAAGCTGGATAGATGTCCTTGATTTTGTATTTTATTTTAATTTGATCCGCAGAGGTCCTTGATTGGTGCATAAGTTTATTATACGCTAGGGGTGTAGTAGGTCAATAAAATAAAGCCTCATTTTAGAGCCTCTCCAATCTACTCTTCAAATAATAATAATAATAAATAAATGTTAAATTTTTTTGACTTTTGTGGAGTTTTGAAGACTCATTTTGTAGTTTGTAAATTTGTGACCCGCAATTCACTCTTTGAAATTTTATTCTTTACTGTACTATTTATTTACGGTCTTGCTAACATCTGTTCACTAGATGGAGGATAAGGGTATCCACAATGCTATAATCAAAAATTGATAACCAAAAGTTGTCACATCAGCTTTTGATTATTCATTTAAGATATTGCTAAGATTAACAATGTAGATGTCTACAATGGCATAATCAAAATTGTATAACCAAAACTTGATATAACATCATTTTTTTTAACTACAAAAAACTAAAAACTGTGAAAAGTACTAGAAAATAGTTTTTCAAAAAATAGTTTTGAAACTAATAATAACTATTTACTAGAAATTGAAAATAGTTTTTGGAAAAAAATTATTTTAAAAAAATTGTTTTCTAAAAAAAATTAGTAAAATATTTTTTTTGAATAACATTTTTCGAAAGAAAGAGAGGAAAAAGGAAGAGAGATAGAATAGGTGTATTTGATTGAAAATATGTGGATCTATTAAATTTGGTTATTGTCAAAATGTTGTTAGTTTTGGTTATCTAAAGCCCAAAATTTGATTATTTTTAAGGAGGTTGTTAAGTTTGATTATAGCATTGTGAGCCATATTTTGCACTAATATTGTTAACTTTAAAAACATTTTACATTTGATTATAGCATTGTAGATACTCTAAGAGCATCCACAATATAATAATCAAAAGCGAATAATCAAAACTTGTCAAGTCAGTTTTTGATTATTCATTTAGAGGGTTGCTAAAGTTAGTAACGTGAAGTTCCACATTATTACTTTTGATTATTCAAATGCCTAAATTTGATTATTGATTAGGAGGCTGCTAACTTTGATTATTACAATGTGAGCACTTTTTTGAGCAAATCTTTTAATTTTGATTATTACATTGTGGATGCTCTAATACGCTAATAATTTTAAATAAGTTCGGATATCAATGCATATCTCACGGATATTAACACATTTTCACAAATATTATTGCAAATTTCTCTCGGATTTATTTAATGCATGTGTTACTGGATAACAAAAACAAAATTGCTTTGGACTTGATTTAGTGGATCTTGAGCTTGCCGCATGGCAAGCAAATATTTGTCTGAAATTTTGCTCTCTCCTTAATTCGTAGATGACATAATTTTATTGGCTCCAGTGAGATAGTACTAGTTCTCCTTATATCTCACAAAATGGCCCGGTCCTAGAGCAATGTCTAGGCCGCGACCTTGGGCCTTCAAATTTTGAGCCAAATTAGAGCCCCTTCATATTTAAATAAGTATATATATTATTTGTTCGTGGTGTTAAACAACTGCCGTTGTTGATTTAGTAGTAAGATGATTCCATACCTTAATTAATGAATGTCGATCTCAAGTTTGATTCCTTGCAAAATACCTTATTTGTAAGTGATTTTTTGCAACAAAAAAAAAAAAATCAACCTACGCAATTTGTGGTTGCTATAATTTGAACTTGTCAAGAAGGATATATACGAGGCAACCACTTAAGCCACTGGAACCAAAGCATTAAACATGCTCAATATAGACCATAATACTTATATAATTAATAAACATTTGTATTATTGTTGCTTAATTCTAATTTGTAAATTGTAAGGTCCCATCCCAAGACTTCGCCTCACAAATACCTTGGACCGACCCTGCTCACAAACAAAGGTAACAAATTAATTATCCTAAGGCACCCCTAAGTCTCACATGACCTAAAACCTCAAACACTCTTCTAGAGACCTATGATTGTTATTGCGTGCATGAGAAAAAATCTAGCATGTGCTATTGGAGCGAAAACAAACTTTAAGGTCATACTCGAATTTAAAAATTCTTTGCGGTCAAGGCGGAGAGCAGAAAAAATTAACGGTTCTTATAATAATCTCTTTCAAAGATGTGGAAACAAAGGTTAACAGTCATGTGCTCAATCAAATTCGTTGATTTTTTTATTGTCTGGAAGTCCTGTGACCTTCTCAGTTTTCTTTATGGAACCTGTTCGATTCTCTGATCAGGGAAGGGAGAGGTATATAATAAGGGTTTTGTGAATATGTGGACGAACGCGTCTCTCTAGATAAA
>BPLS01000699.1:142879-157937 GCA_019656275.1 Rhododendron kiyosumense | reverse complement strand
CTGTTGCCCTAGGATTCCTACCTCGTATAGGAAACCTAGTATCTTCTGAATTCTCATTCCCTTATCTGTACAGAAGCTCAACCTTTATGGGACTCTTTCCCATAATTATCCGAACACCCCACTCACGTTGGGTCTCTAGCCTTGAACCTGTATACTCAGGATCTTATCCTTTTTACGGAATATTACCATTCTGGAGTATTCTTGCCACATCACGACTTAGGGCAACCTTTTCCACTGTTCGGCCTCCTCTTTGCCGAACAGTCCCTCTGGACCAACGACCTTTCATGCAACTGGTCTACACAGCCGTTCATCGCACTGCCCGGCAATAGACTTACCATGTCTGCCACGTGTCCACATCACGTGTTCGGCGACTAATCTTACCTGTTCGGGAATACCTCCCTACATTCACTGTATTCTAACCCTAATCCAATATTTGGTCCCAAAAATACCCCCCGCACCCGCCAACCCATAGGCCTTCAACCCAATCCTCCGATCCACTAGATCTGTGATGGGCCAATTGTCGTTACTCTGCTCCACAACACTCGACTCGTTCCACTTACGATTAAGCTTTTTTTTTTTTTTTAATGATAAACAAAAGAATTTGTGTGACACTACTCCAAAGGAAGGTAAGGCACTACAGCTCCCATGGACATAAGTCTTCACTAATTTAGCCATTGAAAGCACTCAAGTCACAACTCACATGCAGTCAAGGTCCAAGAAAAGTGCAATGCAAAGATGCTAAAAGTGTATGCCAGGATAAATTCCTATCGCCAAGCTAGCAAAATGAACTACCATGCAACATAAATATTCAAGGAATGCATACAGATTCTCAGCACAAGCAACTAACAAATAAACATTGTAATCTCCAAGTCTCAAGTAGAAAGGATCCAACAACTATTTTTTAATTTTCAAATTTTTTTAAAAAAAAATTTTATTGACAAAATAAAATAACGAAAAAAAATAAATAAGGCAAGAAATAAAATGAAATACAAAAAATCATCCACTTTCTTCACGTGAAAGACACGGGTACTACTTTTCTCCCTATTTCTCAAGTGAGAAACTGTTTGGGCTGAATTAGCTCAATCAAATGGCAAATGATTGTGTGCGGGCGTGCCAGAAAATAAATAACTTCAAAAAAGAAATTACTCTTTTCAAATTGATTTGAAACAACTAATTTCAATCAGGTAATTGTGTTATCCATTCGATTACCTCACCTAAGAGAATTTTTCCTTAAGGTATCAACCAAATGAAAGATTGATGCGCTTCGAATTAAAAAAGATGATTGAACACAAACAAATCTGAATTTAATCAAAGGTAAGTTTGTATGCAAACCCTCTTAAAATTCTCTCAAGAATAATGTAGAAATATAAGCACACTGAATTTAATCAAAAGCGAACTTACAAACGACTATTCTTTGGTAAGAAAAAACTTACAAGAAAATAAGAGAATTTGAATTTAATCAAAAGTAATCTTACATGCAAATAAGCCTTCAACTTACAAAAAGACTCTATTCTAAACTAAAAAACTAATCTAAGATAGATCTCTGAGCAATCATTTTGTATGAATTGTCAGATGATATGAAATTTTTGTGGGGTCTTCTCTCTCTGCTTTATTCTTCTATTTATAGACGCTGAGCCTGCCTTCGATCTCCACGTCTTCGATTGATGCCCACGTTGGCCACATAATACGGTTGAGAGGGGTCTTCGAACGGTTATATTGATATTTCCAGAATTCTTTCTTCCCCTGTATGCTTCCATAATGGTGTTCGTGGCCACTTCCTGGATCGTGGTTTCTATTTTCAAGCAACGTGAATTAATGCAACACGTCTAGCTTCTCAAATGATTCCCTGCAATTGCATCCAATTTCAGTTATAAACCAAGGCAGTGATGGTACCATTTGATGATCCTAAAGCTTCAATCAACGGTCAAATCCAATCACTTTCCAAACCATCATTTAATTATTACCCAAACAACATCGGTTCAAACCAAAACGACACCGTTTGTCATTAAAACAGTGTCCTCCTTAATTCCCGTAATCCTCTGTAATTCGTACTCAATTGGGACATGTTTCGTATGGCCACCGTATCATTCGGTGCCACGTGTAATTTTTTCATTGGGTGGCACTTTTTAGGATGTAAACGCAGCCCCCGCATTAACATTTTATTTAGGCTAAATAAATGTTAATGGCACACGTTCTCTACCCATGTCTCTTCAAATTCGGACGCACGAAGCATGATAGGATTTCATTCCCATGCACGTCTACTGAGTTTTCCAAAGATAGTTACAATTATTTTCCTATAAATGGCAGTTAATGATAGGGTTTAACGAATCACATTACCCCTCATAAACCCCTTCGAATTCGAGTTTTCTCTGCTAAGAAGTCTCACGTTTATGGACTCTCTTCCAGAAATTAATCTTATCCTAGATAACCTTGATCATCAATCCCACTCTCCTCAAATGTCCCCTCCAAATTCTCCTCGAATGTTGGCAGGCAAAATTCTCTCTGATCGAACATTCCATACCCCCAACCCATCTCCCACGGGTTGGCATTCCTCTTTGACCCATTCGAATTCATTTGATGGGTCCAACTGGGACTCATGGAAGGAAAACTCCGTTAATACCTACACTGGTACCATCCTGGTCAAGTTCGACCAACCTGACCCCACACCCAATAAATTTCATCACTTTCGAACCCTGTTTGCAAGCCAATTCTTGTCTTTGAGCGGTAACGACACCGTTCACATGGGCATGCTTGAATCCATCTATTCTTCTCTCAAATTTTCTCCTTTCCTAAAACAGGAGGAAAATTATCTTGGTCCTGCCCCTTACTACGACTTTAAACGCATGGCCTAAGCCCAAAAATCCCTCTGGCTCACAGAGGTGCAAACCCCACATTTCCCAGCGGACTTCGAAGAGACCAATAAGCTGGTTCCCCTTCCTGAAGAGCCTGACTGGTTTAATGAGATGAATAACCTTGCCATCAACACCCCTCACTTCCAATGGCAATACGGTTATTCCATCTACCCTGCTGACAAGAGTAAAGCTCTGCAGCTTCTTGCAGCTTTCTCCTTCCTGGATATTCACATCCTGGAAGAACAAGTCCCACTAACCAATTTCAAATGGGCTTGTGAAACACTGATGCTATGTTCCATTCCTTCTGCAGTTTCCTATCAAATTCACTGCTTCTTGGACTTCCTACCAATGATCAAGTCATGACTCGAAGCCAATACTGCTGCGTATTACTTCGATCAAATCCTTCAAGACTATGCTATTGTCAAAGAAAGGATTGAGAAGCTGCATGATCAAATCCAAAACTTCACCACTGAGTCCTTCGAAGTGGTGCCTGGTCATGCAGACAAGAAGCTTCGAAGGCGCTTCAAAAGGCAACAAGTGAAGCGTCCAACAAAGGAGGCTCAATTTCGAAGGAAGGCCAAAGCTTTGGTGCCTCGATTTAGGCCTCTGTTGGAGAAAAAATTGGAATCTGACACCAAAGAAGATATGAGGAAAATGGAGTTGAAATTTCTCCAATTTGCTTGGAACAAATTTCACAGCCTTGTTACTTGGTCTTTTCCTCATTACTTTGATAACAAAAAAGCAACTCCTCAGCACTCAGGCCCTTTGAAGGCCTAATTTGTACTCTTTTTTTTTTTAGGAACTAGCATTTCTCTTGTTTCGCCGTTTCTCTTTTTTTGTAAATACGCAAATTTTATTTCTGTTATCCAATAGTTTTGTTTTAATGAAATTTCCTCCTTTAACAATATACTGGACTTGGAATTATTGTTAAAATAATAATAATTCCAACAACCCCAATTTCCTCTAAAGTTAATAAAGAAACTCCAGCGGACCCCAAAAATGTGAGCTCACTACAGGCCTGGCCCACCTGCAGAAGTGTAAAAGCGGAAATGATTCAAAATCACCCCTTACGCTCTACGCATTCAAGTCTTCTTAGAACCTCTCAAGAACAGAACCCTTTCTTCTCTCCTTCTCTGATAACGCTAACTACCACTCAAATCAATGGCTTCTTCCAGCAAACCAACCACAGAACACCCTACTCCTTCTCTAGCATTGAGGCGGTTCGTGTCAGGGAAAGCCCAGGGATCGACTGAAGAGTCCTACCTTGACGCCAGAGTCTTTATCCCAAACTCTAAAGAAGAATGTACTTTCATTTTGGGCCCTCAACTCATAGGGGAAATTCCTGCGTCCCTCTCCTTTTACTATCCTCGATTGGGAGATGCCGATATTCAAGCCTGTTTAGGTCTCGACTGGCAAAATTTTACAAGGAAATCCTTCCCCTGTTGGTCCACGTTGGATAAGGATTGGAAAATATGGGCCACTCGCATGTTGGCTGTGAAATCGAGTGATTTAGAGAAGGTGGGTTTAAAAAATATTATCACCCTCCTCTGAAGGGGGGTCCCACAAAATCCTTCTTTGATTCAGGCCGCCTTGGCCTTTTAGGACCCATCCTTCAATTTCTTCAGATTTAACTGTTGCATGATGGCACCCACAGTCCTAGATGTCACTCAAATGCTGGTGCTCATACCATATGGCCCTCAATTCGACCCTACCAAAGAATACACTCCTCCCGAGGGCTTCGCTCGTTTGACTGCCACAAATGGAGCTTTTTCCCACTTTTACAACAGGGAAAGAAAATTGACAGGGGAGGTGTCCGAGACTGAATTCTTTGCTTACATCCTCTACACCCTTTGCAAGCATATCCTCTGCCATTTTGGAAAAAGGGTGATGAGTGAATTTATACCGTTGACACTGGCACTTTCTAGAGGTGAAGAGTTTGACTTCACCTCCTACTTCCTCGGCCATGTATACAAAGTTGGGTCTGACTTCTACCAGAAGAGTTTGAACTACTCTCAGGGAGGGCCTCAATGGTTTATTCAACTGTGGATCCATGCGTACTTCCCTGAGCTGGGTCCCTTCAAAACACCCACATTACCTGTTGGCGCCACCGAGACACTCAATGTTCATGGGGACAACTATATTCACCCAGTGGACGGTGCAACTCAGACCTTGGTGTACTACCTGTGCCTCTTTGCTAGACTTGCCTCAGATAGGGAATGGCCCAATCCATTCCCAACTCCTGTTGGGCCAGCATGGCTTTTCGACATTCTGGCAGATAGACGAGGAAAGTTTTCTCAAGTCCTCCAAGCATGGAGCAACATTCTCACGGGCAGGGAGATCTTCATATCCTCGTCGAACCCCTCCAAATCCATAGCACATGCAGAGGTATACTGCCCTGCACAATTTGCTAAGCAGCTTGATTTCGTTCAAGGCATACCCACCCCATACTGTGGCTCTGCCAATGTTTGTATGTCTGAATGATCACTCATTTCGACCGAGCATTTCCAAACGGGGTTTGCCCAAGCCAGACATGCATTAAGGAGGACAGTTATCCAGGAGTTCAGGGAACCTGAAGTGCGCACAACTCCTGCATTTGACAATTGGCGGCATTCCAATTACTCCTTCCTCCTAGGGTGTGGTCCCTACAAAAGATTTCTGGACCACATTGGGTTTGAGAAGTCTGAGTTTGGGCATAGGGGACAGAATGACTCGTCCTCCTTTTCCTCAGACAACGAATTTGGACTGGCTGGAGGTATCGAAGACATTGCTGGAGGTGAAGTTGAACAAGAATTGACTCCAGTCGAAGCCTTTTCGTCCCTCCTTCTCCACCAAGAAGGCAATCCTTGAGGGTTACACAAAAAAGAGGTACTTGTCTCTGAACGTAACCTCCCCCTTTTTTTTTTGACACCAAATCTAATTGCATCCAACACTGCAGGTGCTACCTCTTCCTCAGAAGGTGCTTCGAAGAGGAGACAAATTGCTTCTCAGCCCAAAGAAGTGATTCCAACCAAGCACTATCTCGAGCCCTCAGCTGAACCTCCAGGTTGGTTTCTTTCCTTCTAATTATCCTTTATCTCTAACATTATTTATCTGAGTCACCTCCTCATCCCCTTCCTTTCAGCTTCGAAGAGAACCAGAACCACCAGAAGGCGTGGTTCTCAGGTTTCTTCCAGTGATGAAGAAACAGAGACTGACACAGAGATCCTGGTCTCTAGGAGTAAATTCCTTCTTCATTCATGATAAGTACATTTTAAAGAACTTAGTTACAATTCTGAATCATGAGTTCGAACCAGGTGCAAAAAGAACAGCAAAGGAGACCCTTTCCTATGAAAGAAAAGGGAGCCACTCCAAAATGTCTCAAACCCCAAAGGAACCTACTTCCCCAGATAAGGTAAAGTAATGTATACTCTGGTTATGCACACATATTTACGTGTCTCTTATGCTTGTGACTCATTGTTGATCTCTTTGTAGGATCAAATGGCATCCCTTGTTGAGGCACTAGACTTAACTCTTACTCCTTGCCTTCAACAAGAAGTGTAGAGCCTTCTTATCAAATGTCAGAATATGACCCCTATAAGGTACCCTCTGAATACTCATTTCTTTGAATTGTTAAAGAACTCACTCTAACTTGCCTTTTGTTTTTACAGGCATCTCCTATTCAATCTCTTTCTGTAAAGAAAGACTTTGTTGGAAAGGATGTTGACATGCAAACTTTGCTGTCATTCCTTACCGAGCCGACCTTTGCACAGGTTATGGCTAATTTGGCTCCTTCGAAGACTGTGGGGCCATTTCCAATTTTCAAGAGAGACTCCCCTCACATTCCCTTACCAGTTTTATGGGAGGGGCCTCTGCTGACAGACTCCACTCTGGCTTCGAAGAGCCATTTTCCCATAAGTATTGGGGAACAAGATTCAAACTTGACTCCCTCCTCTTCAGATCAGGCATTTTTGCCACCCAAACATACTTTTCCTTTCCTGTTTCTTATTCTACTTAATCTCAAATTATGATCTCTATACAGGTGACAGAAATGGTCCCTATTTCTGAAAACAAGCCTTCATCCTCCTCTTCTCCAATTGACTTGCCCCTAATGGCTTTTGACATATCTTTTTTCAAAAGTCAATTGGAGAAATTTTGTAACCAAATTACTGATCCCACTCCTCTTATTTCTTTGAACCCCCTAGAAAGCCTTCAGCAACTTCTGAGCCCTTCCATACCTTCTGACTTGCCTTCCTTTAGGATTAAACATGTTCTTTCAAAAGAAAAAGTTCTGATACTAAAAAGCCTTCTAAGGATTTTAAATCATCTAGGACTTCCTACTTTGATTGAACATAGTTTAACCTATCACTTCGAGGTATGCTATCAGGCCCTGTCTCTCTCCCAAGGACTTCCTTCCCCAATCAATTCAATTCTTCACGAGCACCTCAAGCAATTCAATGAATTGATTGCTCATAACCACTTCTTGTCCAAGAGCATTGGCACAACCGTTGAGAAGGCCAACAAATTGGAAGCCAAAGCACTCGAGACTGCCTCTCGTCTATCTCTTTATCAAGCTCGAAGAGATAAACTTTCAGAGCTTGACAAGAAGATGCAGCGGTTACAAGAAGAAATGAAGAAGGTCAGGGAGGAGATAGCTGAAGTTTCTAGTGGCTTTTCAGAGCTTGAAGGCGAGGCATTAAGGGATGAGTCAATGCTTCCACAGCTTATCCCTTCCCTTCGAGAGGAACAGAGGAGAAGAGCAGCTCATACTTCACTTTTGGACGCTAACTCTAGTTCTCTTCGAGGACTACTAACCATCATTTGTGATGTAATAAGTTCTTTTTTGTAACCTTACACAGCTTGTACTTTATTCTTTCATTAACTATTCAATTCTTTTGGGTAAGTACACCCGTATTTAAATAAAATACTGTTTCCTACTTTCCTTTACTTAAAAAGCTTACTGTGCCAACTCCTCACCTATCATATCTTAAAGAGTCATAAATGACTACTCCCAAACTTACTAATATAAATAGAGGTCTCTGGGAAAAGAAAACTCACAAATATCTTCTTCCTCAGCTTTCCTTTCCCTCAGTAACATCTAAACCATGTTCTCCAGTAGGGCTTCAAGAAATACCCATTATGAAGCCTCCTCCAACGTTTTTGAAGAAAAACTTCAAAACATAGCCACATCAGCCCTCATGATATTTCCCTTAAACCCTAAAGCCCCTGGGTATAGACACATCAGCGCTCATGATGTGTCTATACTAGGCTGTTGCTTCGAAGACCAAAGAATCGAACAAGAGTGGTCTTCGAAGCCTATCTACCTACCAATGGAGCTTTCGAGCTCTATCTCCCTACCAATAAAGCTTGTAGGGAGCTTGAACCGAGTCCCAATGAAGCTTGGTTCAAGTCTTTGTATCTCAGTTGGTTGATCCCTAGAGATCCACCCATGTGGTACTACTAGGCCTTAGATAGGTTTTCCAATGTAACCTTTTATGCACATGTGATGAATCCTTAGTTAGGTTTCTCAATGTAATCTTCTGTAACCTTCTGTGTAGATGCGATGAATAAAATTTTCATTCGTATTTCCATACTTTAGAGTAGCTCTAACCAATGAACTGGTGATTTAACACTTCCTTATTGTTCTAACTTTATTTTTTTGACGCTATATATCAACGTGGATGTAATGAGCATTGAGCATAAAGAAAAGCAACGAATATAGAAAATAGAAATTTTCCAATACAAGTATTCTCTCTGCTATTTTATTCCCATTGGGCTTCTCCTTCGAAGTCCTCGAACAAATAACAGACAACGTTGACAACGTTCTGAAGCACGCTGACATTTCGAAAACCAACCAAATGTGGTCTAAATTAATTCATCCAACTTATTTATTTCCAGTGGCTTCTCAGCCGTCTCCTCGTGAGTTGCAAATCATTAATTAACATAACGCATGACGTCCAACGCTCTCAGACCCTTCGTCTTCTGAGCCTTACGTATTTCCACTCATCAATGCTTGTAATCACTAAAGTGGATTCTTTGCACGCGTTTGAGTATAAATAAACCCATATGTTAATAGGACGTTGTATCCTTTCTCTCACTCTCCCTCACGCCCAATAACCAGCCATGGATATTGATCAACCTATTCCTTCTGTCAACCTTGCAAGCGAGTTGGCTAACCGAGCCAATATGATCGCAGAGCTCAAAAGGGAGATTCAGAAGGAGCTCCAAGCCCTTCGAAGCGAGGTCAACCAGCTTCGAAGCCAGTTGGTGTGCGTGGAGACAGCTTCACGTCTCTGCTTGGCTAGGACCTGAGATGATCTTTCAACCGT
The DNA here is from genome assembly GCA_019656275.1 of Rhododendron kiyosumense. Lineage (NCBI taxonomy): Eukaryota > Viridiplantae > Streptophyta > Magnoliopsida > Ericales > Ericaceae > Rhododendron > Rhododendron kiyosumense. Next base: position 148,780 of record BPLS01000699.1, on the reverse strand, counting down.
CCTCTCGGCTCACGAAGCAAAAGTCCCCAAGAGGGAGGATCTTCTTAAAGATTCTCTTTTGGAACTGTGAGGATCAGCAATGATCTTCACTTTTGTTTTTGAGCCAGAGTGTTTATTTTTGTGGTCTTAACAAGCTCTCTTTTTTTTTGTTCAGATCCACTTGGATCTGTTTCAAACCCATTTGGGTGGAAGCTTCGGAAACCAGAAGGCTCAGCAGCCCGGGCAGGCCAGCTTTGTGAAGCAAAACCCTGGAGGTTCAACCCAGCAGAACGGGCAGAACAAGGGGAAGCAGCCCATGGGAGCTCAGCAAGGCGCTGGAGGGCGTATCTTTGCGCTGCAAACCGAGGAACAAGAGCCGGATCCATCTGTGATCCAAGGTACGCTGCTGCTTTATAGTACTTGCGTGCAAGCTTTGTTTGACTCTGGTGCATCGCATTCGTTTATTTCTACTGCCTGCGTAACTGCTCTAGCACTAGAAACAGAACCCCTAAGTAAGAGTACAAGGGTAATATCGCCATTGGGGGGAAGTATAGCTGTTAGTCTAGTGTGTAGAGGGTGCGAGATAGAAGTAGCAAATCTACGACTTACCTGCGACCTCCGAGTAATCGATATGTCAGACTTCGACGTTATCCTTGGAATGGATTGGCTATCAGCTCATCGAGCAGTCGTCGATTGTCACCAGAAGACCATGACGGCTTACACCCCAGAAGGGACTCGTTTCCGTTTTAAGGGGGATAGAGAAACGACGAGTTCGATGACGAGAAGATCTAGGTGGCAGAATCAACTATTCGGATGGCTAGCCAGTCTCCAAATGGAAGAAACCGACAGGATGGAACTGGGATTGCCACACATCGTTTGCGAATACGCCGATGTTTTCCCAGAAGAACTTCCTGGTTTACCACCTCCGAGGGAGATAGATTTCTCCATAGAACTGCAGCCTGGAACCGCTCCAATTTCCATGGCCTCGTACCGAATGGCCCCTGCCGAATTGAGGGAACTCAAGACTCAGTTGCAAGAGCTGCTGGACAAAGGATTCATTAGGCCCAGCACATCGCCTTGGGGAGCGCCAGCTTTGTTCGTGAAGAAGAAGGAAGGAACGCTTCGGCTATGTATCGATTATAGGAAGCTGAACCAAGTTACGATCAAGAACCGTTATCCCTTGCCCAGGATCGATGACCTGTTTGATCAATTGAGGGGAGCAACTTGCTTTTCCAAAATCGATCTTCGATCAGGATATCATCAGCTAAGGATTCGAGATGAGGACATTGTCAAGACGGCTTTCCGAACAAGATATGGCCACTACGAGTTTATAGTAATGCCGTTTGGACTGACCAATGCTCCAGCAGTATTCATGTGTCTCATGAACAAGATTTTTCAACCCTACTTAGACAAGTTTGTAGTGGTGTTCATTGACGACATCTTGATTTACTCTGCCAGCAAGGAGGAGCATGAAGAACATCTTAGGATGGCACTACAAATACTCCGAGATAACCAACTTCACGCTAAGGCTAGTAAATGCGAGTTTTGGCTTGAAGTGGTTAAGTTCTTGGGGCATGTAGTATCTAAGGATGGGATTGCTGTGGACGAAAGCAAGGTCGAAGCAGTGCTGAATTGGAAACAGCCGACCTCTGTGTTTGAGATCAGAAGTTTTCTAGGATTGGCTGGTTACTACCGAAGATTCATACCGGACTTCTCAATCTTAGCTAAGCCAATGACCAGGCTAACTCAGAAAGGAGTGAAGCTAGATTGGAGTGAAGCCTGTGAGAAGTCTTTCCAAGAGCTGAAGAAGAGACTGACCAGCGCACCGATTCTCATCATTCCCGAGCGTGGTATCGATTACACTGTCTATTGTGATGCGTCAAGAGATGGCTTAGGATGCGTGCTGATGCAGAATGGAAAGGTCGTAGCTTACGGATCTCGACAACTCCGACCGCACGAGAAGAGCTACCCCACCCATGACTTAGAATTGGCTGCAGTAGTATTCGCTCTCAAATCATGGCGTTACTATCTGTGGGGAGAACAATTCGAAGTTTTTACCGACCACAAGAGTCTCAAGTATCTATTCACTCAGAAGGAATTGAATTTGAGACAGCGTCGATGGATGGAGTATTTGGAAGACTACAAGTTTACCATGCAGTATCATCCCGGCAAGGCTAACGTGGTAGCTGACGCTCTTAGTCGAAAGGAAAGAGCCCAGAAAGTCAAGACTGCCATCAAGGAATGGGAGATGGTTGATACTCTCAACGAGTTCAACTTGCGGCCATCATCAGAAAATGGGAACGTTCGATTGTATGCTCTAATTGCGGAGCCAGCACTTCATCAGGAAGTACTTCTAGCCCAAACCTTCGAGCAGACTTGTGAATTCGTCCGGCATCGGATCCGAGAAGGAAAGGCGGTGCCAGGATGGACTATTGAGGAGAATAACAGTCTGAAATTCAAGGGAAAGGTATTCGTGCCTAATGTTGGAACCCTTCGAGAAAGTGTACTCCGAGAAGCTCATCATTCGAACTTTGCAGTTCACCCTGGTGGTACAAAGATGTATCATGACCTGCGAAGAACGTACTGGTGGGAAGGAATGAAGAAGGATGTTGCACGATTTGTGTCTACCTGTTTGGTATGCCAGCAAGTCAAGGCCGAGCATCAGAAACCTGGAGGAGACCTTCAACCCTTGCCAATACCGACTTGGAAGTGGGAGCATATCTCAATGGACTTCGTCACTGGATTACCAAGATCTGCTAAGTCCAATACTGCTATCTGGGTGATTGTGGACCGACTCACCAAGTCTTCACACTTTCTACCTGTCAAGATGACGGAAAACGTGGAGCAACTAAGTATGTTGTACATTCGAGAAATCGTACGCCTTCATGGAGTACCAATCTCGATAGTGTCTGACAGAGACCCACGTTTTGTGTCGCACTTTTGGAAAGGATTGCAGAAAGCAATGGAAACTGACGTAAGGCTTAGCACAGCCTTTCACCCTCAAACAGATGGACAAACGGAGAGGACTATTCAAACTCTGGAGGATATGCTCAGAGCTTGCGCTTTGGATTTCTCTGGAAGCTGGGAGCAGCATTTGCCATTGGTGGAGTTCGCCTACAACAACAGCTATCAAGCAAGCATCGGAATGGCACCGTACGAAGCTCTATACGGACGACCCTGTCGATCGCCAGTCTGCTGGACGGATGCTGGAGAAACAGGATTGATCGGGCCCGACATAGTGCGAGATACAACGGAAAAGGTCAAGACTATCAGGCAAAGGATCCAGACTGCTCAAAGCCGACAGAAGAGTTACGCGGATAAAAGGAGCCGACCCTTGTCTTTTGCCGTGGGAGATCATGTGTTCCTGAAGATCAGACCAAAGAAAGGAGTCATCAGATTTGGAAAGAAAGGAAAACTATCCCCACGCTACATTGGACCGTTCGACATCGTGGAGAAGATTGGGAAAGTTGCTTATCGCTTGGCATTACCACCCCAGCTGGATCGAGTGCATAACGTGTTCCATGTGTCCATGCTTCGCAAATACCTAGCATTGCCCACTCACGTTATCAACTTGGAGGACATCTCTATCGAGGAGGATGCAACATACGAAGAAGAGCTGATAGAAATACAAGACCAAAGCGAGAAGACTATCCGTAACAAGACGATCAAGTTAGTCCGAGTCCTATGGAAGCATCGTGGAGCTGGAGAGACTACTTGGGAAAGAGAGGAGACAATGAGAATGAATTACCCTCACCTGTTTGAATCCTAGCGTGCACCTAATTTCGAGGACGAAATTGTTTAAGGGGGATAGGTTGTAATAACTCTGAATTTTATGGAATAAAAAGTTATTTTTATTATTCGAGTTATTTATTTTAATTACTTGAATTGCGTTAATTCTTAAATTTTGCCATAATTGCACTTTGGTCCCTCTAGTTTCAATTCTTGCACTTTAGTCCTACTTAGCAAGCCTAGTTAGCATCTAACTATCCGGTTAGAGTAACTAAACCGAAAAGTTCCCTAGTCTTGGCAAAATGACCGTTTTGCCCCTCGTTGGAACTTTTGAACCTTTTGGACCCTAGACTTTATATTTTGTTATTCTTTTTCTTTTAATCAATTTGGATTATTTCTTTGACCATTGGACAATAATGGTTAGGGGAATTATTATCCATTGGGTAATAGAATCCCAATTGTTTATATTAAAAAGTAAACTTACTTTATTGTACTTTTTGGTTACTTTAATATTTTCTTTGGCCTAATAACTATTATCCATTGGATAATAGATGTTAGGGGAAGATTTGTCCATTGGATAAAGAGGTAAATCTTTCTAAGTACCATTAGATCATTTAATTAATTACTTTCCTTAATTTGGGGAAAAGTACTATTACTTTAATCAAAAGTAAATAGTGACCAAAGTACCCTTTAATTATTCTTTATTGGGATTTTTCCTACCTTTATGTATATATATATATATATATGTGTGTATATATGTATTGTACCTAGGATGATTATTCTAATGCCTAATGTACCCTAGAATTAATTAGTAGTTGGGAAGTAAATCCTAGCCTTTATTCACCTTGGATTTCAAAGTACCTTGAAACTATTTGTTTATTGGATTTTCTTACACTTGTATGACATATATGCATACATATATATGCTAGTACCTTGCAAGAGGAGAGAGAGAGAGAGAGAGAGAGAGAGAGAGAGAGAGAGAGAGAGGAGAGAAAGGAGAGAGAGAGGAAGGAGAGAGGGAAGGAGATTTGATGTTAGTCTTGGTTTGATTTGTGATGTGTACTTTAAATCCAAGAGATTTATTTCTTCCAAAATCAAATCCTTACACCTTTGTACTCCAATATTTCCCTAGCAAACTTCTCAACCATTGGATCTTGTACAATTCTCATCTCAACCCTCCATTTGTTCCAAGGATCTCACCAAGGTACACCATAGCCTTACAACCTAGAATTTTCCATTGATTTTCCATTGATTTTTCCATTTAAGTTGGAATTTCCTCAACCCTTTGATCATGTACCAATCTCATCTCATCCTTCCATTTGATTCAAGAATCCAATCTAGTACTAACCTAGCCATGCAAGCCTAGGATTTCTTCCTTGATTTGTGCTTCAAAGTTGGATTTGTTTTGATTAAAAAATTGGGGAAAGAAGAGAGAGAGAGGGGCCGGCCAAGAGAAAGAGGGGGCACCCCTTTGCCTATAAATAGAAGCTCATTCTTCACTTGAAAATCACACCTCAAAGCAATTGCTCCTCCTTCTCTCTAGAAATTCCAAGTTCTTGTTCTTAGTTCAAGAGTTCTCTTTGTTTTTGTAAGTTCTTGAGCGAAATCCCCGAGCCACTTCCAAAACCACCCGACGGTTCTAAAAGTAGTGTAGTAGTTGTTTCTAGGGAAAGTTTTCCAAAACTTTTCCTTTCGAAGCAATCGGAGGGCCGTTACGCTGCCGAATTTCACCCGACGTCCAAACCACCGCCAAGAAGAACGGTAGTTAATCCTATCTATTTTGTAGTCATTTCCTATCTATCTAGTAGTAATCTTATTTAGTTTTCAAAAGCTTACTTTGATTTTATAAAGAAGTTACAATCTTACTTTGAAATTCCCTACTTACTTGTTATAGGCTTAAAAGTGACTTTGAATGTGGTTTGAAAAGTAAAAATGCATGTTTATGTTGTTTTTGGTATTCAAGCATGCTACATGGCTTAGATGTTGTTATTTTACTCTTACGAAGTTGGAATGATGCATGTTGTTTGTAAAAAGTCTCACACGCGGAGTCTCGCATGCAAACGTGACACGAAAACCAAGAAAGTAGAAACATGGCACCTAGGGTGTGTTTAACAAGGTTGTTGTGTTTTTCCGGTTGGAAAATATCTTCGAAACTACGTAATGGCTATTTCAAGGGTATTACGTATGTGTGTG
>BPLS01000699.1:97263-142869 GCA_019656275.1 Rhododendron kiyosumense | reverse complement strand
TGTGTGCCAATGGGAACCCGGTGCGGCGGAACCATTGTGAGGATACTCGAGAGACCGGAACGGCGGAATCGAGGTTGGGTGTGTATGGCTTGGTATCCGCGTTACGGAGCCAATGCATTGTGTGCCAATGGGAACCCGGTGCGGCGGAACCATTGTGAGGATACTCGAGAGCCCGGAACAGCGGAATCGAGGTTGGGTGAGTTAAAAAGGTGTTTTTGATAAAGTGTAACAATGAAAAGGTTAACGATGAGTCAAACGCCAACGGTAGTTACAAGCGAATGTAAACATGTTAGCTTATTGTCTTTTATCCCTGCATGTATACTTATCATGTGGAAATCGATGTTAGTAAAGTAGGATATACTATTGAGCCTTCGTAGCTCATGGTGTTGCCTTGTGGTGACCCTGGTATATTATATGGGTGGCGACGCCGGTATAATATGTCAGATTTGATAGATGAACAGGGCGACCTATTCACTTTGGAGGCATATGGAGCCGAAGAACTCGCGAGGATGGAGGAGCAAGAGGAGCCGTAGGATAGGATCTCTTAGCTTCCTTTTTATTGTCTTTTAAACTTCAAATGCTCCTATGTGAGCCGTTTTGTAATAATGAGCAGTGACTCAATATTTCTGTAATAAATTTCCTTTATTAACGTACCTAAAATTAGGGGCGTTACAAAAGGATTCCCATATAGAAGGAATATACGCTTTAAGATGTCTTCCATTTATTTTCCTTCGATGAACATAACCATTCAAATTTCTCAAATGGTACGCTCCTCCTTTTAACACTCTATGGATTTGAAAAGGCCCATGCCATGTTGGCGCCCACTTCCCTAATCCATCTGTTCTAACTCTCCTATCCCTGATAGGAAGGATAACCTTCCACACGAGATCTCCTTCATCAAAGCTTCGAAGGACAACTCTCTTATTATAACTCCTTGCAACCCTTGTCTTTTGCAACATGATTTGATTTAAAGCTTTTATTCTGGCTTCATCAATATCTTCTAATTCCATGTGCATGGCTTGATGATAAGACCCCGTATCTAAATTATTTTGAAATGCTACCCTTTGGGATCTTACGGTAATCTCCATAGGCAACACAGCATCATGTCCATAAGTTAATGCAAATGGAGTAGTGTCTGTGCTAGTCCATTTTGTATTTCTGTATGCCCATAATGTGTCAAGTAACAAATCATGCCTGACCTCTGGGTTCTGATCCACCATTCTTTGGATCCCCTTCTTAATGATCTTGTTGGTTGACTCTACTTGACCATTTGACTGAGCGTAATAAGTACTGGTATATATTAATGAAATTCCATGGTTATTAGCAAAATTCTTTGCCAATTTGCCCTCAAATATAGAACCATTATCCACTGTTATCGTTTGAGGGTTTCCAAACCTGTATATGACCCCTTTTATGAAATCAATGACATGGGTTTGTTTGACCTCCTGATAAACTTGGGCTTCCACCCATTTCGTGAAATAATCAGTAGCTACTAGGATAAATTTATGCTTCTCCAATGAAGGAGGATAAATCATCCCAATCATATCCAAAACCCATCCCCTAAAAGGCCATGGCTTTATTACATATTGCAAATCTGTGACTGGCAAATGCTTGAGTGGATCTGCCTTTGAGCTATTTCATCAGCTTCTTCATTGAAGAATCTAGGTAAATAAGTCAAAGTAAGCATAAAGAATTGATCCATCAGCTTCTTAGCATGTTGATAATAAATTATCAATGCTGGACTAGTGCATTTAAACTGTCCATTCAGCTGATTTATCACTAACTGAGAATCTCCAAAGACTTCAGCAACATTAACTCTCAAGTTAAGTAAAATTTCTAATCCTATGATCAATGCTTCATATTCTGCCTGATTATTGGAACATTGTCCCTCATTCAGTCGAAAACCATATTTGGTTTTCAACCCTTGGGGGGATTCCATAACTATGCCTGCTCCAGCCATTTGAGCAGTTCTTGATCCATCGAACCACAATTTCCATGGTTTAACTTCAACCACAGTGGCTTCCAATGCTCTTGACGTCTCAAGCTCATTTGGATGATCAGCCAGAAAGTTGGCCAATACCTGGCCTTTTACTGATTTTTGAGGTACATATTCAAGACAAAACTCAATTAAAGATACTATCCATTTCCCAATCTTCCCACTAAGCACTGGTTTCGAAAGCATGTGCTTAATTACATCAGTTTGAGAAATAACATAAGTTACTCTAGGCAACATATAATGCCTGAGTTTCTTGGAAGTATAAAATAAAGCTAAACACAATTTCTCTACTGCAACATACTTGCATTCATAGGAGTTTAAAAACCTACTAAGATAATAAACTGCTCTTTCCTTGCCATCTTCATTATCTTGAGCCAACAGTACTCCTAATGAGTCATGTGTTGCAGCTAGGTACAACTTTACTGGCTTTCCTTTGATGGGAGGCTCCAAAACAGGAGGGTTGGCTAGATACCTATTGATGGCTTCGAAGGCTTCATCATGCTCTCTGGACCACTTGAATTCTTCCCCTTCCTTCAGTTTTAACAAAGAAGAGAAGATTTTAGTTTTTCCTGCAGTATTGGATATAAACCTTCGAAGGAAATTTAATTGACCAAGAAACCTTTGCAACTCCTTCTTTGTAGAAGGTGGCTTGGCTTCAATAATAGCCTTTGCTTTGTTCTTGTCAACTTGTATTCCTTTGTTGTGGACTAGATACCCTAGAAATTTTTCAGTTGACACTCCAAAAGCACATTTTTCTGGATTCAATTTCAACTGATAATGTTTCATTTGTTAAAATGCCTTCTCTAAGTGTTGCAAATGATCCTCATCAGAATTAGACTTCACAATGATATTATCTATGTAACACTCAAGAAAACTTCCAACCAAATTATGAAAAATGGCATTCATAGCCATCTGGTAAGTGGCTCCAGCATTTTTTAATTCAAATGGCATTTTGACCCATCAAAAATATCAATATTACCAGGGCAAGCAAATGCTGTTTTATGCACATCTTCCCTTGCTATGCAAATTTGATTATATCCTGAATGCCTATCTAAAATGGATAATACCTTGTGCCCAGCTGAACTGTCCATAAGTGTATCCACATTAGGCATTGGGTATTCATCTTTAGGGGTTGCAGTATTTAGGTTTCGAAAGTCAACACAGATCCTGATAGTCCCATTCTTTTTAGGGACTGGAACCACATTAGATAGCCATTCAACATACCTGTCTGTTCTAATGAAACCTGCGTCTAGAAGCCTCTGCATCTCCTTTTTGACACCTGCAATAGTTTCTGGACTCATCTTCCTGGTTGGTTGTTTCACAGGTTTAAATTGTGGCTTGATAGGTAACCTATGCTCCACCAATTCCCTGTCCAATCCAGGTAGTTCCTTATAACTCCACGCAAAGCAATCTTTATTTGCTTTTAATAGTGCTATTAATCCAGCTTTCACCCCTGGTTCAAGCTGTTTATTAACAAACACTGGATTGCGGTTTTGTTCATCCCCCAACCTTACTTCCTCCAACAGATCTTGTGATTCAACCTGTTCCTGAGAAGTTAGTTGGTTTTCCTCCACATGAGGCTTATTATCCTGCATAATATCTTCCCATATGTTGTCTTCCTGAATCTTCTGCTCGATCCCCAAAGCAAGATACCTCAATAAAGTCAATGAGTTGGCCTCTTCTTCTGTTTCTTCCTTGGACTTACATCCAAGCAGCGTCATCTTTTGGGGTGTCTGATTCATAATCAACAGTTTGCTTCAGCTTCGATTTCAGCTCTGCCAATTCTCCCAGTTCCACCTCGTTGGTTGGGTAAGTGGCTGCTTGCAGTAATTCACTCAAAGGAACTACATCTGATTTGTACATTTCTGCTTTAGCAAAATTTGCTGTGGCACTAAATGGATGTGGATCAGCTTTGACTCCTTCAACACCCACTTCTTTGCCTTTGTCATACTTAACAATCATTAATTCCTGATGTATAGAGGAAGGGATACATCCATTAACATAAATCCAATCTCTTCCCAATAAAGTATTATATTTAGCATACGTGTCAACTACAAAGAAAGCAGTATTAGTTTTTATTCTTCCTACTGCCAATCTAATGGAGATGATTCCCCTGGCATGTTGACTTTCCCCAGTAAATCCTGCAATGGATGTGCTGGTTGGAATCAATTTTGCTTTTCCTTTTCCTAGCTTTTTCAAGGTTTGGAAAGGCAAAATATTCACTGCAGCTCCATTATCCACCAAGATTCTGTTAAGTGGGACTCCATCGAAATATGCAGTAATATATAATGGACGCAAATGTTGTCTCATTGCATTAGTAGGTAGTTTAAATGGATATGAAATTTTCACATAATTTAAATCTATTACCAAGGGGTATTCGACGTCGGACATGGAATCTGGCACAAAACAAGCAATTTCTTTTGAACTTACCTCCAAACTCTCTTGATTCTGCTCAATTTCACATACTAGGTTCTCGTCCATCTCAATCTGAGCCACTTCTTCCAGGTCACAGTTGTTGCATATGATGTTCAATTCCTCCTCACTCAATGTTTCTTCAGAATTATCTGGCTTGCCCAAGTTTGGCCAGGCATCACCTTGGCCTTTGGATATCTGGCCATTCTTGAAAAAATCCATAGAGCATGGGTACACCATATTAACTTGCACGTCTGTTGACCCCCAAATTGGATTGTTTACCATTTCTTTGGTTGGTTTAAGTGTTTTAGTTTCCTTAACTTCCTTGCTTTCAACCTCTTGTGCTGATAGTTCCATGGGTGAAGAGCTTCCTTCGATCCCTTCTTGCTCTACCAACATGGCTTTGAGTAAACCTGACTGATAACTGGCCAATGAATTGGGAGAAGGCGGATCAAGATCTTTTTCGAGCATGGCAGATGCTACTTTCTTCAAAGTCTCCCCCTCGTGATACTGGGCTCGAAACTCTTCTGGGTTCCTTTTAACCCTGTCAAACCGTGGATTAGGCCTTGCTCCCCTGCCTGATTCTTCCCCCGTTGAGGATTCTCCGGATTGGAAAAGCGTATATTTTCTCTGGAGCTTCCTCTTCTGAGTTCTTGAGAGCAATGGAACCATCTGTGGTATTTGGGATTTGGGATCCCTAATTAACACTCAATTTCCAAAGTTCGAACTTGGTGGCTTGAAAGTTCTGTTCTTATTCTTGTTTGAGCCTTTGTACCCTTGGAACAAATCAGGCGTGACTTGCTTCAGAAACCAGTCAGGAACTCCTTTGACCAAAGTGAATTCCTCTTGTTTGGCTTCTCCTTGGGCCTCTGATGTCTGGCCAATGTTGGCTTTCTTCGAAGGCGGCAGCTCCTTTCTGTGGATAGCTGGGACAGGGCTAGTAGGCACATCTCTCTTTGATGCCAACCAGGGCTTGCTATCACTTGGCTTTGCTTGCACTGGGGCCATTCTCTTCATTCCCATCTTCTTAGGGAAAAAACTCACGCCCTTTCTATCCAAGTCCTTAAAAACCAGATAGTTGGCCCTGCATCGTACACATAGGCACTCCAAAAATGAGGCTTCTAACATGAGCAGATGAATATTACCTGGGAACTTCTGTGAAGAAAAACCATCATTGGCTCGCCTATAGGGACTTGGCCTCATTCTCATGCCTCAAGGATGGCCAGCGTATGGCTTGCCCCTTCCATATTGAACAGTATTCATGTTCAATGGTGCCTCCTTATCCTGCCAATATTTCTTGACAGTTCGTGCCAGTGAGGAGGGCACATTGGTGTTGACTTCTTCTACCTTTGAAAAAGGCACTGTATCAATTCCCATAGCCTTTTCAGGAAATTTGATTCTTCCCTTCTTGATTTGTTCTTGAATCCTGTCACAAAAACATTACAAGACTTAGTTGAATGAGACCAAGAGTCATGCCATTTGCAATAGGTCTTCCCATTCTTTTCTTCTGCTGTGGGCAGTTTCACATTCGCAGGCAGCTTAATGATTTTCTTTCTTAACAAGAAATCAAAAATCTCATCAGCTTTTGATATATCAAAAGAGTATACTTTAGTAATCTCCTTTTGTTTGAACTTCTGCCCTAGAGATACATTCTTTTGAATTAAGGGCTCACAAACACAAGGATCATGTTCTATAATTTCTGTAGCATCTATCTCGTAATTGGGGTCCCTATAGTATGTTGGGTAGGAAGAATTATGTCTGTCCATATCCTCCTCTAGCAGTGATTCATATCTAGTTACTTTATAGGTTAGATCTGCAAAGTCCCTAAACTCTGTAGAGTCAAATCTCTTTCGAAGCTCTCTTTCTAAACCATCCTGTGTTAATCTCACAAATTCTGCCTCTGGCAGACGAAGTTTGGACTTGGTTTTTGCTCTTTTGAACCGAGATATGAAATCTGCTACTTTCTCATCTGGTTTCTGCTTCAGCCTAGCCAAGTCTGCCATGGAGACTTCAGACTCAGCATTTAAAGAACTGTGCATGGAATGCTTTTTCCATTTGAAATCAATCAGTTATTGACTCTAGTGGTAAGTTAGTGTACCATGCAAAAGCTGGCCCAGACAAAGAATTTGGGAATAGCTTCAACTTCATGAAGCCATTTTAAGCCAAATTCTTACATTGGGCAGAAAACCTAGCTATATGCTCTATAGAAGACTGTTTCCCATCCCCATAGAACAAAGTAAAATCTGGAATTTTAAACTCTCTAGGGATTTGGAACGTTGTGTCTACCCATTTTGGATATGGTTTTCTATAAATTTGATGTTGTACCCCCCGAGTTCGAGGTCTACAAACCTCTTGTATGAGACCCATGACTTGGTCTCTTAGTATTGGGTTGCCTATGAGGAAGTTTTGCTCTTGGTTTTCCATGGGAGGTTTTGGCCCTATGATACCATCCTCATAAATTCCCCTTGTCGTGTTTAAATCCCCTGGTTTCTCTCTAGGAAACCTCCCATACGATGGTTGTTGCATTTTGTCAAATGCATCATTGGTTCGAACAGACTTATGACTTCTATAAGCTGTTGTGAGGGGATTTTTGGTGGTTAGGGCATTTTGCCGAGGGCGTTGTGAGTTTTCACCCCTTCTCTCGGGCTTATAGACCAATTCTAACTTTGTGTCATCCTCTCATTCCCCTAGTGTGGGTTTGAAGAGGGCATTCATACTCTGCCTTTCCCTAGTGTTTCGTTGAACCCCAATGGTAACACCATGACATTGCCTTGGAATTTCCAGAACAGGTTTTGTAGGTTTCACAGGTTCATACCAAGATTGTGGTATTTCTTCTGGATACATCTTTTCCTTACCTGTTCTAGACTTCATCCTACTTTTACCAACATCCTCTTCAAGCCTTCCTTTGAAGGGACTTTGGTGAGTGCTCGAGTTGGCATGATTATCCAGCCCAATATCCCCTGGACTATTTCTTGTTGCCTCTAAGTTGGGCAACCTATTTTTTATGCTTTTGATCATGACTCTTTGAGTTTGAGCCATCTCTTGAAAAGCTATCATCATTTATCTAAACATTTCCTCTCTATCGTGGTCTTTGCCACTGGCTTGTCCTCTTTGTAAGTTTGGAGGCACTTCCTCAGGAGGCACCTCGTAAGAAGGCTCTTCATAAAGAGGCTCTTCAAGTTCTAAAGCCAATGGAGGAAAAACAGGATTTATAGGCGTTCCTAATTCTGCTGTCTGTTCTGGCGCAGCCTGTTCTTCTGGCGCTAGATCACTAATGGGTGTTCCTATTTGCTTTCGAAGCCTTGGCATTTTGACACCTTCGAGTCCCACTGGACGTGCCAAAAATTGTTTGGGCTGAATTAGCTCAATCAAATAGCAAATGATTGTGTGCGGGCGTGTCAGAAAAGAAATAACTTCAAAAAAGAAATTACTCTTTTTAAATTGATTTGAAACAACTAATTTCAATCAGGCAATTGTGTTATCCGTTCGATTACCTCAACTAAGAGGATTTTTCCTTAAGGTATCAACCAAATGAAAGATTGACGCGTTTCGAATTAGAAAAGATGATTGAACACAAACAAACCTGAATTTAATCAAAGGTAAGTTTGTATGCAAACACTCTTAAAATTCTCTCAAGAATAATGCAGAAATATAAGCACACTGAATTTAATCAAAAGCGAACTTACAAATGACTATTCTTTGGTAAGAAAAAACTTATAAGAAAATAAGAGAATTTGAATTTAATCAAAAGTAATCTTACATGCAAATAAGCCTTCAACTTACAAAAAGACCCTATTCTAAACTAAAAAACTAATCTAAGATAGATCTCTGAGTAATCATTTTGTATGAATTGTCAGATGATATGAAATTTTTGTGGGGGCTTCTCTCTCTGCTTTATTCTTCTATTTATAGACGCTGAGCCTGCCTTCGATCTCCACGTCTTCGATTGATGCCTATGTTGGCCACATAATACGGTTGAGAGGGGTTTTCGAATGGTTACATTGATATTTCCAGAATTCTTTCTTCCCCTGCATGCTTCCATAATGGTGTTCGTGGCCACTTCCTGGATCGTGGTTCCTATTTTCAAGCATCGTGAATTAATGCAATACGTCTAGCTTCTCAAATGATTCCCTGCAATTGCATCCAATTTTAGTTATAAACCAAGGCAGTGATGGTACCGTTTCATGATCCTAAAGCTTCAATCAACGGTCAAATCCAATCACTTTCCAAACCATCATTTAATTGTTACCCAAACGACATCGGTTCAAACCAAAACGACACCGTTTGTCATTAAAACAGTGTCCTCCTTAATTTCCGTAATCCTCTGTAATTGGTACTCAATTGGGACATGTTTCGTATGGCCACCGTATCATTCGGTGCCACGTGTAATTTTTTCATTGGGTGGCACTTTTTAGGATGTAAACAGAAACGGGTGGCTATACAAGACCAAAAAAAAAAAGTTTATGTACGAGCAGCCAAATGCGGATACCGAACATTTATCATGTCAATGAGAGTTAAGACAATGAACATAGCACTCCATTTTACACCTTTTATCAAGAATTGAACTCGGCCATGCCATAAGATAATGGGTTGCCCCAAGTGTAGGGCTGAGACCGATATAGCACAATACCCGGTAAAATCGGAGTCGAATCCACTAAGGACGGGGAAGTGTTTGTTGTGGAACCCCAGGTTGTAGAATCAAAATTAGCTCTTAGGTAGCCACTCTTTGTTTTTTGGTTGATTAATTAACTAATACTGACAGATAACTTACTCAAATAATTAAAAAGAAAGGTACGGTCGTAGGGAATCCGGCGCTCGCTACCCAATCAGAATCCGCTCGCTTTTCAATGTTCTAAAAACGATTAAATTTAGGGAGAATTGGAAACTCCAAAAGATGTGAATCCTAAGATTGCCGGTCCCGTACATAGCGGCGAACAGGTTTTGGTTCCCCGTTCCCGCTCACATGAGTTCCGGCAATGTCTCGGATTCGTCCAACGGACGTAGTTTTCACCAACTAAAATTATTCAATTAAACTAATGCGCGGGAAAAATATGAGACAAATCCTAATTGGGTAGCGGCACGCCTTTACCCAGCGACCAAACCTTAGAAGAACTATTCGCTCATTAGTAAAAATAAAAGGAATAAAACCCTAGAATTAATCATGCTGTTTTTTAACCGGAGAAAGAAAATAAACCGAAGATAATAACTAATTGAATACCAATAAACAACTTTAATTAAGAACAGAAATTAAAATTAATTACCGAAGTGTGAGTAATTAAACAAAACTTAAAATAACTTGAAGAGAGTAAAAAAAATCAGAAAAAAACTAACAATATTCAGAACAAAGAATCACAGTCCCTTTCTTTGTTTTCTGTCGATTCCTGCGTGGTACCCGAGAATATATCACCGCAGCTTCTGTTCTTTGTTTCATCCGTCTGGCGAAAGTGATACCGATCGCTGCCTCTGTTCTTTGTTTTACCGTCCATAAAAAAGTGATTTCTTGAAACCCCTTTTTTTCCCTTATATATTGAACCACAGCCGTTTACCTCATGGGCCCACCTAGTTAAAACTGCCAATTCAATTTCCTCTTCCACGTTTTGGTCCAAGCCCGGCCAATTAAGTCATAACCCAATTAAATTAGTTGCAAACCCTGAAGTCATGTGTCGACAACATGTGCTCCTGCCCATTAGATTTGTCTTTGCTTAATTGCCTCATCAAATCTTGTACTCTTCAATTCCGGACTAGCTTGGCACCAATTAAATTTCAGCTGCCGAAGTATCAAACATTGTTTAATATTTTCATTTTGCACTTTTCGTACGAAATCCTTCAAATACCTACAATACACAAATTAAGCATTAAGCTCTGAATAATAATATAAATGAGACTTAATAAAGATAAATTAGGGCGTTAATGTGAACATTCTAGAACTTTTTAGTAACACTTCATATATAAGTGTAAAGGAGGAGCACCAGTTTGGTATCTCCCCTGTCATGTATTTATCTTCCCCAAAAACACACTCTTAAGAGAAAAAATACAAAAAAAACACAGTTAATTGTGAGGACATTTTAGACATTTAAAAACAAAAAAAAAAGCCACCTAAAACAGTTATACCCCACTCCAACTTTCTCAATTCTTCTCCCCAATTGCATAAAGGAGGAGCACCAGTTTGGTGTCTCCCCTATTATGTATTTCTCTTCCCCAAAAATACCCTCTTAAGAGAAAAAACACAAAAAAAAAAAAACAAAACAATTAATTGTGAGGACATTTTGGATATTTAAACACAAAAAAACCCCACCTAAAACAATTATACCTTGCTACGTGCACAACTTTCTCATTTCTTCTCCCCAATTGCTACCAGATTTCCCTTCTACGTACCTGCAATTGTTCTTCAACTCTCAGGCACTTCATTTTTCACTTTCACACCGGTCAATTTCTTTTTCTACTTTGTCACTCCGGTCAATTTCTTTTTCTACTTTGTCACTTTCTTTATCTACTGCAATTCTTCTTCTTCTTTGTTTTGTCTCTTACAAGTGCTTTTTTACTTTTACGGAGGCATTTTTTTTTTTTTCCCCAAAAGCAATTTGCTTTTGGGACGCAATTTTTTAACACAAATACAAATGCATTCATTTTGAGTGAGTTGGGTTCGGTTGGAACGGTGGTTTTGATGGATCTGTTTTTATAGGATTGACACGTTGTCGAATCTCGTAGTCCAAGAACAGACCCAAACTAATATTGTCTAATTTCTTTGTTATTCCCTCCTCCTTCTTTTCCCTCCTCCTTTTTCCCCTTCATTTTGTGGATTGCCTTTTGTTTTTATTCCCCGACAAAATTACCTTTGCCCAAAGGCATTCATTTGGTTTTTTAAGTTTGTTTTGCCACTTACACATGGGCTTATTTACCTTTTTGGTCCTCAAAGTATTAGTGAGTGGCTAATTTCGTCCCCAATGTAAACATTTGACCAATTTAGTACCCAACGTTTAAAATTTGTGTCAATTTGGTCCCTACCCTTAACGCCGTTCCTTGATTCCGTCAAAAGTGGGGACATTCTTGGTATCTCACCTATCATCATCTTCTTCACACCCTAACCCAGTGAATTCAGCCGGCAGTTCTCCCCACTCCTCATCCTCTCTTCTTCCCAAGGGATCCCATCTTCATCTCCATTTCCCCACTACCAAACCCAGCCACCAATTCCTCATCAAAATCCCAATCCGGCCTCCTCTCCTCCACAGAACCCTCAAAACCCACCACCACCAGTCAGCCTATTGATTGCAGGGGCTACAAGAACAGATTTGTGTGGCACAATTTGTCCAAGAGCAATTTCATCTACCTAACCAGTGGCAAACAATACATTCTCAAAGGATCAGTGCTACTCGACGGCGCCACTCTCATCTCCAAATCCGACGAGTCCTTCTCTTCTAGTTTTAAGAAATCGCGCCTCCGGCGACGATTCTGATTTTTGGGCTGAAACACCAAGTTCCGGCGATGATTATGAGTTTCAAGAAACCGCGCCTCCCTTATTTGATTCAATTGGGGATTTGGTGTTTGATTTTTATTTTAGATTAGATAAATCTAAAACTGATATGGATGTTGTTGATGGTATGTGAATTGATATGAATTGGGATCTGGTATATTGGGTGGTTTGTTGTAATTTCTGTATGATATTTGTAGTTTAGGAACAGAATCCCAGAGATTGGGTTCAATTCTACCTAATTTACATGGGTGATGAAGAATGGTTTCGAATCCCAGAGATCGGTTCGATGGATCTCTGATTCTACTGAAAATGTGAGGTGAGAGAATACCAATAATGCCCCCTCTTATAACGGAATTAAGAAACAGCGTTAAGGGTTGGGACCAAATCGACGCAAATTTTAAATGTTGGGTACTAAATTGGTCAAATGTTTACATTAGGGACGAAATTGGCCACTCACTAATACTTTGGGGACTGAAAAGGTAAATAAGCCCTTACACATGCTTCTTAAACTAGTACAGAGCAGTAAGCTCATTTTGTGGATTGCTTATAGTGCTTTATGGGCAAAGTTAAAGCCAGTTTGTAACTTCGTTCTTATTATATTGTTGTTGTAACACTTTCAATGTTTATAACTGACACCACAATGGAGGAGGAAACACAAGATAGATCAGAATTATCAAATACAAGGCAAATATCTACAGAATGGCTACAATGTGTAAGAGAATATATAAAATCGTGATAGTCAACGACGCCGTCGACAACGTCTCAATCCTCAATAAGCTACGCAAGAAAGATAGATTTTACCACTGATCAAGTACCACAGAGAAGGTCAACCAATCGTATAGAATAACCCACTTCACCTACTCATGATCAGCAAAAATTGAGATGGCGTAACGGAGCTAAAGAAAGACGAGCTGCTTTAAGCAATGAGCAATGTCAACAACAATTGGCACAACGACGATCAAACTACAACCAACGACACCACCCAGGTCCATAAATTTAAATACGTTGAACTTTCTCAATAATGTCCCAAGACGAATTCAATCATCAAGGCCGTGTCCTCCATCAGGTATCTTAGGGTATTGTCATATTCCAATTTGTCATATTTCCATGTCTTAACCATATGGTCCATACCATATATTTGGCATAAAAGAAACTCAAATGTGTTTCATATCCACAGGTCTCAATACAATGGGAATGACAAGTCGTAGTCATCAGACACATGCTACCCAACATCCTCGAAATACATGTTTGCCCGTAATACCTGAAGAGGGAACTTAAAATGTATTTCATGAGACTACGCCTATGCCAAATGAAGGTATTAACATAAACCCCACAATTTGTCATGCTCCAATAGTAATCAACCAAATACTTTTAAATTAAATTCCAAACTAATTTTTATTCCTATCTTACTTACATGATAACACTTTTACAATACGAGTACGACATCGAACACATTTGATACCTTTGTCCCATTTCAAACCTAATCATGCAACATACGAGTATGGCAGTTCAAGTGGTAGCACAACTGATCGTAGAGATGAACAAAGCTTCCAAAATGTTGTAGAAGGTATGCGCACATAAATTATTTATAAAGATTTTGTTATTTTAAAAAAAAGATGCATTGTTTCTTTGACCATAGATTTTCTCTTCTAATACACGAAATATTATAGTTCACATCTCTAAAAAAATAATGATATACTACAATCATAATACTAACTACTATTTTTAAATATTCAATTAGAGAATAACAATGGAATACTCGTGCGGAAAGCGCTACACGGTCATATAGTTCTCGTAGGACAACATATAATTGTGCAAGAGATTTTCACGAATCTCAGGGTGTACCCCGGTCACAACTATCACAACCTACTACGTGTCGACATTGTGGTGCATGCTTTTTTCACCGTGAGACAACTGAACTGTACTGTAAATCTGGAAAAAAAAAAAAAACTACCATCCATAACGGCTCTAGTTGAGCTTATTGAATTATTTTCTATGCAAACCTCAGATGGTAGACATTTTAGGAAAAAAATTCGAGCATACAATCATGTTTTCTCTTTCACTTCGATGGGTGTCCATGTCGACGAACAATTGGCCGGAGGATCAAGGGGTGTGTATACTTTTCATGCTCAAGGCACGATATACCATAGGATTGGAAGTTCGCTACCATATTTAGATAAAAGGCCACGATTTTTACAGTTGTACATATATGACACTGATCGTGAAGTTGAAAATCAAATGGAGGAGTCAAATGGATTACTGCAACACATTATTGAGAAGATAAAGAATATCTTAGATGCTCAAAATCCGTTTGTGCATATGTTTCGTCAAATGGTGCAACGTCCAGATATTCAATATTGCAATTTAATCATCAGAGAGCAGCCACCTGATCGTCATCAGTACAATCTTCCAACGGCATCCCAAGTGACAGCAATTGTGGTCGGTGGAAATGAAGCTGGACTGATAAGTGGAAAAGATAGTTCAAAGTGGGAAGCATTTGTGCGAACTTACACACGCATCGCGTGTGCCTTGGCCTCTAGTATTTAATTATGGGAAGATGGATCTTGCTTCAAGGCAAATTGTGAAGGAATATGAAAGCAAACAAGAAAGGAAATGATGGAGGAGCCTATATTGTGACTAACGGCTAGTTGACTGTGATAATCTTCTACGTATAAACCTACTTATAAATGAATCAATAAGAAGAAGAAGAAAGAGACAACAAACTCTTGAATAAAATACTATAGTCTGCTATCACCTGCAAAATCGTCCAACCTTTACACTCTTCAGAAGCCCATCACTCGTTGAATGAATAAAGGAGGAGAAAAATGGTGAAAAATTAAGGGAATGGTCAATTTTATTCGTCCATTTTCGCCATCTCAACGCTGTTAAGGTCTGATGCTATAGTGAAGATTCTTGCATTCAAATTCGTGTAGTACTGTTTTAATTTAATTTCTAGGTAACAAGCATATTGAAATTACACAGGTAGTACGGGCCTTCGAAGGAGATCTATCTCTATCGGATCTCAACTAAGGCATAAGACCAGGACACAGCACGGTCTATGGTTCTCATACAAGTTCAGAATACGACACGAGCCAATACAATGAGGAGATGAAGAAATTCAGGAAGACGGCATTGTGAAGCCAAGAGTATGGGACTAGCAGCGAGTACAGCAACTCCACCAGTGATTGCGGTCTGCACACATCTGGGTCGAGTAGGGAAGGCCAACAGACCTCTAGAGAAATGGTGAGATGAAGCAAGACAGTCGACATTTCAATGAAAGTTTGTAGTTGCTTGGTTGTGAATTTAATTGCAGAGTGGCATGCCTTAGTGATTTCTCCTTGTGTTTATACTTTATAGACATTTCAATGTGAGCTCTGTTTTGGTGGTTCAGATTTGTTGAGAAGTGTGGTTGAACTTGCTTCAGTTCAAATTGACAGCACGTTGGATTGGAATCTGAGTGAAGATAGATGAAAATGTTACTCCAAGCTGCTTTTGAATTTATTTATTCTTTTGTCGCTTTTTATCGCATATCCTAAATAATTGGGGCGTAACTCGTAAGGCTTGTTTGGTTTCAAGTAATTCTTTGTGGGTTTGATTTAAATCTAATTTATTTGTAGATCATTGTGACGTTTCAACATTGGAAGGTTGGACAGAGAATGTGGACGGAAGATCTACACCACCTTTTTTTGAATGAAATGTTGCGGTTCAAGTCCAGACATGGTGATTTCATTCGAAAAATCAATACATCGAGATGGTGTTGTAGCTTGCTCTCTTACTCCGAAGTCCAAGGACAAAACAGGGGAATCAGTTAGTGCCTACTAGCCGATTTTCAGAGTGCATTCCGATGATTAAGTCGGTTCTCAGTAGAGAAGAAAAAAGTACTTAATCCTCATATAGCTAGTAATGGTATAGCTTTCTAGAGTACATTTTACAAAGAAACTGTACTCCTATTTGGTCATCACATAATTCTCAGCCCGTACCTCATGACATCTCGTGACTTGCGTGTGACCATTTTCTAAATAGCTGTCAGGCATGACAATTGTCGGATGACACGTAGTTCAGTGGCATGTGGCCTGGCCATGTTTCTTGGCATCAACTGGTCAGGATTGTTTTGCCGGGTTGAACCCAGTCCAATCTAGCCCAACCCAGCCCATTGATCTTCCACTGGCAGTGCCACGGGCAAAGGCCTCTTGGCCAACTATTCTTGGGCTCAGCTCATTCGGGCGAAGGTGTTCTTTTTTTTTTGGGTAAATAGGCGAAGGTAATTTTTTTTTTTTTTTTGGGTAACTAACAGGCGAAGGTATTCTTTTGTTGTTGTTGCAGGTGGTGGCCTGGGATTCAAACCTACATGCTCGAGAGGATAAGTTACTTGCTGCCATATTCCTAGGCTCTTGTTGCGATCTCTGGGTTTGACAAAGATTGGCTGATGGTGTATTTGAATTATGAATTTGGGTTTAACAAGAGAGGAAAATGATGGGGAATTAAAAAGGAAATTTGGCTTCTTCAATTCTTCTTTTTTAATTTTTTGTAATTCCACTACAAACTGGTGCACATAGCGATTTCTTGTATAATGTGTCTGGATCAAAGATCTATGAATTGGTTTAAACAAGACAAAGGCAAGCAACGTAAACAAAAGTATGAGATAACTGAGAAAGTCTACAATACACACCATTTAAAAAGATGTACCATATACACCTATTTTATGGTTCATTCATAATATTTTAGCATGTTTCGTAACTTTTGTTCTAGAATTCGTAACTTTTCAACAGTACGATTCGTAACATTTTCATTGTGATTCATTTATTGTATATCGTAATCTTTATACGATTCGTAACTTGTTAGCAATACGATTCGTAATATTTTCTCTATAATTCATAACATTTTGGGGGTGCATATAATACACACTCAAATAAAGGGTGTGTATTTTAGTCTTTCCCGAGATAACTTATTGATGACGTCCAAATTTCGTTCAGCAAGATGCAAGCTCAAAGTCATAAAGGAGAACAGAGTTAGGAGCTCGGGTGACAACAAACAATTCAGATGTACTACTTTTATTTCCCAAAAAGAACTCATCATCAAAACTCTATTAGGAAGTATTCTCTCGATTGGACGGCTACAACTAACATGAAATATTGATCGGACGGTTGTAGAGGGTGCTGGGTTTATATGTATAGACAAAAACCGCTCTGTTTTATAATATGGATTATTATCTCCCAAACTTTCCCCCTCTCTCCTCTGTTCTTTTCTTGAAAAAGAAAAAAAGGGAAAAGAAAAAGAAATAGTATTTTATTAGAGAATGTGTAAAATAGATAATATTGGTATAGTGTTGAAAGAGATGTGAATATGTAAAATGAAAAAAGTGTACTATTCACAAGTATTTTTGGCTATGTACAGGTGTACATACTCTCAACATTTGATGTGAATGAAAAAGGTACGTAGCAGTACTACGTACTATCGAACAATGAAGGGATTTACCCCTTGGCGGAGGTTTGTGTAATCGCTGAATCATGTTAATTTTTTACTCTATCGAAACAAAAAGACCTAATTTTTATTGGGAAAGTGAGAACGGGACCATGGAGACTTCTTAAGAATTAATGGTCCAAAGGAAGGACCGAGATTGAGTGTCAATTGTTGTGTTATTTATTTTGTGAGCAGAACGCCTCCGTTACCTACCCATTTTAATATGTAAAGGAAGAGCACCATTTTGGTGTCTCTCTTTTCTGAAGCCTATCATATATTTTTCTTTTTCAATACTGCCCTCTAAAAAAAATCACCACAGTACAAAACAGTTAACTATAGGGATATATTGGACATTATAACAAACTGCACACCTTTCACTGTTCCTCTCCCCTGATTCCCTAAAAAATTTCCTATGGCATCACTTTCATACCTAGAAAATCTTTGGTAGTGTTTGGTTGAGAGTTTAGTTTAGTTTAGTTTTGGTAGTGGGTGGAGAGAGAAATAGAGTAATGATTGAAAATAGGGGTAATGATTGGAAAGAGATAGAGAGAGATGAGAAAGTAATAATTGAAAAAATAGGGTAATTATTGGAAAAAGAAGTAGAGTAATGATTGGTTTCCAAAACTAAAACAAAAATGAAAAGGCAACCGAACAAAGCCAGATCTAATTCTACTTTTACTCAGGTACCGAACAATCCACTCTTGTAAATCTCTTCTCAACCCCCCTTCCCCCCTCTTCCGAAAATACCCTCGCAGCACCCCAGAAATACCCAAAACCCATTTTCTTTTATTTTTTCTTTATTTACTATTTACTTAATAATCTTTATATCTTGTTTCTCTTTCATTTATTTAATATTATTTAAGTGCTCCAATTTTTAATCTGGTTAAATTGGAGCAAAAATCTTATTTTTTTTATCATTTTATCTTGGGCAAATTTTACAAATGGTCCCTCTAGTTTACACGAGTTCTCATTTTCGTCCCTCTAATATTAATTATATCAATTTTAAACCTATGGTTTTCATTCCGTCTCAATTTCATCCCTCTCCCTGATGCCGTCAATGAAACAAATGGAATTGAAGGGCAAAATTGTCATTTTCATTCATAGAGGGACTAAATTGAGATTTTATGTAAACCAAATGGACTATTTCTAAAATTTTACTTTTACTTTTTTTTGCAAATAAGATTAAAAAAATCATAAGTAATGTATTTGACAACTGAATTATCTTTTATTGCGTAATCAAACTATATTGAAAAAATTTATATTTATATTTCATTACACATTAAAAAAATATTGGAAAATGCACAAATCAACCCCTTAGCTAATGTATCATGTTCTTATAATGTTCTTATTTTTTTCACCTGATAAAAAAAATGTTCAAAATCCGTGTTTACTTGTTACATGAGTGATCTTATGAGTAAGTCCCAAAATAAATACACTTATACCCATGTTTTTTTGTATTTGATCTCTTAATATTCAATAGTGTTTTATTGCTAAATTAAACACAATTACAAAATTTCTAAGTACTTCTGAACAACTTTTTTCTTTTTAATCATGTAACAAAGAAAATAACGAGATTGAAAATTCAACTGAAAAAAATACAATACCAAGACATTTAACATAGGGGTTGCTTTTAGAATTTACTCATATTTTTTCTAGTGTGTGTGTGTGTGTTTGTGTGTATATATATTATTATTATAATAATAAATTTAAAAAATTTCAACATATTTTGATTATTTGATATAAAATGAGATGAGAAATATATTACATATGATGTATTTTGAATTTATTTGCAAAAACAAAAGGAAAAAATAAAATTGTAGAAATAGTCCCTCTAATTTGCATAAAATCTTAATTTAGTCCTTCTACGAGGAGAAATGCAATTTTTTTCCTCCAATTCCGTTTGTTTTATTAACGCCGTAAGCGAGAGGGATGAAATTGAGACAGAATGCAAATTATAGGGCTAAAATTAACACAATTGATACTAGAGGGACGAAAATGAGAATTCATGCAAACTAGAGGAACCATTTGTAAAATTTACCCTTTTATCTTTAGTGGTCATAATGAATTTTTTGCTCTAAGACCTTTCAACAAGCACCCTAAGGCTCCTTATTTAGTTTTAGGTCTCTCTTAGGGTGCTCATTGAAAGACTTTAGAGTCAAAAATCCATTACGACCATTTAGGATAAAATGATCAGAAAAATAAGATTTTCGCACCAGTTCAAACAGATTAAAAATTGGAACACTTAATTTTTTAACTATATTTTTTAATATATAAATGGTGTAAAAAATTAAATGTTCAAATTTTCAATCCGTTTGAATCGGTGCGAAAATCTTATTTTTTTGATCATTTATCTTAAATGGTCATAAAAGATTTTTGGCTCTAAGGCCTTTCAATGAGCACTCTAAGTGTAACGACCCTGATTTTTGGTCGTTAAAAAATTCGTTAAATATTTGAATTTTATTTGAATTTCCTTATTTTCCTTGTGGTTTGTCAAAATTACGATTTTGCCCTTCAAATTTCATTTCTTGGCACTTTAACCCATTTGGCAAGCCTAGTTAGTTTCTAACCGACGTGTTGGAGAAACCGAGCTAGCAAGCCACCAAATTGCTTTTCCCTAACCGCAAAATGACCATTTTGCCCCTCTTGAAACTTTTGAACTTTTTGAACCCTAGACTAAGAATTGATTATTCTTTTTCTTAAATTTATTTTGGTTTTAATCTTTGTCCATTGGACAATAAATGTTAGGGAAACTATTATCCATTGGATAATAGAAACCCCATTTGTTTATATTAAATGTTTACTTGGTTAAAGTGCTATGAATAGTAAAAAGTAACTTTTTGATTACTTTAAAGTACCTTTTTGGATTATTTTAATGTTTAATCTCCCTAGCAACTATTATCCATTGGATAATAAAAGTTAGGGTGGTTATTATCCATTGGGTAAAGGTTAAATCTTTCATAAAGTACGTGGGGTTATTAATTTAATCTTTCTTTTTAAT
This sequence comes from Rhododendron kiyosumense, assembly GCA_019656275.1. NCBI lineage: Eukaryota > Viridiplantae > Streptophyta > Magnoliopsida > Ericales > Ericaceae > Rhododendron > Rhododendron kiyosumense. The sequence continues at coordinate 122,532 of BPLS01000699.1, read as the reverse complement.
TCCTATGTGCCAAAGTACCAATTATTTTAATTTAAAAGTTACCTAATTACTATTGTCCATTGGACAATAGAAGTTAGGGGATTTATTACCCATTGGTTAATAGCTTTAGTCTTCCAACAAAGTACAAGGATTTTAGTAAACTAATCTTTTTCAAAAATCCCATGGGATGATATACAATATTTTATTGGAGGATTTTAATACCTAAGATTTCTTAGGTACTCTTTTATTATTCTTTATTGGGGTTTTTGATCTTCTTAGATACATAAGTACTTATGTATATATGAAGTTAGTACTTGATTGATTATCTATTGGGCTAAGTACCATGTGCTCAATTTATGGTTTAAAAGAGAATCCTAGCCTTTAAGGGCTATTTTGATCTTAAGTACAAAAAGTAATTAGATTTTATTGTTACTTGCTATATATATGCATATATATGTACCGTGAGAGAGGAGAGAGAACCGTGAGAGAGAGAGAGAGAGAGAGAGAGAGAGAGAGGGGGCCGGTTGGGAGAGGAGAGAGGGAGAGAGATTTGATTGGTACTTGCCTTTGATCTTCCATTGTACATCCAATCTTGGAGATTTTTCTCTTCCAAGCAAAGAATTAAACTCCATTGTACTCCTTTGAACACCTTGCAATGGTTTGAACCCTTAGATCTTGTACCAATATCTTTCTTGCCCACCAAGGATCCATCCTAGCCATCCAATTGATCCAAGATCAAATCTTGGTACAAAGTAGCCTTACAAACCTAGGATTTTTCCTTGATTTGTGCTTAAAAGTTGGATTTGATTTAATGTACTTCTTGAACACCTTGCAACTTTTTAACCCTTTGATCATGTACCATTCTCATCTCAACCCTCCATTTGATTCAAGAATCTCACCAAGGTACACAATAGCCATGCAACCCTAGGATTTTTGCATTGATCTTCCATGATCTCTTGCCAAGTGTCAAGGTGAGACTTAGAGAGAGAGAGAGGAGAGGGCCAAGCTCTTGCCTATAAATAGAAGGCCATTCTCATGCTTTGAACTCACACCTCAAGCAATTAGCTCTTCCTTCTCTCTAGAAAACCATTTCCAGTTTCTGGGCAGCTACTGTCCCGTCGGAAATCCTTAATTTTCTCCTGCCTAGAGTAGTTTTTAGGATCAACTTCCTTCTGGAAAGTTGTAGAGCACTTCGAAACCTTGAAGTTAGGCTCAAGAATCACCCCAATCGGTTAAGAAATGACCAAGATATCGTCATCCGAAGTTCAGTAAAATTTCTGGATTTCCATTTTCTGGACAGCTTACTGTCCTTTGCTTTATCCCCATTTTTCTCCAATCTAAGTTCGTTTCTAGGATTAACTTTCTTCACGAGAGTTGTAGAGAATTTCTTGAGCTTCGTTCTCGACCCAAGAACGACTCTATTCGGCCAAAGATTGACCGAGTTACTGCCGTCCGAAGTTCGGTCCAGATTTGGAGTTTTACCGCCCGTAGGATTTTCCAACTTTCTTAATCGGCCCCCGACTAGTTTCGGATCAAGGTAGTTATCCTTACCTACTTTTCCAAGTATAAAAAAGTTTTTCACTCTAATTCTATGTCTTGTATAAATCGCATGTTGTCTGGAAGATTACTTTGATCGTAGATAAGGTTATCTTTCGATTAAATGTTGGAAATGCATGTTTATGTTAATTCTTGGTGATTCAAGCATGCTATGTTGCTTAAATGTTCTTGTTGTACTATTTCGAAACTTGTTGGATGCATGTTGTAAGTTAAGTCTCACACGCGGAGTCTTGTATGAGAACGTGACACGAAAACCGAGAAAGTAGAAACGTAACACCTAGGGTGTGGTTAATGATGAGATGTGTTTCGAAACCGCGATGTGGCCGGACTTGGTAGCCCATCGTGTGGATTGTGAAAACCGCAACGTGGCCGGACTTGGTAGCCCGTTGTGTGAATGAAAACCGTAATGTGGCCGGACTTGGTAGCCCATTGCGTGGATTGTGAAAACCACAATGTGGCCGGACTTGGTAGCCCTTTGTGAAGATTGCCAATAGGGCCGGACGTGGTAGTCTTGTTGGTAATATGGCTTGGTTATCCGTGGAGAGGAGCCAATGCAATGTGTGCCAATGGGAACCCGGTGCGGCGGAACCATTGTGAGGATACTCGGGAACCCGGAACGGCGGAACCGAGGTTGGGTGTGTATGGCTTGGTTATCCGCGGTACGGAGCCAATGCTAAAGATTTTGAAAGGCTTGGTTATCCGCGGTACGGAGCCAATGCAAATGTTTTTGAAAGGTTGAAAATGGAGACACGGTCTACGATGAGTCGCGTAGGAGAAATCGGGAAATCTTGGACACCAACGATAGACGATTAACGATGTGTGATTATTAGTGTTGTTGAAATTGTTAGTTGTAAGGTTGGTGGGTAAGAATTTCCTACGGAGCGTTGTAGCTCACGGTGTTGCCTTGTGGTGACCCTGACATATTATATTGGTGGCGACGCCGGTATAATGTGTCAGACCTTGTAGATAATCGAGATGAACAGTTCACCGTGGAAGCTTTTGGAGCAGAGGAGCATGCTAGGATGAAGAATCAAGAGGTGCCGTAGTTAGGAACCCTAGTTTCCTTTTGTTATCCCATGTTGTATTTCAAAAAGCTCTTGCAAGAGCTATGTTGTAATAAGAGCAGTGACTCTCTTTATTTTCTGAAATAAAATGTCCTTTTAACGTACCCTAATTTTGGGGGCGTTACACTAAGAGAGCCCTGAAACTAAATAAGGAGTTTTCGGGTGCTCGTTGAAAAGTCTTAGAGCCAAAAATTCATTACGACCATATATGATAAAATGATCAAAAACGGCTTCAATACTTAAATGGTCCTTACAAAATAGAGTCGGTTTCATTTTCGTCCTTGTAAAAATTTTTGTGTCAATTTCGTCCTTCCAGTTTGTGACTCAGTTCAATGTTACCCTTACCGTCAACTAGTGGATGGAATTCGCCTACGTGGATAACGGAAGCCTTGTTTGGGACCTGACCCACGTCTCTTCCCCCCAATATTACCCACATCGCTTTCTCCCAAAACAATATGCACAAGATCTTCATTAGGGTTTCCCCCACATTTGCCGTTTAGGCCTCCGGAAGCCCAAATTTGCCTTTTAAGAAAATATTTGACTTGCTAATAACTTGGGTAAGGAAAATCCAAATTAAGTTGTTCTTTTGGGAGAAGTCTTAGAATTTTCTCTATTCCTCGTTTTGCTATTATTCCAAATTTTTTCATTTTTTATAATTTCCTTTATTAATTGATTTGGTGTCCGTTTTGAGGAGAATCAATTAGAGTTAGGGTTTTTCTACCTATTTTTACAAGTTGTAAGCCTTTGGGGCAAGATAGTGATTGATTATTATTGAATGAAAAGAGTCTAGAGAGCATTTTCTCTAAACCTATATCATTTGTGATTTTTTTGTCGCACGTTCGTAATGTAATTGAATGGCAGATTGATCTTGTGCGCCTTTTTTTTTGTAGAAAACGATGTGGGTAATATTGGGGGAAGAGACGTGGGCCAGGTAAGTACCAAAGAAGGCTTCCGTTATCCAAGTAGGCAAATTCCGTCCACTGGTTGACGGCAAGGGTAACATTGAACTGATTCACAAATTGGAAGGACGAAATTGACACAAAAAATTTTACAAGGACGAAAATGAAACTGACTCTATTTTGTAAGAACCATTTAAGTACTTAAGCAATCAAAAAAATAAGATCTTCGCACCGGTTCAACCGGATTGAAAATTGGAGCACTTAATTTTTTAATCATATTTTTCCGTTAGTTTCATTAACGGTTTTAACGATTTTATCAACTTGGAACGTAAAACAAATTACGGGAACGAAATTGAGACAATTGAAACTAGAGAGACGACTACAAAAATTTGCCCCATATTAAATGGTCATAATAGATTTTTTGGCTCTGAGGCCTTTCGATGGGTATCCTAAGTGAGGCCTGAAACTAAATAAAGAGTTTTAGGGTGCTTGTTGGAAGGCCTTAAAGCCAAAAATTCATTATTGCCATTGAAGATAAAATGTTTAAAAAAAAATAAGATATTTGCACTGATTCAACCTGATTGAAAATCGGAACATTTAAATAATATTAAATAAATAAAAAATAAAAAAGATATAAAGATTATTAAGTAAATAAAGGGGAAATAATTACTCATTTATCTGTTTATTTATTTTATTAATTAAAATTAGTACAAGTTATGTTTTAATTATTCATTTATTAATTAAAGTTATAGTAAGAAGTCTTTTAAAAGTAAAACAAAAAACTAGTAAAAATAAAACAAAAAAAATTAGTAAAAGTTTAAAAAAAAACCTAAAACAGTAATTAAAGTCTTTTAAAAGTAAAAAAAATAATTACTAAAAGGGTAAATTACAGTATACCCCCTTAACTATCACCCATTTCCGAGTTGCCCCTTTATTGTTTGAACTCAAACAGTTAGCCCCCTTCTATTTGAGCTTTCACACTTCCCACCTTCTGTTAGTATTCTGTTGGTCTTTTAGATGAAAAGTGCCGTATGCTGATCACATGACATGGGTATAATGATAGAGATACCCTCCATTCTTTGAGTTTTCAATGACGACAACATCCAAACATGCCTTTATACTACTCTATACCAGAAGACAGAGTCCATTGTCACCAATGCCGTCCGTTAGCACTTAACCCAAAATTGCCTCTACTGCCGCCATGGCGGGCCAATCTACCTCCAAAACCTCTCAATAATCACCGACGACATTACTGGGTACAAGCATGGATTTTCAGCAAACACCTCATAATCCCCTAAAATCACCCCAAAACAAACAGCTCCACGATGTAGTTGTTAAAACCTCACGGCGAACCCATCTCGGCTCGCTGTCGTCCCCTTGCTCGCCAACGTCGTTAGCCGTCGTTCCCTCAAACCCACTCATAGCCATCCCTTCCATGGACTAGATCCGGAATCCGCGACCTCAAAACCCCCCAAATCACCGATCAAACACTGCTGCCCCCAATAGATGAACCTCCACCGTCGTCGAAATCGATGAACCCCCATACCCCCAACCCCTTCTGCTTGTTGAACCAACTCACGGTTCCAATTCAAAACTCCCAAACCGGGTCTAAAATCCAAACGCCCACCATTGCCGCTTCTCGCCACTGCCTATGGCTGAAATCTCGTCCCCGTCAACCCAAAACTGATTGCGTTCCAATGGTTGTTCAGTTCACTTGCGATGGTGGGAGTGACATCGGGTCTCGCACCTATGAGAGAGAGAGAGAGAGAGAGAGAGAGAGAGAGAACGGGCATTCACCGCAGGTGAGGTTAATTGGTGCTGTTGAGGTAGGTTGTTAATGGCCGTGAGTCCATTTCTACACATTTTAAGGAAGATGATGCTAGGCTGATGGCTACAGGGCAAAAGAGTCAGATAGCGTTTTCCGTTAACAGAGTTCACCCCATTTGCAAATTGTATAGTTTAAGGGGGCTAAGTACTTGAGTTCAAATAATAAGGGTGCAAATTGTATAGGTTAAGGGGGGCTTAATATAATTTACCCTTACTAAAAATTTTAAAAAAAAACTAAAACAGTAATTAAAGTCTTTTAAAAGTAAAAAAAAAAAACTAGTAAAAAAAAATAAAAATAAAATAGTAATTAAAGTCTTTTAAAAGTAAAACAAAAAAAACTAGTAAAAGTAAAAAAAAAAAAAACAAACCCTAAAACGGGGTTGGGGTGGTTCGGTGGGTGCGAAAAGACGCTCCCTCACATTTTCTACTCCTACTTCTTTATCTGATTCATGCTTCTTTTTCTTTTGCGTTAACAATTCTTTTCCATTGGTACGGGGAAAGGCAGTGGTGAGAGCAAGTTTATTATTAATTAGGTAAAAAAACTTATAAACAGTGCACATTTTTATTTTACATACTCACATCACTTACAACACTACCCTAACACTATCTATTTAATCTATCCTTTATTAAAATATATATATATATATATATATATATATTCTTTCTCCAACAATGCACCAAAGTGCATTTTTTGGAAAAAAGAAGAAAGAGAAAGAGAGATGGAGAGAGGAGAGAGAAACTAATGTTAAAAATTATATATCTAATCACTGCTACAAAAATAGATAAAGACCTCGGTCATTTGGTATAATCTTTCACTTTTAATCTCGCATTCAAAACCGTAGTCCATCAATGTGTAACTAAAAGTCCCTATCTTTTAACCACAGGATAAAAACCGTGATTAAAACTCATTAAAACCGTAACTAACTTTAATAGCTTAACATCTCAATTTTATTATAAAACCGTGGTTGTTTAGAGAGTAATAATCTCAGTTTTTAAAAAAATCAAGATTAAAAGTGGCGTTTTCCTAAGGGAAAAAGTCCCACTTTATTTATCCTGTTGGGTTTTGAATCTAAGTCTCTTAAGTTTTGTATAGAAACTTCAACCAACTGCACCACACACACTTTTCAATATATAATTGAAGTATTTAATATATAACATATGCGTTTAACATTAATTAAAATATATTTCGAACATCATTTTGAACCTTTAAATATTAAAATTAGAAATTTTGATAAATATGAAAGTTGTAGCCCTTTGTATTATTGTTCAAACCCAATTTGAATTATCTCAATTAATGGAGTTTTGAGCATAGAGTTATACTCGAAATACATTTGGCGATGAAACGCAACATTCATATATTTTGTCACTAAAGGTACCCATTTGGTGACGAAATATATTTTCATCTCTGAAAGTACCCCATTTTTTGACGAAATATTTTTTTCTAGAATGGTTGAGAGTGACATTTATTTAGGGGTATTACGCGCGGAGTCGATTAAGGGGTAATCGACTTTCAACTTTTCCAATATAAGAGCTTTCATCTCAAGTCTAAAAAAAATGTGATGTATTCTCTAACTTACGATCTCAGTTTCTAGATGATTGAGATTAAAGGTTCTTTTTATTTCAATTTTTCCGAAATGAGATATATTCTTTCATATACAATCTCAGTTTTTCAAAAACGAGATCTATTCTTTAAGTTACAATCTCACTTTTCGATTATTGAGATTAAAAAATCTTTTCATCTTAGTTTTTTTCGAAACGAGATATATTCTTTCATATATAATCTCAGTTTTTGGAGAATGAGATCTATTCTTCAAGTTACAATCTCACTTTTTAGATTACTGAGATTAAAAAATCTTTCCATCTCAGTTTTTTCGTATAACTGAGATTAAAACTATAATCCATAACATTTTATTACACTTTTACAAAAAGTAAGATCTTTTTAGTTTTTGGACCGTGATCTTTATACCATTTTGTAGTAGTGGATGAACAGGGGATAAGTAAAAATGGCTAAGCACCGTTTATAAATACATATTACCTCTATGTTTACCTACTTTGTTGTCAGAGTACTTTTCCCCTTTTGGAGAGCTAAAATAGTGTGGGCACACGCCCTTGAAAATCTAGTTTTATAAAATCGGGTGCGCCCTTTTTGGAAAGCGCAGCAAAACGCTCAATTCAGAGTCGCTACTCGGGTTTTGGGGAATGCACCTAAGGAACCAAACTTGAAATGCTTGCTACGTTTCAATTGGAAAAGGTTTTGTAAACTGGTTCGTCGTCATCTTTGATATCTGAGGTTCGGGAGCCAGTTTACGAGAGGGGAAGGGTTTTAAGGCACCCCTGTCACCCAATCCGGAGATCGGTCTCTACTTGGGCATTTGTAAAATATTTGCGCTTTTCTCTCATTAATCATTTTTAACCAGTTAGGGCAGGAACAGTTTAAAGGAGATTAAAACTGTAATATGTTGGCAGGATGTGATAAAATGGCATACTTGCATATTGAAACAATCAATATAGATTGAAAATAAACTCCTGTGGGAGTTTTAAACAGACTAGAATGCGCTTATCTGGAATGACGTGCACAGGAAGAAACCAACATGCACTGATCAAGTCACTACATGCTAGTTTGACCTGCGTGAGCCACTTCCATACTCACGTATGCTAGTAAGCCTAACCCCACAACTCTTATTTTCAACCCTTTAGGCTCTAGAAATGACCAATGCACACCCAGGACAAACCAAGCAGTTTATATATGGCACAAATAATATACAATTACAAGCAGTTATGATGGCTTTAAGGCTAAAAAATGAATAGAACACCCCATAAACAGTGTGGGGACAAAAACAGAGGCCAAAGCCTAGTTGCCATGCAAGGGTCAGCCACTGGACTAGGTTTGACTGGAGTACGCAAGTAAAGGAATACCGTACGCCAGTTCCAACCTCTTATCCAGTGTTTAGCTTTACACTTTTTGGGTTCTAGAACATGACCAGGAGGACCTTAAAGGCATTCCAAAGCAGCAAAAATGAATGTTGAAAAATAAAACTAGTAGTTCTAGCTATGGGAAGCAGTAAATTGATTTTTATCATGCATACAGTGATAAATTTGAAAGGAAGGACGGAAAACAGCTAGACACTGATCCCCATGCCAGTAATACACATACCACCATAACTAGCATACGCGTGCTATGATTGGCGTGCACTAGTTCTAACCACGAACAGCTTTGAAACTTTGCCAGCTTTAGGGCCATGACTGATATTTATTACCAGCCTTAACTCTGCTAGCCCCCCTCAGGGATCAAAACAAAGTATTGATCAAAGGTGGTATACCATTGGCTTTGAGCTTGGAAGATGTTTTAGCTTGAGTAATGGCTTGGATGTAGAATATGGATGGATGGATGTATGGGGTGCTATATGGACTGCCTGTTTATGTTCTCCTTTGGCAAGAAGAAGATGAACAAGAAATTGGGACTTGAGCTTGTAACTAAAGCTTTTGAATTTGGTAACCCCTTGCACATAAATGCAAATGGGGTATATATAGGAGAAGGTGGTGAGAGTGGGGGTAATAACCAGCTGAAGTTGGGGCTGGTTTGCTTGGACGGAAAGTCTTCATGCATTAAATGCAAATGACTAAGTGATGGGGGTTGTATAAAAGAGGGGGGAACATCCCCCTGTCCGAGATTACTTCTCAGACGGCTATACAGAGTACTAGGGTACCATAAAAGTCCTATGAACATGGCTGAATAAAGGTGATGGGACTACCTTTGACCGGCGTACGCCAGTCTAAGCCTGGTCAATGGTTAAAGCTGACCGATGACTGACACGTGGCAGTGGACCAGCGTGTGCAGGTAGGGTTTTGCTGTGGCTTTTTGGCTCTGGTTTAGAGGGTTTGAAAGCGGGTTTATCTGCTCAAAGCTCAAACACACTAACATTCTCGAGGTGTTCTTGATCTTATTCATCATCAAGGAATCAAAGACCATAAGTAAACTAATTTGGACAGTCCAGAATAGGGTTTCTATAGTAGTCCCCCTCTGACGACAGTTGGAGCACCATTGACTTGGTACAAGTAACGTCAAAGGCTTCTAGACACCCTCTCAAGGCTATCTAGAACAGCACATGCTAGCAAAGCTGACATGTATACTTAAAGAACTTGATTGACTTGAATGTACGAAAGATCACCGCTTAGCTGTTGATTGATGGACGAAGCAGGCCATCACTAAGGATAATATGGACGGGACAGACCTTCGCTTGTTGACTTGAATGGACGAGACATGCCACTGTTTGTTGATTTGAATGGATGGGATAAGCTGCCGGTTAGGGAATAATTAGCTACAGACAAATCATCGCTGTTGGGGATCAAACCTTCTTCGGCACATAAAAAACTCCAACAATCACGGGTAGGTCACGTCAGATAGGTTAAATTTTATCTGTTGGGAATCAGAGCCAATCTCCTTATCAAGGATTATCCGAGATAGAGCAATAAGATTGTTAGAAGATGCACTAATGTTTGAATCGCTAAAGACCAGAATAGATCGATACTGTAAATTGATTTGACGAGACAAGCCGTCGTTGAAGTAGACAAGATAGGCTGTCGTTGAGATTGGACAAGACAGGTTGTCGTTGAGTTTAGGATAGGACGGGCTGTCATTGAGTTTAGGACAGGACTGGTTGTCAGGCGGATCATTATTCAAAATGATCGAGCCATTGAAAAGGTGGACAGGACGGGCTATCGTTGAGATTGGAAAGAACGGACTGTCGTTGAGATTGGACAGGACAGGCTGTCATTGAAATTGGATAAGATGGGCTATCTGGCAGATTGATTTTCAAAATGATCGAGCCGTTGAAAGGGTGGATAGGACGGGCTGTTGTTGAGATTGTATAAGACTGGCTGTCGTTGAGATTGGACAGGACGGGCTGTCGAGCGGATCAATTTTCAGAATGATCGAGCTGTTGAAAAGGTGGATATGACATGCTATCATTGAGATTGGACAAGATGGACTGTCGTTGAGATTGGATAGGACGAGCTGTTGGGCGGATCAATTTTTGCATGAGACTTAAGGCTGTTGAGATTGGCTCGTGATTGATTGAGTTTGAGATGTGATAATCATTCTTTTAATATTGTGGTGGAATTGTAGTTCTTTTTACTAGCTTGTTGTGAGGAATTTGTCATGACATTTATTTTTAGCACATTTGCACTTCATGTCTATTTGGGCTTTGGTTGCTTATGAGCTGTGATTTAATTATTCTTGATGGCTAGTTTGGTGGAGACTTATGCCTATGTGAGTTTTGAGCCTATTTTTTCTTGGAGTGGTGTGTCGAATAAACTCTTATTGTCACAAAAGAGCAAATTCATTGTTGATCTCATTATTTTTGTCGTCGAGGGTTGGAAATGTTTTGAATTGCCTACTTATCTCCTGGGTTTGGAAAAACATTGTAAACACCCCAATTTGGCCTAACGATTATGTCAAGTCCTACCTTGGGGACCATCCCGATGATAATATGGGTATAGTAATTGCTGGTTGGCTTCTTGTGAACCTTAGGACTTATGGTGAGAACTTATAGCCACTTAAAGAAACCAATCCAGAGCCAAATAGCCTTTCAGACAGAAATACATTATCCCAAAAAAATCTATCTTTCGGCCGTGACATTGATCTTGTAAGGACCCGTATTTTTCGGATATTATTTAAAAGTTTTATAAATGCTAGAAATAGAGGAAAATATGAAATTTATCGAATTTATGTGAAGGGGGTTTAAGTGTTAGGATTGTTAGTTGAGGGAGTGCAAGTGTGATGTTTTTGGGCTAGTATATATAGGAGGTGAGGGAGAAGAGAATCATTTTTCTCCTCCACCTCCCTCATGTCTCTCTCTTTATCTCTCGGCCTCTCTCTCGATCCCTCTCCAAATTTCACCCAACCCACTCAAAAGCCACTCAAATCAACCTTCAAACTTTCATCCCTATGCGTATTGTGGTCCGTATCGCACTGGTTTGAGCTCGAAGGAGTTGTATTCCGGTTGGACCAAGGTTTTCGGAAAGTTAGGGCTCGTAACTTCTTGTGTTTCGTGCTTCGACTTCGAGGTAGGGAATTCTACCTCTCTCTATATGTTATTTGAGTGTTTCTATGCCTTGTTCGAGTTTGTATTGGTTGTTATTGAGATAGGATCGAAACCCAAAATTTTCTGTCGAAATCGTCTATAAGTTACTCTCCCTACCGGTAGGAGCTTTTCACATGCCGGTAGGACGATTGAGAAATTCCTTCAACCAGCTCAAATGTACAGCAGCAGCTCAAAAGCTGCTCAACTCGGTCAAGTGCAAAATTGGAATATTGGCCTTTCTGTTTTCAGTTTTTTCCTATCGGTAGGTCAAGTGCAAAATTGGAATATTGGCCTTTCTGTTTTTAGTTTCTGCCAGTAGGAACTTTTCATCTACCGGTAGGTAGAAGGAACTTTTTACCTACCGGTAGGTCAAGTGCAAAATTGAAATATTGGCCTTTCTGTTTTCAGTTTCTACCGGTAGGAACTGAAAAATCTACCAATAGGTCAAGTTCTACCGGTAGAACTTGTTCACCTATCGGTAGGAGATTAAACTGCTGCAGTATCTTTCAGTTGCTTTCTCGAGCTGCTTCAATGCCTTTCAGCTGCTTCCCTATATCTTCCAACTCGCATTTTGAAGCTTTTCATCGACTCTAATGAGTTTGTTTCCACATTCTTTCAAGTGTTTTGGAGAGTATTACTCGTTTCTCACTTAGAGTGGTATCCAATGGACATTATTGCACATTGAAATATGAACGACACACTTGAACATGTCTAAGGATCCAACGAGTAGTATTGCAATCCGTTTTCTCTCGACTCATGGAATTCTTTAGATTCCCTTTAGTATATGCTTTACGGACTCCAAGTATAGAAACTAGAAGACCAGGCATCTCAGAGTCTAGTCATGAGTTGATATGTGGTATATGAAGGTACGGGGGAGTACATAGAGGCATGGTGAAGACGTGTGGTATTGTGGTATGCTTAAAGGGAAGGGCGTGTATTAGTTAATTAGTCGGAGTCTTGATATGGTTGACAATTTGGAACGTTTTGAAATGAAATCAATGTGGTGGATTGGTAGAGTGTTTAGAATGCTTGAAGTGAAATCGATGTTGTGAAAGAACTGTTTGAGAGGATAGAGTATTGTGGGGTTATATATGTATATGGGTTTAGTACGTTATGAAGGAGGCAGATTGTAGACAACCCAATCTGATTTCCCGACTGTTTTACTTTATTTTCCGATTTCTTGTTTCCCCGATGATGAATCAGGTGGAAAACAGTCTTGAGAAAATAGAATGGTTTGAGCTTGGTGTGTGTGGAACCCATCCTTAACCCTAAAAACCCTCGAATCCAAACCTAGACCTCAGGTTTGACCATCGCGCGACCCACTGGGTCTCTCATGCGATGATATACTTGCCAGGTGGTGGTCAAAGTCAAACTTTTGACTGATTGACCATCGCGGGGCTACTAGAACACTCGCGTGATGGAGTCATACCCTCGCGCGATGGTTAACACCTGTCACTTCCACCTTTCTCCAGCTGGATTTTGTGATGATTAGGGGTCTACAAGCCCGTGTAACCCCGTTTCGTTGACTGAACATCGTTCTACAGGGCTGCCCTTGCATCACCTCTCCCCCACTCTCTCATCAATTTTTGCACCCTACTTCCCCACCAAGTAATTGCAGCTAGCCTTGTTGGCTGGTTGTATTACCTTGTTTAACTAACCAACAACCCCCCCCCCCATTCTTCCTATAAGTACCCCCCATGGTTCGTCTTCCAAAGGGTTACCAAAAAATTCCAAAAGAGAAGAAAGAAGCACAAGCCTAAGCTCTTCTCTCACTCAAATCACTCTCACTTACTCATATTCTAAGCCATACCACCTCATTCAAGCCATTCTCAAGACACTTAAGCAAAGGTATAACCTTTACTGTTTACTGTTTTGATCCCTGGGGGGGGGGGGGGCTGACAGGACCAAGGCTGGTAATCAATACCAGTCCTGGTTCTAAAATCAGCAAGGTTACAAGTTACCGTGGACGAGCACTCCCACGCGCGAGACACCCACACCATCGCGCGACTGCTCTAGTCAGCACGATATAGTTCTCGTGGGGATGGGATCCTTGTCCATGTCCATTTACGTAATTTTATGCTTTCTTGTCAAGAATATTTAGTATATTCCACTGTTTTGCATGTTAAAAACATGTAGGCTAGCTTAGTTTGCTTATCTGTTTACTTTGGAATGCCCTTGGGTTACTTCTGAATATGTCTCAGAGTCCAGGCATGTAAAGCAATTCCTGGAAGTCCAGTCAGGACTCTCGCGCGATGATCTGACTCTATCGCGCGATGGTTAGTCTATTTCTAGTGATTGCCCTTGCATGGGTAGCCAGGCTCTTGGTCTCTGTTTTGATACCCTCATTGTTTAAGGGTTGCATCTCGTTCTAGTTAATTTTGATTGTAACAATTATTTACTTTCAGTACATATAAACTGCTTGGTTTGGCCCTGGGTGTGCACTGGTCCTTCCAGAGCCTAGAAGAGGGTAAAAATTAACCTGTTGGGAGGATGTTAAGACTCACGCGATGGACTGGGATTGTTGCGCGATGGTTGAACTTGCATGCAAGTTGGCCATTGTTCATGACAAACTCAAACCAAGGCACTATTCTTAGCATCCAGAATCAGTGTTAAATTTTATCTCATTTATTTCTCGTCATTTCATCCATCCATGCCATGATCTGTCACATCTTGCAAACTGTTACAGTTTTTAATCCCCGATTAACTGTTCCCCCGCCCTAATTGGCTAAAAATTGATTAATTAAATAGAATCGCAAACAAACACTTTCGTAAATGCCTAAGTAGAGACCGATCTTCGGATTGGGCGAGAGGGGTGCCATAAAACCATTCCCCTCTCGTAACCTGGCTCTTGAACCCAGATATGGTTATGACGTACTGGTTCCTTAACTTTTTCAAATCAAATAGCGCGACAAGTGCTTCAAAATACGGTTCCTTGGGTGTCGGACCTTCAAACCCAAGTGGCGACTATGTATCTTCGTGAGCGCTTGTCATCCAGCTTCAAAAAGCGTTACCGCGAACCGGCATTTAGAAAGGAACGGAATCCTTTTTAAGGGCACGCATGCCCACACGGATATGTAAACTAATCAAAAGACATGAACATGTACATTGTGGAGTTATGTAGTGGTTAATTGAGTTTTGTGATACAATCAATAGATTGATGATGAAGTTGATTATGAAATGATGACGATTATGAAAAGTGTGAGATATGACCCAAGTGGTTGTTATTGAAGGAATAGACTCGGGGTGACTCTGCGCTCGAGGGAACTAGACCTGAGGTGACCCAACCGATTATTATTGTTATTGCGGGAATAGACTCGGGGTGACCCTGCGCTCGAGGGAACTAGACCTGAGGTGACCCCACTGATTATTATGATTGAGGGAATAGGCTCGGGGTGACTCTGTGCTCGAGGGAACTAGACCCGAGGTGACCCTAGTGATTATTAAGGGGATATATCTGATTAAAAGGACAGACTTTGCAATAAAGGAATTTGACAAATATCAAAGTGGACACGAGAAAGATTGTAGTACCGAACGAATAATAATAAGATGTTTATGAAGTGATTATAGACAAACATGGAACGACGTGAGTTTATTAATGTATTTAGTTAAAGAAGTAAATGACTAGTGACATTTAGGTGAAGTCTAGGACCCTTAGACGATATTTTGCAGCTTGTTGGTAGTCACTTGTACTATAGGCATATCTGTCAATATTCACTCATTCATGGTGTATAATTCATCAAAATTTCATATAGTTTAAGTATAGAATTCTCTATTAGGCTAGTGTAGTTCAACCAAATCTTTCTTTTCAGGTTCAGATACCGGGCAATAGATTGCATGCATTGTGTGCTTGGCAGTGAAAGACTTTTGGAAGCTGACATCATTGGTTATTTCGTCATTTTTGCGAAGATCTCATTTTATTAAAGATGGTCTTGTAACTAATTACTCTTGGATTTTCTTTTGACTAAAGTTGTAATTATCTAAACTTAAGGACGGGTTTGTAAATTAAACAGACATGAAACTCTTATGGGTAACGTGTATGATATGCGAGACTTTTTTTATTGAAATGTATTGTTTATTTATGTTGAAAATCGAGGGCGTGACAGATCTCATGGCGTCAATATCATTTCTTCACCCGTGAAAACTGTTGCTTGAAAATCTCTCTGAAAGATTGATTAACCGGCCGCTAGGTTCATTCCTTGGCCGCAACATCATTTCCTTGGCCGCCAGATCCATTGCTCGGCCGCCATGTCGTCTATTTTCTAGATTCTAGAACGTTCTGTCAATAGTTTGATCTGATCACAAAACCCTAGTAGCCAAATTCCGATAAGTTCGGGCTACGTTAGGAGATTATCATGAGGGGTTTGTGTTGCCTTGTAACTCCAATTCAATTGTTCGATTTTGATTGGTTGAGGTGTGTCATCCCTATGCCCATATAAAGGAGCCTTTGGGTTCCGAAAATATACACAATTGATATACAAAATCACTCGCTCAAGCCTTGAAACTCTGCATACATACCCTCTCAAACCCTCTCTTCAAAAGCCCTAACCTTCCGAAGGCAGTCGCGATCCGATGATCCAAATCCCGAAGTTCAAACCCTAACCCTTGGGTTTCAAGAAGCAAATCAGTCAATCACCCTCAATCCAAATCAATCAAGCCACAAAGGGATCAAGGTGGTGAGGGCCAGGGGCCTTTGGTCCATTTTATTTTCAGTTTATGCATGCTAACTATAGGATTTTAACACTCTGTTAATCGTTTAGTCTAGTGTGAGGAAGAACATCAGCTGGATCTTCGATCCATCGGTCGATACATCAAACTAGGAGGATTCCTCGGCTGTGACATCTATTCACCGACCGCAGGATCCATCTTCCTGGGACAATTTGTTTTGTTTTCTGCTTTCTGATGCATGCTTTCAATTATAGTCTCGGCTCACCATTAACTGTTTAAAGGCTAATTAATCAGTTTACATGCTTAGAATTAAATAAAGCATGTTTTAATCATATGTCGAACGATTATGGGCCAGTTTCACGACTGAGCAAAAAGCGATGCTTAACACCTTCTTCTTATTGTACTTTTGGCTCTCGTACCTAGAATCTCTATCTATTTTTCCTAGTTTTTATAAACTATGTGGCGACTTTATTTTGATGATAACCGTTATCGTGTGGCGATATTCCTAGATATGGAAAAACCCATGATCTTTGTTTATGAAGTGGAACCAAACAAACGTGATCAATCTGTATGGCAATGCCCCGTTTAGGGGGTGTCTACAAACATGATTTGCCAACTTAAATAATTTACGACTTTATCGTATTAAGCTTTCAAACTCCTACAATATAAAAATAAAGTATTAAACTCCAAGTAATAATATAAATGGACTAAATGAAGATAAATTAGAGGACGCTAATGTGAACATTTACACGCTTATCACACCCCCCAACTTACACTTTGCTAGTCTCACGCAAAGAAAATAAAATGCAACTAAAGAAAATAAATTAAAACCGATAGTTCTTTTAAACCCTCAGATGGCCCTAGTAGGACGAATGAAGTCTCGTGAGGGTTTTCAACAGTGATCACCCACAAAACACAAAGAATCCTTTCACATGAAATCCAAAAAATCGTAAGACAACTCAATGATACCCAAACAAAGAACATGAAACGTTTATAAAAACCTCGCAAGAGAATATCTTTAGTTACTAACTTACCCTTAACATTGAATATGGATCATGATGTATAAAAAAGGAAAAATTATGAATGAGATGACAACTTTCATAAGAAAATAGAAAATATTCACGTTTTAGCATTTTATACTATTTACATGCTAATCAAACTCGAGAAAGATGTTTTTTTTTTCTCCTCCTTTTATTTTTTGTTATCATTTTCACTCTAATCGAATGGACTTTGAATTGATTAGTTTTGAATTCAAAAGAACATTTTATAACCAAAGCGGAGTAGCGTACACGTTACAATACTAGAATATCTCAATCGAATCCATAGAGAAAAAATGGCTTAGACTAGTGATGTAGTATCAGTCAGAATTTAATCAAGTGATTAGACTTGAGAAAATGTTTTATCTACCAAACGACAAGAAGTCATGTTTTCTGTACTTTTTTTTGTTTTCTATATGAAATTAGCTTGATGTTCTTATCAATATGCACCCAACCATCCACCAACCATTCACCCCATTCAAGCTAATAAGGATGAAATAATGCTATGAAATTTGATTTTTTCTTTAAATATTGTCGGCACTGAATTACTTGCCAAAATAAATCAAAATTGTACTGAAATTTATGAGTAAGTACGTAGATGATGTAGCTCAACAATACAAAATAAATTAAGCCCAATAAATTTTGAACCAAAATAAATATGTTAACAAAATTTTTCTTTATGTTTTTGCCACTTCTTAACAAAAATCCTAGAGTCGCCCTTGGTCATGATTTCCTTCTCTGTCTTCTCCAAAACCCAAAATACAAGTCAAATTTCTAGAGAGAATATGAGTGGGTCAGTCCAAACTGGGTCAACCCACCTTGTCAACTGGGCTCTAGACTGCTGGTAAGTGTCCAAAAAATCAAATTCCCACTTGGTTGTTACAGGGATATGTATGAAAATTGAGATCCAGCCAATCACAGATAAACATTGAACGCGATAAATTTGCCTAACGGCCATAGTACTTTTGCTGTACTGTGTGCAGGTAGGGGTGTCAAACGGGCCGGGCCAACACGGGCACGACACGGTCGTAGCCTATCACAACACGACATGGTCTTAGTGAGCACGTGGACAGGCACAGTTTTGGCTAGGCACGGCATGACACGGCACGGTTTTAGTGGGCACGGGGCACATAAGTGGGCAGGCACAGCACGGAAGTTAGCCTAGCACGGTACGACACGACACGGTTTAACCGAGCATGGGCACGACACAGTAATTGATGAAGCACGACACGACATGGTTCTAGGCCTAGCCGGGCACGACATGGGTTGATGGGCACGGTATAGCACGGCACGACACGGTTCTAGCTGCGTACGGCACGGGTTGACGGGTACGAAAGGGCACGACACAAGCCATGGAGTCAAATAAATATAATGTGATTAATTAACAATAATTTTAATTACAAAACAAGGGATTTTAGTTTCATAATTTATAAAAAAAGAAGCTTTTAAATCGAAACAACTAACAATAAATAAGGAAAAATTTATAATTTTAATCCATACCGTTCATTTTTTCGTTGTTGGTGTTTTAATCACTCTCGCAAATTTTCGGGTCTATCGGGTTTTGGAAACCCTTTCATCGGGATCTAGATTCATTAATAAGAAATGGGCTGGCAATGCATGACACGATGAAAAAATGGGCCAACACGGCCCGACATGATTTAAGTTAAAGGGCCCGGCCTGGCACGACACAATTGAAAAACAGCACGACACAATTAAAAAACGGGCCGTCACGGCACGACATGATTTAAGTAAATGGGCCCGGCCCAGCGCGATAAGATTGAAAAACGGCACGACACGACAAGATTTAAGTAAATGGGCACGGCGCGGCACGACACGATTGAAAATGGCACGGCACGGCATGATACGATTTAAATAAATGGGCCGGCACGGCACGCACGTAAAACAGTTGGCACAGAAGTTGAATAGCACGGCACGACACGCACGTTTGACACTTTTATGTGCACGTAGTCATGGAAGTGGAAATGGTGGCAAAATAACAAAAATGCCTTGGTGGGCCAAAAGTGGTTATAGACTGCCCAAGGAAAGAAAAAGGGAAAATGACGGTCAATGACATGTTTGATAATTAATACATTCCAAGAACATTTTCAGTATTAACAAATGTTCTCAACATGTCCATAGCGGATATATTAATTCTCAAAACACGTCCTGAGCGGTTATTTTCCCAACGAAAAAGTAGTAGAAGGCCTAGTCAAATTCTCAACAATGGTGGCCCACGGCTTTGACTAAAAAATGGAGAAAATAGGGTTTGTAAAGGACGCTACAGAAGCTTATATAAGAGCACCTCCAACCCATACTCCATTTCTTTATTTTGGAGGAAAAATATTCTCCAACCTATCCTTTAAAACTCTCCTCCATTTGGAAGGATGAACTTTGATCCTCTAAATATAGAGGATGAAGGAAAAAATAGAGGATCTCCTCCAAATATGTGTTGGAGTTGAGAAATAGAGTGTTGAGTTGGAATTGAGATAAATATTACAATTCTCTAAATCTACTTTTTAAATAAAATAGATTAATTTGACCCTCTTAAATAGAAATTTGGATGGTGTTGGATTGGAGATGTTCTATAAGGGACAACAGAAGCTCGAAAAATTAGTTGCAGCTTTTTATTTATGTTGTTTCTTTTT
Organism: Rhododendron kiyosumense; assembly: GCA_019656275.1. Taxonomy (NCBI): domain Eukaryota; kingdom Viridiplantae; phylum Streptophyta; class Magnoliopsida; order Ericales; family Ericaceae; genus Rhododendron; species Rhododendron kiyosumense. The sequence continues at coordinate 102,776 of BPLS01000699.1, read as the reverse complement.
CCAGAGCTATTTTTTTTTAAAGTTTCTGACAATTGTTCAGGTACTCATATTACGGGGAACGGGGGGCTGTTGTCCCTTGGGGACAGCAGCGTTGCTGCTGTGCCCGTTTCTGGGCCCATCCCGGTCTCGCTCTGATAATCGAAATCGTTCACTTTGTAGAGTTCGACGAGTAAAATAACTATACAAAAAATCAGCTTAATTGGATATCATTAAGTACCTGATCGGAACCTTTTTATCTTGAAAAGAATGAATCCGAAACACTGGATCAAATCCATTGTAACCCATGGACTGAGAATTATATGGACTCCGATCAAGTACTTAATAATATTCAATTAAGTTGATTTTTTGCATAATTGTTTTACTTGACGAGCTCTACAAAGTGAACGATTCCGATCATCGGAACGAGACCAGGGTGGGCCTAGAAATGGGCATAGCAGCAACGCTGCTGTCCCCTTGGGGACAGCACCCCCCGCCCATATTACGGTAATTGGTTTAACTTTTTGTTCTTTATTGAAGTAATTCGTGGTTTCTTGCTACCGTATCTCCTGTTTTTCTCTTATACAAGCACCCCCCCGCCCATATTACGCTGTTTAACTGTAGGGTTTTTTTTGTTTATTGCTTAATAATGAGTGAGTAATTGTATAGGTAGGGTCGTGGGGTGATTAGCACACCGTGATCAGTTCGGACACCGTTCCTATTTTCAAGTAATGAAAAAGACAATTTTAGATTGATAAAATACTTCCCGTAGACGAATTCGGGCATTGTCGGAGTCCATGTGAACGGGGGAATGGGAGTCCAAAACTCATTCTCCGCTGCGCATGGGTAAACGGCGACCATGAGGTTTCGCATCTTGCGGGGTATCTTTTCCAAACTAAAGTTGAACATTTTTAAGAACACTGAATGGAGCAGGTTAGTCCGAACTGGTTGCGAGTGCTATGAAGCTTACGACCGTACCTCCTTTTAATAATCTGAAAAATCAAACAATTTTTTTGGTTTAGTTAATCTCATTCAAAACAACAAGAGGCTACCTAAGAGCCAGTTTAAATAAGTAACAACCCGAGTTTTTTGTCAGATCACGTTTCTGTCTCTGTGGATTTGACTCCGATTTTACCGGATATTGTGCTACATCGATCTTTGTTCTACGCATGGGGCAACCCATTAATTTAAGACTAGAAATCGTCAAGCAATCAACAAAATTCTCCATAGAAATTTGAATTTCCAGCTTTTTCAACAGCACATAGTCATGTTTCATTCAAAGTTATTCGGTCTTTGCCAGTCATGTTTCATTCAAACTTATTCGGCCTTTGCTACAGTATTTCCATCCGACAAAATCAGAAGACTGAATTATATTTGTTTTTGTCCCCTCAAATATTATTTTATTTTATTTTAAGATTAATTTTTAAAATTCAAACCATTTCCTAGGCCTATAAATAGCAGCCTCATGCTGCATTTTTGCACCACCGGGAAACATTGCACTATTACTCTCTCAGTTTCAAAAGAAAAGTTCCATATTGCAAAGAAAACCACCCTTTTCAAGCCTTGTCCAAAATCAAAATAATTCCAAGTACTTCAAAAAAATTCAGGAAATTTAGGGATCATACTCGGCCCTATTTTTCTGGAATTTTCCTACTCTTGTCCATCATCAAAGTCTAACCAAGAAGCAAACTTTCTTCTAAGAAGGTAGAATTCCTCAATCTTTTTAGCCAAAAGGGCTGCAATCCTTCTGAGGGAGGCCATTTAGCCCACTCTAATCCACTATACTGGATGTGTGGTTGAATGGCTTTGGCATAAAAGCAAGGGCAAAAGAGCTGTAATTGAAAGTTTCAAGTAGGCTTTGGGAACACTCCTGAGCGCTCAAGACTGTTCCTGAGTGCTCAGAAGTGATATCAGCTGGAAAATATCTCTTTTTGTTTTGAAAATTCTCTTTAAAAGTCATCTTTGGCATAAAAAATAATTCAATACCTCCAAAACCTAGCCAGTTTGATTTCAGATGCAAGGAAGCAGGGTGTAGATAGCTATGACCAGTTCTTCACTATTTAAACCCCTAGCTGAGCATTGTTATAAAAATGGTGCATAGTGATATCAAATATTTCAGTACGTCTATCGAACCAAAATTTGTAGGACAGGATAGCAGAACTCTTGAGCGCTCAGGAGTGCGTTCCCGAGCGCTTGGGAGTGTTATCATTGACAGATCTCCATTTTTATGCATTATTCCATGTCTTGCATCACTTCATCAATGTACATTGTACACCAGCATAGGCATACACCGTCTTACTTGATATATTTATGGATACGTGCTAAATGTTTAGTGGAATAAAATATTTTCGGAAAATCCTGCAAATGTTTAGTAGAGACTGATTTTAAATCGAGCGAGGGGGTGCTGTAAAACCCTTCCTCCCTCGTAACTTGGCTTCCGAACCCTTAAATGAATCTTTGATTTTCAATTCAAAAATCATTTTCAAATCAAAACGGTTTCTCTAGTGGCAAACCATAAATCTGGGTGGCGACTCCTTAATTTTTTCAAATCAAAACTCTATTTTTCGGGTCGCCCCGATCTATCCGGGGCTATGCATGGTAGCCTACAGTTTTCTTTCTGCCTTTATCACTTGCCTGGAAGTTCACAAGCTGGGAGAGAGAGAGAGAGAGAGTGCCGTTTCTCACTCCAATTCCGAACGGCCATTTTCCCCATTGTTTATGCACGAGATCCAACAATCTTCACTTCCTTCTACATCTCTCATCTCTATCGGAGCTCTTGAATTGGTTCTACAAACATTGTGAACAAACTCACTAATCTTTTGTGGGAGAACTCCCGAATCTTTTGGTTACTATTCTGATACGCAATTTTTTTTTGTTCATGGTATGCATATTTTCTTTGTTTATATATGTAGCAAATTCTTGGCTCGTTAGTTATGCATTCTTTTTGTTAAGTTACGAATGGGGTGTACGTACGTGAATTCCGCTATTGGCTTTGGTGTTATTTTGGTCATAATTTTGTCTTTTGTTGTGCTAAGAAACAACCCACAGTGGCTCGATCATCCTTTGAAGCTGAATATAAAGTCATGGCTAACATAGCTGCATACTTGGTTTGGATTCAGCGGTTACTTTCTGAACTATATGTTCCTGTGACTCCTTGTGTTCTATGGTGTGATAACTGTTCAGCCGTTGCTGGGCTTCTAACCTTGTCACCTTTTTCCCCATTGTTTATGCACAAGATCGAACAATCTTCACTTCCTTCTTCATCTCTGTCTATTGGGATTCCAAAAAAATTCAGCCATCACTCCATGTGCACACACTCTCCCTCTCTCTCTAGGCCATCTTTGTCAAAGTCCCTCAATTTATTGATTTCTAACGTGGCTTCTATAAACTGTGTTTTTATTTTGCAGATGATGATAGATATATAGGAGGCAGAACACTTGAATTGTTTCTATAAACATTGCTAACGAAATCCCTTTGGTTAGTATCTTGAGATCAGTATATTGTACTCACCACTCATATTTTTTGGAGGATGATACGCAAATTTTTTTGTTAATAGTATTCATATCTTCTTGTTTATGGTTAGCAAATTCTTGGCTTGTTAGTTATGCATTCTTTTTACGAAGTTAAAAATGGGGTGTATGCAAATTCCCCTACTGGCTTTAATTTGGTGTTTATTTTGGTCATAATCTTGTCTCCTGGTGTGCTAAGAAAGTAGAAATAGCCCACTTAATTTATCTGGACTTTTAGGCCTTTTAGGTATTGGGCTCTGCTTTGTATTATTTTATGGGGCACTTCCTGGCCAGTCCTGCCTAGGTGAAGAATAGTCTACTAGGTCCTGCCCAAAGTGCCTACACTACTACAATAAACCATAAAGATCACAGCTATTGGCTGTGATTGTAAGTTTTTAATCACGCTCTTGCTACTGTGATGAATTTGGGTGTGATTGTAAGTTACTCTCTTTTATCACAGTTATAAACTGTTATTAAAAGAGAGAAACAATTACGGCCACAAGGTGTGATCGTTTCTCTTCTATTGTTTCTCTTGGGCGTGATCATTTTAGATCACAGTCTATAACCGTGATTGAAAGTTCAAAATGATCACACCATAAACTGAGATGGAAAACCATTGCTTTGTATTTACTAGACCATTTTTTCTTGTCATTGCCAAGTTTCGAACCCATGCACCCTTGGTTGATTTCCCAAGCCCTTACCACTAAGCTAGCCAAAAACTTCTATTACATCAAGAAAATAAAAATATTTATACTTACTTCCTAAAGTGGGAGAACTTTTTTTTTTCCCGTTAAAATTTACTGAATTTTTTGAATTGCAGAAATTAAACCTATTATCAGTCCAAACAATCGACACAAAAGCATGTTTAAGTGATCGTAAGTGTACTGAAATTTGCTTCATAAAACAGTATGCATGCAGTGAAGTTTATAAAGGAAGAAGTCGAACCCATGAAATTAGTGAAGTGAACCATAACGAATGTGTATGTATAAATGATGCACATACGAATTGTGTATGTATAAATTAGTGCTTCATCTATTCTGCACATTTGTTTCTGTGAGATCTTGAATGTTCTACGTGGTGTTTAGGCCTCCTTTGTGATTGTTATCTCCTCTCTTTGAATGGTTTCTCGTTCTCTGTATTTTTTTTATTATGATCAATGAAGTATCCTATCATTTGACAAAAAAATGATGCACAATGTATAACCCTTCTGGGTGTTTTTTCGTTCTTCGATTTTCGTTTTCCTTAATCAGGGGCTGAGACATGCATCGGCTGTCATTTAATTTTCCAATTTTTTGTTGGATTACATATACAATTGCTAAAGCTCTTTTCCTCAACCACCACATGCATTTCCCTTTCATTCTTTTCTTGTTCAATCTTTTTTTATTATATGTGGCTCTTTCCCTCAACCACCACATGCATTTCCCCTTCATTCTTTTCTTGTTCAATCTTTTTTTATTATACGTGAATATGCAGATAGGGTACTTCACATGCCCATAGGAGATTGAACACAGCAAACGATTTCACCGCACCTACGTGGGGCTGAAATTTAGTTCTCACTGCTTAATTTGAGTGTTTAACGTCACCATGCCGACCACGTACGAAGGCTTAACCCAACTAGTTAGTGGAAAAATTCAAGTATTTACCCACTGAATTAGCCACTAAGCTATTGGATTTCTGAGACCTGATTCGATTTGTTTATGCTTCAATAAGGCTTTTTTTTATGAGGGTAATAGTTTTATAAATGATGACAGATCGGTTGTCATTTCCAACTTTTTTTTCTAAATGGGTAGGCTTTTTATCTCGCTGTAAGAGTGAGATCATTTATCTCACTTTTTTTTTCGCGTTAAAGTTTTTTATCACACCACAAGGATGATGTCTTTTCTCTTTTATCTCGTCACAAGAGTGAGATCTTTTATCTCATTTTTTTCCGCCCTAAAATTTTTTATCACGCCACAATGGTGAGGTCTTTTCTTTTTTTTATCACACCACAAGAGTGAGGTCTTTTCTTTTTTATCTCGCCACATGAGC
>BPLS01000699.1:67728-95654 GCA_019656275.1 Rhododendron kiyosumense | reverse complement strand
GAGTGGGGGTGTAGAAGGTTATATGGGCCAACTGTTAATTAACACTATTAATTATGGTGTGAATTTATATGAAAATTAACACTAAGAATCCTTCATATATAGGGATGTGTACCGTAGATTTTTCTATATATTATCCTTTCCTTAATTGATAATTGGCTAAGAAATGAAGATAATGAAAATTAATATTGTTAATTGTGGTGTAAATTTAAAAAAAAATTGACACTGTTAATTATAAATTTAGAAAGAATTTAACATTGTTAATCGTGGCGGCGGTGGTGGAGTGGGGGTGTAGAAGGTTATATGGGCCAACTGTTAATTAACACTATTAATTATGGTGTGAATTTATATGAAAATTAACACTAAGAATCCTTCATATACAGGGATGTGTACCGTAGATTTTTCTATATATTATCTTTTCCTTAATTGATAATTGGCTAAGAAATGAAGATAATGAAAATTAATATTGTTAATTGTGGTGTAAATTTAAATGAAAATCAACACTGTTAATTATAAATTTAGAAAGAATTTAACATTGTTAATCGTGGCGGCGGTGGTGGAGTGGGGGTGTAGGAGGTTATATGGGCCAACTGATAATTAACACTATTAATTATGGTGTGAATTTATATGAAAATTAACATTGTTAATTTATATAGAAATTAATTAATATTATTAATTATGGTGTGAATTTATGTGAAAATTAACACTGTTAATTTAGACAAATATTAACACTATTAATTGTGGTGGTGGTGGCGACGGCGATGGCGTGGCAGTGATTTTTGTGGTGGCGGCGTAGTAGTGATGGTGGTGGTTATGGTGGCGGCATTATGGTGGCGGTAGTTGTAAAATCCTGACTTTTAGAATTCTAGTCACGTGATCCGAACAGGAACTCGACACTCTAATTTAATTCTAATAGTAAGTTAGGCTACGCGAAGTGTATCGTGATCCGAATGAGTGTGTGAATTCTGATTTAATTTTGTAAATACTAAGGGACAATTGAGTTACATCTGATACACAGTACAAATTATTCTATGTTAGCATTTTTTTCTTGAAAATTGAACAATGTTACGATGATCCTCATATTTTTATTTGTTTTTGTTGAAATTATGAGAATTTTTGGAGACCGGCATTTGTACTCGAACGGACCAGAATTGCGACGATCGGGCGCGAAGTGCCAGCGGTGTAATGCGGTGCTTTGTGGTGGCATGTGGCATGCATGGGTGAAATGGGTACTGATTCAACCTTGGGTAAATTGAGTAGGAGGACATACTATAAGGGTTTTTACCATGATAACGATATAAATATTTTCCTTTAAAGTCTAAAGGATATTCTATCCAAGATTTACAAATAACCCCTCCCAAAGTTGACCGGCGTTGACCGAGGTTGACCAGCGTTGACCGAGGTTGACCGGCGTTGACCAAAGTTGACCAGCGTTGACCAAGGTTGACCGGCGTTGAAAGTGCCTAAAATCTTAGGGTACTTTATAAAAGTGCCTGAAATCTTAGGGTACCCTATATATTAAAGTGCCTAAAACCCTAAGGTACCCTATGAAAGTGCCTAAACCGCTAATACCCTATAATTGGAAAATGAACCCTAAAACCCTATAAAAGTGCCTAAAACCCTAGGGTACCCTCTGAAAGTGCCTAAAATTTTAGGGTACCCTATATATGAAAGTGCCTAAAATCCTAGGGTGCCTAAACCGCTAAAACCCTATAATAGGAAAATGAACCCTAAAACCCTATAAAAGTGCCTAAAACCTTAGGGTACCCTATGAAAGTGCCTAAAATCGTAGGGTAGTCTATAAAAGTGCAACAAGATCGAAAAATATGAAAAAAGACATATTTTGTGTTAGCCAAACATGGCCCTTGTGTCATTTAAGATCATTTAAATGAAAAAAGATATTTTTTGTGTTAGCCAAACAAGGCCATTGTCTCATTAAAGGCAATTTGGTCTTTTTACGGACCTTAAACTCTAAAATATTTTCATTAATGGACTTTACACATTACTGAAACTTAAGCTGGACTAAATCTATTTTGGGACCTCTTCTTTTGGACTTTAAACCAATTTTCTGTTCAACCTTTAAATCCACCGAAATATATATAGTCTCTTATAAGGATATTATATTAGTTAATTACACTTACTTACTAATTAAGATATCAACTCCACCCTTATTTTCTTCCACCGTTTAGAGAGAGAGAGAGAGCGCAAAGGAGAAGGAGGTGGCCATTTTTCTCCTATAAGATCTGGTTTAGCTATGACCATGACCATGACCATTCAACATCAATTTCCTTTCGGAAGTTGAATCCTCCTATCCTTCATTGTTCTTGATCCCTACTCCTAATTTTCGAGCCCTACACTATAAATCCCATTTTATAATCTCAGAGGATACATATTTTTGACAAAGGATCAGATTGGTTGTTGAGTTCTAGGTCCCATTCCATCAATTTATCCATACATATTCTAGAATTTTCGGACAAACTCACAGTAGTTACTATTTTTGACGTTTTCTTCATAGTCAGAGTATTAAATGGATAAATATTTTATTATGGTCCTTTTGGAATTTCAATCGGTGAAAAAGGCTGAGAATTGGATTTTTGTGGGAAATTTGGAAACTAATTGTTTTTGGTCCTACAGGGGTGTCCTAATTTAGACTAATTACTTAGCCATATTTTCGGGTTAGTGATAATCAGTGCACTTCTACTTATGTATCAATTCAATGGAGTAGTTCGCACGCGTGATGAGCTAGGCGCAATCTTTTTGGTGAGTTGCACATACCTTAATTACAATTCAATGCAATGACGGATCTAAGGTTCGGCATACGGGGGCCAAGGCCCCCGCGTAGTTTCGGTTTTTTTTTTTTTAAATTTCGATATCAATATTAGTTGTATTTTGCTTGAACAGATAAATATTGTATTTTGTATCGGGTGTTATTTAGACATTTAAATGCTTTAGAATCAGAATGTGTCCATTTTTGTCACAAAAATCAACATCTCTCTTTGCGCAGGATATCTCATAAGCTATCCGTTGAATTATTAGTCTCATTTTCTCTTTTTATCCCTCTCACTCGTTACCTAGAAAACTTCTCTCAAAACCCAAATCAAACAAACAATTAAATTTCTGAACTTTGAAATTTTAGAATTTTGTTGTTTATAGTTCGGCCCCTGCGTACAGAAAATCCTGGTTCCGTCCCTGATTCAATGGAGTAGTTCGCACGCGTGATGAGCTAGACGCAATCTTTTTGGTGAGTTGTGCATACCTTAATTACATGTATTTTTCTGAAATTTTGGAATGAGATGCCATTGCTTGATTTTGCTGGAAAATATGAAATTTGAAATTCCTACTTGATTTAAATGATGTTAATGCATGCGATGGCTAGTTTATAAATCTTTTGAGTTTCAGTTAAATTAGACCATGGCAATATGTTTTGGAAAAGTGAATTTTACTGGTTGCTAGTACATGTTCGTGAAAATATGATTCATTCGAACGGTGTCCCGAGCGCTAGGGGACGGGTAAAGATACTAGTGGCGTGAAGTAATAAGGTAGAAGATGCAGCCAGGCATCACCGGGTAATGATATCTTACCACTCTTAAATGGGGTCGCTCCCCAACCGACTGGCAAAAATACCGTTGAATGCTATTATCACTCAAAAGTGCAAAAGTTGAAAAAGAAAAGAATTGAAAAGGGAGCTTATGGATCAAAATGCATGTACTGGAGAATTTGATGGGAATATTGGAAATGTTGCTTTGCTTTTGAATTGTTTTACTAAGTGAGGTATTTTCATGGTCAAACTTGTAATTTTGGTATACGTTTCTCACCCGAGCTTCGGCTTATGAAAACCTTTTTCAAATTTTTCAAGTTAAGGTAGATAGCAAGTTGTGGGCTGAATGGGCTGCTAGAATAACCGTGGTGAATCAAGTGGTGTCTAATGGTTTGTATTTAATATACTTGTACACTTAGAAACTCTGGGATTATGTTATTTATTTTACGCTTCCGCATACTTTGCTTATATAGTTTAAATTGACACTGATATGTGAGAAATCCCTAAACTAGAATATATGCAGGCCTTCGGCGGCTTAACACCTGCTTGGCCGGTCACGACTTCCAAGGTAGGTTTTGGGTCATGACAGTTGTGGGGGCGTTGTGGTGGTGTGGAATGGTTGTGGTGGCGACGTGGTGGTGGTCATTGCGATGGCAGTGGTGGTGGCATGATGGTGTTGGTGGTGGCGGTGACAGCATGGTGGTGGAGACGGTGAGGGTAGCATGGTGGTGGTATGGTGGTGGTGGCGGAGGCGATGTGGTGGTGATTTTTGTGGTGGCGGCGTAGTGGCGATGGTGGTGGTGGCATTGTGGTGGTGGTGGTGGCGGCGGTTGTAGTGGTGGCGTGATGGTGGTGGAGGAGGTGGCGTGGTGGTGGTGGCGATGACAGCGGTGGTGGTGGTGGCGTGGGCAGCGGTGGCGGCCGTGGTGGCGGTGGCGTGGTGGGGGGTGGGTTGCATTCATTTGAAACCCTAAATGATGGGCTATGTTCATTTGTTACTATTTAAAATAGGATAAAGAAGTAAAATTATACCCACAGGACTTAGTGAGCATTGCACTTTTACCCTATAGGAGTTGGTGGGTTATGGAATCCAATATTAGAACTGGCCCATAATTAACTCTTATTTTATCTGTGCATTTTGGCCTCTTGGGGTTCTTGATTGGCATCTTGCCAATTAATGGTTTGGGTCTCGGATGGGCACATGTTGCTTTTCTCCTTACTTCCTTTGATCTTTGTAATCTTTCAAAGATTAATAAAATTCTTTTTCGCCATTCAAAAAAAGAAAAAGAAAAAAGAAACAACCCACTGTGGTTCGATCCTTCACTGAAGCTAAATATAGAGTTATGACTAACACAGTTGCATACTCTAATAGTTGGTGCTCATAGTTAGTTAGTGACCAACTCATCAATCCATGTGAATATGGATTCATCAATTAGATTAATTTGTGTTTCTTGTTAGCCAATCAAATGTCAGTTAGAATTTTGTCAAGCTGAAGTTCACAAAATCTTGATTTATCTTTGTGCAGTGTGGATCTAAAAAGAAAAAATTTTGTTGTGTGCATAAATATGGATGCCTCGCGGGCAGAACGATGTTCTTCCTCTTCCATACCCATCTCACCACAATGGGTATACGATGTCTTTGTGAGTTTCAGAGGCGCCGATACTCGTAAAAAGTTTACCAGCCATCTGTTTGCTGCTTTAGAGGACAATGGTTTTTGCACATTCAGGGACGACAAAGAGCTCGAAAGAGGAGAATTTATTAGCGATGGACTACTGAAAGCAATTGAGGGTTCCAGAATTTCTTTAATAGTGTTCTCAAAAGACTATACTAGGTCGAGGTGGTGCCTTGATGAACTTGTGAAGATCATGGATTGCAGGGAGACTTTCAAACAAATTGTTGTACCCATCTTTTATGATGTCGTTCCATCCGACGTGCGAAAGCAGATGGGGGTTCTTGAAGATGCATTTGCCAACCACAAAAGGCGTCTTAGAGGGGAACCAGATGGCAAGGTGGAAAAGTGGAGGGCAGCTCTTACTAAAGCTACGAATTTGTCAGGTCGACACTTGTTGAATGACGGGTATTTTCCTCAACCCTTCTAGGTTTACAAGAAAATGACCTTAAAACATCATTAGAGGTGCGGGTGGAATTTTCATACCACTCAGAAACTCTATGTGCACAGCAAGCTGTGCACAGATCCCGTTTCCTCCCGTCTCGGGTCACACAAAGATGATCGGAGCCACTCATTTTGTTCAAAATATGTCGTTTAAGGTCTCTGTAAAAAATGAGCTTCATTCGATATCGTTAGAGGCGTTGACAAAACACCTAAATTCTGAAGTGATTTTGGGTGTTTTGTCAACGCCTCTAACGATATCGAATGAAGCTCATTTTTTACAGAGACCTTAAACGACATATTTTGAACAAAATGAGTGGCTCTGATCATCTTTGTGTGACCCGAGACGGGAGGAAACGGGATCTGTGCACAGCTTGCTGTGCACATAGCACCACTCTTTTCATACTATTAGAAGGTTAATTAATCTTAAAACGTACTTAGTTGACCACAATTTTAGATAAATCAAATTTCAAATGCCGTTGGACACACTTCGAACTTTGCAATTATTTGACATTTGTACTTGCCTCAGATCATAACAAGAGATGGCCTTACTATGCATGACATTAGATATGCCTAGAGAAAGAATTTTGAAATGGGAGTAAGATACTTTGATCGATTTCAAAATCATTGCTCTGCTTGCTGCAAGCTTACAACTAGTTTACTTGTTTGAGTTTCTAGGCCAGATATACTCAATTGAGACCTTAGTAGCAAGATCCTTTAAAAATGGGTGCGCCCCCAAGATGGGAGCTTGAATCAGCGCTCCGAAGATGGGAGCTTGGCAAGAGCTCGCTTCCCTCGAGACGAGAGCTTAATGGGCGGTTAAGGCAACTATTCTTTTACTCTTAAGGAAGTTATGCCATTATGGAAGTAAAACTATGAAAATCTTATTAAACAAAAAGTTTTGCAAATTGAAAATATCTAACTTCCTATAAGTACCCTTTAAGATTGTGAAAATTCTCATAAGTAATCACTTTTCATTTAATGGTTAAGTATTTAAAGATACTTTATATACGTATTTATATGAAATCTATGCACGCTGCTTAGGCGCTCCCAACCTTTGGAGCTTCTAGGTGTCTCCGCTCTCCCTCACCCGCTCCTGCTTCGTGGTACTAAGATTGAGACTACCTTTCTTGCCAAAATTAGTGCATGTCACGCCACAAACTGGGTAGGTCAATTGTTCCATCCCTAGAATACGACGTGGCAAAACCTGATTGCCTCACAATTAAACTGAAACAATCGTTTGAACATAAGTCAAACCAAACCACTATTATTAAAATAATAGGTGAAATATACAACATAGTACAAGAGTCAAAAAAGCATCACAACCTAAACCAAAGGTACAATGAGCCTCGCTCCCAAAAGATCACAAAAGACACCCCGACAACGACGACGACACCTTTTATAGTGGACCACCTTTGTTCTTGGACACCAGAAAAAGTAACACATTGAATGCATGAGCTAACCACAGGTTCAATGAGTATAGTTGAATCATATAAATAAGAACAACTAAACAACAATTATGGATCGATCATACAACAAATAACTCTTTCAGTACAAGTATTCTTTATAGTTTCACCACAAGGTCGATCAACTCATCCCATATAGCCAAGGGTCGTTTAACTCCGACCAAAGTTATCACGGTACCGTTACTCTGAGAGTCAATGCAAATAAATACATTGGTGAAATCAGGGGCCAGAGCCGGCTTATAGCCAAGGCGAGGGGAGCGGTCGCTTCTGGCCCCCAAAAAAAATTAAAAACGAGGGCCCCCAAATTTATATTTTATATATATATGTATAGGTATAGGTATGAGAGGCGGTTCAATTGACAACTATTTAGACACCTAAAAAAACACCCCAAATCTCAATCACATAGTTCCTGATCAAATTTTTATGATCCGAACCGTTCAGTGTGTGCAGAATATGATTTTAAGGGTGCCCGCGAGAAATTAGCAAAAAAAAAAGACTGGAAAGTGCTTGTTTAAAGCAGTTTTTAATTGAACCGTTCATTAAATCTAAGCTAAAAACTGCTCAGATCAAGCTCTTTGCGGTCTTTTTTTTTTGCTGATTTCTCACGGGAAACCTTAAAATCACATTGAGCGGCTCGGATCATCAAAATTTGATCGGGAACTATGAGGTGTTTTTTTAGGTGTCTAAATAGTTGTCCATTGAACCGCCCCGGTATGTATGTATGTATGTATGGTCCCAAAAAAAATTGTACTAGCCTCCTTTACACAAAATAGGTCCAATTGAAATTTAAGAGCTACAAAATAGGCCCAAATTGTGGAATTATTCATTAGAAACACTAATGCATTAAAAAAGAAAAAAGAAAAAAACATAATTATATGCTTCTATTTCGTAATGGTAAATCTTTTGTATTGGTTTTTTTATTTTATGACTCTTTGTAGACCACTTTTATATGAAAAATATAGGGTGGCCTCATTCAAAAAGTTCGCTTCCGGCCTCCAAAACTTATGAGCCGGCCCTGTCAGGGCCATTCAACCTGACTCCTAGGTGGAGCTGATGTGGGCACGAACCTCTCTGAACCTAGCCCGATTCACACGGCGATGCAAATGAGTGATTGCAATTCATAACACATCTGATGCATGAAGATGCATGCTAGAGATTAAAACTCATTCATAACTTTGTCTCTAATTACCATCTTAATGATCCCATGAACTAATTCAGTTTCCTTTCTAATATTCCGCGCCTAAGCACAACGTTTACCATGCATAATTAGACGCAGTACCTCACCACATACAAAGCAAACTGACTGGAATTTAGGAAACACAAAAGTCTTTTTTGCTTACACATAAAACCGACACAGTGACGTGTCTTCCTGGCATTCATGCTTATCTTAGACCCTAATTCAATTGCAATACCCTCCTTTATGATTTGGAAAATAACACTTTAGGATATACCATTAAGACAAAGACTGCACACATTAATTTGTCTGTATGACTGCATGCACAATACTACACACAAAGGTCATTTCAATTTTTTTTTATTAACCATAAATATGCATGATATGTATGAAATTAGGATTCGGGTCACACAATTAGCATGATTCATTCCATAGTCATGGCTGTTTCTAGATTTAATGAGTACTTATTCTTGTTTCTTATGTTAATTGATGATGTACAAATTGGCAGAGATGAAGCAGAGTTCATTAAGATGATCATTGAAGATGTTAGAAAAGTAAATCTAACACATCTAAATGTTCCAGACCACCAAGTTGGACTAGATCGTCGTGTTGCAAAGCTCAATGTATTGTTGAACATGGAATTCAATTGTGTTGTCATTGTTGCCATATGGGGCATGGGTGGAATTGGCAAAACTACAATTGCAAAAAGGTTGTATAATCTCATCCAACACAAGTTTGAACGTAGCGGTTTTCTTGAGAATGTCAGAGAAACTTCGCAGCCACTGAATGGTCTGGTTGAGTTACAAAAGAAACTTCTTTTGGCTATATTAAAAAGAAGTCATCAACTAAGTAATTCTCATGAAGGCATCGAGGTTATAAAGAAGACAGCTTTCGGTCGAAAAAAGGTTCTTGTTGTTCTGGATGATGTGGATAATGACCAACAATTGAAGGCACTGGCCATAGATCGAGATTCCTTTGCTCCTGGAAGCAGAATCATCATTACAACAAGAGATAAGTCTTCACTAAAAATCCTCGAATTGGGTGAGAATGAGATACATGGGCTAGAGAAATTGGACAAGGACGAATCCCTTGAACTCTTCAGTTGGCATGCCTTTAAGGAAGACCATCCTCCAGAAGACCATTTGGACCTTTCACGCCAAATTGTGCATTATGCTGGAGGGCTTCCATTAGCTCTTGAAGTTTTGGGTTCCTATTTTCGTGGACAGAGCATACCTCAATGGGAAAGTGCAATAGCGAAATTAAGAAAAATTCCTGATGATGATGTTCAAGAAAAACTTAACATAAGTCTTAAGATGAGTTTTGATTTTCTAAGTGAGCAACTAAAGAAATTGTTCCTAGATATGGCATGTTTTTTTGTTGGAATGGGTCGAGATTTTATAGTAAAAATATTGGAAGGCTGCAACATTTCTGCAAAAGATGGGATTCGAAAACTAGTCGATCGGTGTCTTATAAACAACAACTATCATGACCAAATTGTGATGCATGATATGATTAGAGACATGGGCAGAGAAATTGTTAGGCAAGAATCTCTTGAGGATCCTGGGAAGCGTAGCCGATTGTGGTATCCTGACGATGTCCTTGAAGTTCTGAGATATGGCACGGTGAGAGCCATATGCATTGAGATTTCATTAGTGCAATAACGCTACATGCACTTGTTCCCATTCTAATTCTGATTTATTTGACATGAATATTTCCAGCTTTATAATTTTTTTTCTCACCGAGGTACTTTTTACTTCCCTCATTATGAACTTGGTTTTCATATTAGGGAACTAAAGCAGTTAAAGGCCTCATCCTAAATGCAACAGATGTCCAAGTGAATGTCAAGGCATTTGAAAAGATGAACAACCTGTGGCTGCTTCATCTTGATTACATTCATTTAACTACTGGTTATGAACATATTTCCAGAAGGCTATTATGGCTAAGCTGGAAAGGCTTTCCTTTGGATTGTATACCGTGGAATTTTTCTATGGAGAAGCTAGTTGCTCTCGATTTGAGTTATAGTAGGCTGAAAAAAGTTTGGAATGGAAACATGGTACGTCCTTATTTTTTTCTCTATCCAACATCTATCGCACGGTATATTCTGTGGAAACTAACTTTCCTCGAATTCTTTTGGACAGATTCTGGGCAAGCTGAAGTTCCTTTACCTCAGTCACTGCCATTACCTAACCAAAACCCCTGACTTCTCTGGACTTTCCTCTCTTGAGGAGTTGTTGCTTAATGATTGCAAAAGTTTGGTGGAGGTTGACGAGTCTATTAGATGTCTCAACAAACTTCTTGTCCTGGGCATGAAAAACTGTACAAAACTTCGAAAGGTCCCCTCTAGCATTTGGATGTTGAAATCTCTCGAACGTCTTGATATCTCTGGCTGCTCCAACCTTGGAGACTTAGCTGTATTTAAAGGACCACTATACAAATTAAGGTGCTTATTCTTCTCGTCTTGGACATTGCTTCCAAAGGCTGTGGATTCTATTGGGTTGTCACACACTCCTATCCAGAACTGCAGTTGCTTAAAGGAATTAAATTTGGACGGCTGCCATTTGTCATATCTACCGGAGGAAATAGGGAATCTAATCTCATTACAAACTCTGGATCTTGCTAAAAACAATTTGAGTACCTTGCCGGATGGTATCTGTAACCTTACTTGCTTGAAGCATTTGCAATTGGAAGAAAACAATGTGTCAAATCTGCCTAGTGGAATTGGGAGGTTGACCTCGTTAGAGGGTTTGTATCTCGGAAGAAACAGTTTATGTACCCTACCGGATACCATTGGCAAGCTGTCTTCCTTGAAGTATTTGTTGGTGGGAAATAACAAGCTCTCGCATCTTCCTAGTGAAATTGGGGATTTGGACTCTTTGGAGACTTTGCATCTTCAGCGTAATAATGATTTCCGTGCCTTACCGGAAAGTATATGCAAACTTGTTCGCTTGGAGCATTTGAATTTGAGGTACTGCAACTTGTCTCATCTGCCCAGTGAAATTGATAGGTTGATCTCATTGGCGACTTTCGACCTTGGACATAACAGATCACTTACCTTACCAGATAGTATCTGGCACTTTTCTTGCTTGGAGTACATCATTTTGGATAATTGTGCAAAGCTCCGATCTCTTCCAAAGCTTCCAACACGTACTTGTGTACTTACGTACTTTTGTGACAGCCTACCTCTTGAATTGGATCAGCTAGGGTCAAGGGCGAACTATTCGGGATCCAATAAATTAGCTGAGAACAATTATTTAACCAGTTTCTCAAAACAATTCCTCAATAGTAAGGTACACTCTGTCTCTCTCACGCATTAGAATATTTTTGTAAGGGTGTTTTTCACTAATTAAAATAAATACTTATTTTTATATAAGTACTTTTTGAATTAAAAATGACATATTATGAGAGAATGACATGTCTTGAAAAGCATAAATAAGCACTTAAAAGATAAAAAGTTTAGCGGAACGGGATTCCATAAGAAGGTAAAATCATGATTTTTGTAAAGTCATATTATCGGTATAATCCTTGATTTCTATTCATCTTCCACGTGTCGTTGTAGTATCCGGTTGAGTTTTGCTAAGGGATTTTTGTCGATTTTTTTCGTTTTGTCTTTATTCAATTTTTTTAATGGGTTTGTTTATGTTGTGACAAATTTTTGTGGGTTCCGCTACGGGATTTTTGTCGATTTTTTTTTGTTTTGTCTTTATTCAATTTTTTTAATGGGTTTGTTTATTTTGTGACAAATTTTTATGAATTATTGATTCGTCTCTATGATGGGAATTGAAAATGTAGTTTTTTTTTTTACTTTTACCCTTATATTTTTGTAATACGGCTTTTTTGGCTTTACCTTGAATATTTCCAAAAATAATTGGAAAAATTCATATTTTTTTTACTTCTATGATTCCTCTAGTCAAGACGAATGAATAATTCATAAAATTTTGTCGCAAAACGAACAAACGTGAAAAAAATTGAATAAGGAAAAAAAAAGTCCAAAAATCCCTTAACGGTAACCAAACCAAATCGAGCCTTGTTTCCCAATCAATTGAGTCAGCTACATGAATCCTATTTTATCATTGAGTTCTCTGTCTACTTCGCTTAGATTAATAAGCCCAAGTCCTTTCGTATGTCTGAATATTTTTAGGTCTAATCATGATCAATTGGAACAGGTGCTCTCTGAACATGAGGATGTCGTTTCTATTCTTGTTCCAACAGGGGAGGAGGAGCTTCGTATTTGGTTCCCATACCATGATGGCAGAGGGCCAAATGTATCTTTTGTGGTGCCGCCTTCTCCTTCAGTGAACCAGAAAATGTTGGGTTGGGTTCTACGCTTAGTAGTTTGTGCTCCCCAAGAAACATCTGACCAACGCCGATATTCGGTATTGATTGAAGATGTGATCTGCAATAAAATCCAATGCGATGGAGGATTCCAGTTTCGAGTCTATCCCACCGATGTAGATCATGTGTGGATTCTTTATATACCACAGGGTTGTAGAGGATTACAATTAGAAGTCGGTGATGAAGTGGAGATCAAAATGTCTCAAGCTGGCGGTGATGGAAGGCGGATCCCAATAGATGTAACTCATCCTAACACGCATGTAAAGAAGTGGGCGATTGATCTGATTTACGAGGCTGATGAGATTCACAAAGGCAACGACACCACATGTCAAATGGTGTCAATTTAGTAGTAACAATATTCAACTTTGACAAATACTCACTCTTCTGCTCCACAGGCATTTGAGATTTCAACTTCTCTTACTCTTGTTTTCATCCAATGAGCCCCACTGGATTTCGTAGGTTGAACCCAACTTTTAAACCTAGGGTTTCATTATTAATTTATCTCAAGTTCTAAACTCTGCGCCTCTCTCTCTCTCTCTCTCTCTCTCTCTCTCTCTGCGCGCGCGCGCGACTCTCTCTTCGTTTGGGATCAACTCTTTAGTTTTCATCATCCAATGAACCCACTGAATTTTGTAGGTTGAAATCCCAGCTTTTCAAAATTGTTAATTTATGTTCACCTAGGGTTTCATTATCAGTTCTTCTCAAGTTCTAAACTCTGCGCCGCTCAAATTGCCTCCTCTCTCTTTCTCTTCTGGGCTATGTTTGGCATATGATTATCAAGGATTTGGGTGCCAACATAGTATTGGTAATAAGTGAATTGGAAATTGACTCTAGAATAAACCATTTGATTTGGTTGTAATTTATTTGTCTTACGATGGATAAATATGGAGTGATTAAAATTGTTTGGTTTGCCACTGAACCGGGCCATGCGTGGCAGCGGGTTCATAAAATTCTCAGGCTTAAAGTTTGATGGGAACTTGTTGTAATTAATTTAATTAGTTACTTCATTTTTATAAGCCTTTTGACAAATAATATTTTTGCTCTTCTGCTCCACAGGCATGTGACATTTCGACTTCTCTTAGTCCTGTTTTCATCCAATGTGCCCCCACTAGCTGGATTTCGTAGATTGAACCCAACTTTTTAACCTAGGGTTTCATTATTAGGTTATCTCAAGTTCTAAACTATGCCATTGGTTCGGCGTGGCCCCCGTGCGACTGCTCTGTCCGGCGATCGGTGGTGTCCCATAGTCGTTGGCCCGCACGGTGTTTCTAGATCTGTGGTGCTCGGGGCCGACGTCGTGGAATAAGGTGTGCGGTTGTTAGGGTGAGGGTTTCCTTTCTTTTCCTTGTTGGGTAAACTATAGTTAACCCCCTCTAACTAAGCCTCGCGTGCACTTTGCCCCCGTTAACTTTTTTTTTGGCACTCAACCCCCTCTAACTAACTGAAATTCAAACGGTTATAATTTCAAACGGTCATAACTTCTTCGTCCAAAATCGAAAATATGCAAATTATATATCGATTTCGAGGTCTTGAAGTCAGCTTTCTAATGACGCCAAAATCATATCATGATTTAAAGCATACAGAAAGTTATGATCAAAACGGTCTTTCTATCTACCAGCCCTTACTCTTTTGATCATAACTTTCTGTGTGCTTTGAATCATGATGTGATTTTGGTGTCATTAGAAATCTGACTTCAAGACCTCGAAATCGATATATAATTTGCATGTTTTCGATTTTGGACGAAGAAGTTATGACCGTTTGAAGTTATGACCTTTTGAATTTCAGTTAGTTAGAGGGGGTAGAGTGCCAAAAAAAAAAGTTATAGGGGGCAAAGTGCACGCGAGGCTTAGTTAGAGGGGTTAACTATAGTTTACCCTTCCTTATTTTTTCCAGCCATTTGGCTCGGGCTCTACTGGCTGGTTTCCCCAGTCCGGTCTGTACCAGTCTAGTGCTCGCTCTAGATCCGGTGGGTGTTGGGTGAATAATTTTAGTTAGGGTTTCGGTTGTACGACAGCAGTTATGGGCGTGTTCTGGGGTTTATCTCGGCAGCAGTGGTGGTAGGTGGTGGCTGTGTTGGGATTCTTCGAAATCTGTTCTGTTTCTGTTGATCGGCTATTTCCCTCTGTTTTTGGTTGGTGGTCAACAGCAGATCTAGCGGGAGGGAGTGTTTGTTCTTAGGCCGCTATGGGCGCGTTGGGTCTGCCGGAGTTCGTCCTCGGCAGTGCCTCAGCTATTGCGCCCGGAGCCTCGCGTTGCAGCAGAGGTTTGCCTCGGAGCCCCCTGGAGGATTCCACAGCTCTGGATTAGGTCTCCTGCTCCAGTTCTGGCCAGCGGCCCTTGAGGCTTGTCCTTGGGAGCAGATATTTATTTTTTCACTTGTTTCTGCTGTTGTGTGATTACATCTGTGCTTAGTGTTTAATCGTTTGTACTGGGGTTTCTTTTGGTATCTCTCTACCTTGTCCCGGACGGGATTCTTATGTCGACATTTGTGTCGGCTGCTTTTGCAGGGTGTCCTTGAGTCTGTAGCCTGTGTGCTTTATGCAGTAACTCGTGTCTCGGGTATAGGTAGTTCGGTGCATTCCTGTATATTGCGATGTAATTTTTACCTTCGGGTATTGTTAAATGAATTGACTGTTTTCAAAAAAAGTTCTAAACTCTGCGCCTCTCTCTCTGATATAGGACAAAAATGGAGAGTTTTTGTATTTTATTTTTATTGTTTTAGAATAAGATTTTGGCTAGGAATATTTTTGTTTAGGTTAGAATTATTAACTTTCCATATTCGGTTTGATTTTGATTTCTGCCTTTTTTAGGATTTTTAGTCTACAAGAATTAGGATTTTATTTTAATTAAGGGAAAAATTCAAAAAAACCCCTGAACTTTGAACCCAATGTCAAATAGGCACCTGAACTTAAATAAACTTCAATTGAACACATGAACTTTCACTCTGTTATTCAATTTACCCCATAGTGTCTCAATCCGTGTCTTTTCTAACAGCAACCTTTGAGCTGGACACTAACAAACAAAACAAAAAGTTAGAGGGAGAAATTGGAGGGAAACAACTGTGATCTGACACCTTTTTATGGCCCCGTTCGGCTAAATAAGTCTACTAGCTTATTTTTTGTCCTTATTCAACTTTTTTTCATATTTGTTAGTCTTTCGTCAATTTTTTGGGAATTATTGCATCGTCGTAACAAGAGGAATCTAAAAAGTAAAAGATTATGATCGAAATCCATTTTGTAATAAAGACAAAAAAATTGGCTTATTGGCTTATTTTTGTCTTTATTCGAAAAAATTATGTTTCGATCATAATTTGTTACTTTTTAGATTGCTCTTGTCATGACAATCCAATAATCCCAAAAAAAAAATGATGAAAAACTGCTATGTTTGGATTGGTGTTTGAAATTTTTTTTGAAAAATAGTAGGAGTAATAAGTGGAAAGAGATAGAGAGAGAAATATTTGAAGTATGGAGAATCAAGGGGGAATTTTTTTAAAAAATCTTTTTGAATTGTAAAGAGAACAAGGCAAAAATACAAAAAAAAAATTGAATAAGGACAAAAATAAGCCAGTAGGCTATTGGCTTATTTAGCCGAACAGGGCCTTAAAAAGGTGCCAGATCACTGTTGTTTCCCCTCCAATTTCTCCCTCTAACGTTTTGTTTTGTCTGTTAGTATCTAGCTCAACGATTGCCGTTAGGAAAGTCACGGATTGAGACGGAAGGGGGTCAATTGAACAACGGAGTGAAAGTTCAGGTGTTCAATTGAAGTTTATTTAAGTTGAGGTGCCTATTTGACATTAGGTTCAAAGTTCAGGGGTTTTTTTGAATTTTTCCCTTTAATTAATTAGGAAATATCTTTTATTTAATACCGCTTGTTTTGGCATTATTTACTATTTCTTTTACAATAGGATTTCTAGGGTTAGGGTCTTATAAAAAGGGCTATAACTTATTCAATTATAAAAAAACTTTTAAGCTTTTATCAATAATATTCAGACTTTGTCTTTTTCTCTTGAGGATTCAAGAACTGCTCGTGCCTACGAGTACCTATCTCGTTTTGATTAGTATGCAACTAATCTCTTCATGAATTTCGTTGTGTCAACTGGTATCAGAGCCACGCGTTGCCTGGTTCGATGGCACCAAACACGGTTGAAGAAACACCCATTGACATTGGTCGTGGGCTTGCTGACCTAAGGAAGATGATGGAGGATAGCCGAACACAGTTGCAGGATCGAAGCACTCAATTAGCTGAGATCCGTCAAGATACTCGCTCTCAGTTTGCAGAGATCCGTGAGTTGTTGCAGGAGTTGACTCTACAAAATTGCCAAAGGCCAGAAAGGGTTGGGAAGGATTGCGCATTGGAATTTGCCCATTGCCAACTTGTTAACCAGAATAGGAACCGCGTTGAGAGATTTGCCCGCAACCAACCTATTCACCAAAACATCTCCGGAGGATATTCTTATTATCACTACGATAGTAGGAATAAATTTGAAGGCAAACTATTCGAGAATCATGATGATTATCTGTCGATAAAGCGGCAATCAAATTTCAGGTATTATAATAATATACCTAAATTTAGTGGTTCTGAATATTTTGAGGATATTCTAGATTGGATACTTAATCTTGAGGATGCTTTTGAGTTATATGAAAATCTCGAATGGAGAAAAGTGGAAGTACGTGTTGTTAAAGCTTACAGGTCCAACCCTAGGTTGGTGGTTAGACTTGCAATCTTTGTGAGATCAACAGAACAAACGGCATATTTGTGCATGGTCAAGAATAAAAAAATGTCTGATGGAGAGATTTTTGCCGCATAATTATAAACAATTATTGGATGAAAGGAACGGATCAAATCAACAGAATACAACAACTCTTACCAAAGATGTCATTGAAGAAATTGATAAGGTGGTCATAGAGGGAGTTGATGATAAAAAAATTGAAACAGAAATTGGCGATCAAGTTGTTGAGGACCAAAACAGTTATCCATGGGAGATGCTTGATACTCAAATTTTTGTTAAAGAGGAGCTGAGCTCGCTTCAAGTGGATCACGTTGACCATGACGATTGGGTTTTGCTGACTAGGGATGATTTTACAGAAAACGTCCTAAGCAATTTTAGAGAGAAAGAGGATGGGGGAAAGAAGAGATGTTTGTTGATATCATGCATGATTGTTTCAATTTTGTTCGGAATGCTTTGGGTGTGCGGTTGCAGGAGGAGGAAACAATTAGAGAGCTCCAAGCCGTGCTTTCTATGAAGGGTCAAGAAATTGAATATCTTCATGCAAAGGTTTATGAAGATCCATATATTTTACAAAGATTGGAGGAATTAGAATTAGTTCAAGGTCAAGACAATCTGCAATATCAACATAAAGGTTACTTTGTCGATTTTCTTGGAGTGAAACAATTTAATTCTGTTTCCGATATTCATCTCGTCAATTTCGTCAACAAGTTGAAGAATCAAGAGAAGAGATCATCGCAAGTACACTCCTCTTTGAATGATTTTTGGAAAATGAACAAGAGGTTGAAATATTCCAAATATATATTTCTTTGGAATGGAAGGTGGCAAGTTTCTATGAGAACTCGAGGGCGAGTTCTTTTGAAGAAAAGGAGATTGATGTAAGACAAAAATGGAGAGTTTTTGTATTTTATTTTTATTATTTTAGAATAAGATTTTGGCTAGGAATATTTTTAATTAGGTTAGAATTATTAACTTTCCATATTCGGTTTGATTTTGATTTTTGCCTTTATTAGGATTTTTGGTCTACAAGAATTAGGATTTTATTTTAATTAATTAGGAAATATCTTTTATTTAATGCCGCTTGTTTTGGCATGATTTATTATTTCTTTTACAATAGGATTTTTAGGGCTAGGGTCTTATAAAAAGGGTTATAACTTATTCAATTATTCAAAAACTTTTAAGCTTTTATTAATAATATTCAGACTTTGTCTTTTTCTCTTAAGGATACAAGAACTGCTCGCGGCTACAAGTACCTATCCTGTTTTGAATAGTACACAACTAATCTCTTCGAGAATTCCGCTGCGTCACTTCTCTCTCTCTCTCTCTCTCTCTCTCTCTCTCTCTCTCTCTCTCTCTCTGTGCGCGTGCGACTCTCTCTGCGTTTGCGATCGACTCTATTGTCGTGCCAGCCGGCGGCCAAGAAAAGTCTTTTTCTCACGCTTTCGTTTTCTCTCTCGTGCGTTCAAGGAAAGTGGTTGCACGCGAGTGTATATTTGGATAGTTTATGTTTTTGATGACCAATGTTTATGTATGGGAAGATTATTGATGTAGAACATGTTGAGGCCTGGTTCCACAATCAGATGGACTGTGCTTGGCCTCGGAAGCCTAAACGGTATTTAGTTTCCGATTAACCAATTTGTCAAAATTCGTACGAGTTTGGAATAGGCCCAAACTTGGTGGGCTAACTTATTTTCGCTCTTCAGTCAATACTCACCATACTAAGTTTGTGACCGATGGTTTTTTTAGCCTAATTCTTTCATTTAGGCCTTCAATTTACGTTTTTTGCCATTTTAGAAAAGTTTTGATTCATTAATAACACTTAGACCGTAATTCCATTTAAACTGGTTCTTACTGGGAAAGTCCTATTTTTCTTTCCCGTTTTTAATTTTACCAAAAGCCCCATTTCTTGGGACTTTTTATTTTTCAGCTTATTATTAGTAGGGTTTTGAGTTCCGCTCTATAAAAAATTAAAAGGATTGTAAACCTAACGTTTTGCCTCAGTTTTATCATCAATAATATTGCAAAGTTTCTCTTTCTTTTCCTTGTGCGCAAAGTTTGCTTGTGGACTCGAGTTGTTATCTCGTTTGGATTAGTACACTAACTAATCTCTTGTTAATTCGGCTTAATTCGGCTGCGTTAATTATGAAGGTTATGTTTCCTTTGGTTTGTAACGACAGATTATTCAAGGATAATTTGGACGATTCTGGCGGGGGTGCACTACAAGGTACTTTTGAACTTTGGGCCATTGGTGGTAAGGATGGAAGGCTGGGATTTGGGATGCGCACTAAACCCCTATATATAATGTACCTCCTAGGCAGTTTTGATAATTAATTTACCCCAACTCAAATGTGCCCAGACACCACCACCAATATCAAGTTTACCGTAATTTAATTGTGCCCAGACCCAAAGTTTCCAAGTTGAAGAGAGAGAGAGAGATGCGTTTCTCACCCTAAATGCAACTATCTGTTAGCCCAAAGATTTCCTTAGAATACCTTATTGATTGATGATAACAAAGTATATTTTGTTGGGGAGAAGTATAATTAGTACTATGATATATATTTGGTATCAATTCGAATAAATGCTAATTTTGTAGGATTTTATTGAGCTAATCATGGAAATACTATATCAAGATCCTATCTCCAATAGTCAAGAGTAGAGAAAAAAAATGAGGTGAAAGATTAAGGTCAAATCTTTCCCTAGCTTGATATTTCAAACGGCTATATTTAATTATGGGAAGATGCATCTTGCTTCAAGGATGGAGGAGCCAATATTGTGACTAACGGCTTGTTGACTGTGATAATCTTCTACATACTTATAAATGGATCAATAAGAAGAAGAAGAAAGAGACAACGAACTCTTTAAGAAAATACTAGCGTGAGCTACCACATGCAAAATCATTCCTTCAACTATACTCTTATCTTAATATCTATACATTTGTGTGAGAGTTCTTATCTAATTTGATCTTCATTGTAAAATGGATTGTACATCCTTGTTATCTTAATATCTATACATTTGTGTGAGAGTTCTTATCTAATTTGATCTTCATTGTAAAATGGATTGTACATCCTTGTTTGTACTCTTATTTGAGAGATTATCTTTTTGTGAGTTGATTTGGAGATTTGGAGAGCAAGTCACTTGAAGTTAGGTGTTACTAGCATCGGAGTCAAAACTAGTTGGGTTAGTATTCATTTTCTTCTATAACACATCAAGTTAATTGGCATGGTACTCGCTACTTAAGAAGTACGGACATATTTATCAGCTTTAGATATCCGTGTCTGTCATTTGTCAGACACAGACACATGCAACACAATACTCTCCATGCTGACGCCGGACACACCTGAATACATTTTTTCTTTTTTTCCATTAAATTTTGTTTAGTCAAAGATATTGTCGACAAATTAGCACAAGTCATGGACATGTTGGGATCACATCAAGAGGTGAAACAATCACCCTAGATTTTTATCTTCACAGTGTTAATTAATACAGTTTGTGTTTTGTTCTCTTAACTTGATAGAAATAATGGCTGATCAAGAAAAAGAAAACTTGATAGAAATAATGTATTCGGCTTTTATACGAATTCTTAAGATCAATCCAAAATATTTATGTACTGTATTTTAGACATGTCCCTCTCTGTCTGACGTGCCTTGATTTCAGGGGAAAAAAATAGTATGTCTGCATCTGCATCCACAGCCGTACTTCTTAACTTGATACAAATTGGTAGGCTGGCAACTTAATGCAAGAGGCTCTTCAAGTGTGGACTAAGGAAGGTCAGAATCATGTAGCCTTACTCAGCTTTGTGAATCAATTTATGTCATCATCTCTTCATATTCTACTTCTCTCTATGGTAGTGAGTCTTCATTACTCATGAGCTTTGTCGGCCTATCGTACTCTACTCCTTGTCCTATAAATTCAAACAAAGAAGCGAAAAAAAAGAGAACAAATCTTCATGTGACGTCTCTCTTTTTGATAACATTGTTCACATGATCAAAATATGAAGACTCACTTACCATCACTAATGGAATGAACCATAGTGGAGTCCATGATAGTGGGTATTCTATGAGCCCCACTGTGATTACAGTGCAATCTGCAAATTCCGTTCTCGTTATTTTTTGGATTACAGAATCTATTGCGTTATCGATAAAGGCAGTAGCTTCGTCAAGTACTAGTATCTTCCTTCTCTTCTTAGTACTTGTCCCATGCTCCAATTTGATCCGTCTTGCACAACTGCATTGTACCAAGTTGTTTGCACAAACTTTTTAATCCAAAGCTTTTCTCTAAATAAAAATTCTACTTACCCAAGGTGTCCGATACCTTGTCTTTCTCTTGAACCGTCTCCTGAAGTTGACATTTTTCGAGAACCTTCCATACATGTTTTGGAAATGGTATCGATTAGGCAAAGCAAATGCCATTCTAATAAACTGCTTACTGTGACTACTTTTTTGCAAGTATGTGAGAAATATCCTTGGTATCATTCATAGTATGAAAGTGGAAACAAGAACAACGAGATTATGGTTTCCTTTCTTTGGAACAACATGATTATGGTTTTTCTTCTTAAGAAATTGCCTTGGCCTCAGGGTTTTAAATAAAGGCTGTTACATAATAGGATTTTTGACTGTTATTTACTTTTGTATCGAATATTCGGCTATATCACAGATACCATTACATTTCATAATACCAGGATTTAAGTGCTAAAACTATGAACTAGAAAAAAGAAGTGATGCATTCACCAAAACCCTTCTATAGAGCAAATATTACAGCGGCTACATTTTGTATTTGACGTGGCACTAGAATCTTTTCAGCAGGAAAACATGAGATATATGTTATTTAGATGCATTTATCCAACAGTTTGGTAATTCAAGGGTAAGTAAAGCAACCTAAAATAATAGGTGTTTTGCATCTTCGCGTGAGAAAGAAGTGCAGAAAATTTGGGTTTGATAAAAATTAATAGAGTTTATAAGTGATAGAAACCTTATCGCCCATATTTCCTGATCAGTATGCTCCATTGATGGGTCTAGATTGTATGATCTCATGTCATGAAGCCCAAGAATACTTATATTTATGCCATCTACAATGATACTTCCCTCAGTAGGCTCTACGAGGCGAAACAAGGCATTGATAAGAGTTGTTTTCCCACTTCCAGTCCTTCCCACAATTCCGATTTTGTCCCCACCTTCAAATACGCAACTTATCCCCCGAAGTACCAGAGGAGTATCTAACGTGCTTGACACTATTTTTCTCTTTAGCTAGATAAAAAAGCTACTATAATGCTATTTTATCATGGATCTCAACTTTACCAAATTCCGGCCAGTTCAGGGCTGGTCGATTGCCTTCTATTATTTCGGGGGCTTCACTAGGTATATGCATGTATTGTTCTAGCCTTTCGATGGCAATAATTGGCTCTGACATCGTGCACAGGCTATCGACCGAAAGAACGAGAAATGTGTTCAGTGAAAGACCATATGGTAGCGCCATTCCAATTAATCTTGCCATGAGAATATCAACACCCAATTTGCTCATCAGACTTCTAAGTGATTTACCAATGTATTCCAATAACATTGTCAGATGACTTAGGTGATCAAACTTGAAGAACTTTTGGTTACATTATGCATGTAGCAAGGGCTATGAAAACAAGTAATATTGTTTGTGACCTGATTTGGAAGCATCATTGGGGATAAAAATTATGCCCATAGTTTTAAATCGCGGTATCGGTCGCCATCGCGGTATCGGTCGCGGTATATCGGTATCGGGACATATTGGTGATACGTCGCGGGAATCGGGTGTCGCGGTCGTGAATTTTTTAAAATCATCAGCAATATGTATAAAACTTGAAAAATATACTTTTGCGGCTTTTGCCCACAACATTGGCTTAAATTATCACATTTTAATTAATTTAAGACATATAATAGCCCATTCTATTCATATGAAATATCCAATAATCGCTAGCCACAACTAGTTTATGTTGGAACTTTAGCGTGTATTTATAAAACATGGTGTTTTTTTCTAGTCCCACATTGACAAGTTACAAAACTTCTATCTACTTTAAAGGAATTTGCACTTTAGTGGGTTTGTAAATAAGGACTCAAGGAGAGGTCTCGCACGCTCAGGAAAATGGCCGGTAATCTGAGCTCTGGTGCGCTCGAGAGTCACCATCCGGATTTTTGAGATAGATGTTTCAAGAAACAAGAAACCGAGAGTTTTGCTTTGAGCAAAAAAGGCTTTTGGTCTAGCGAAAACATGGGGGCTACATTACGAATGAGGAACCCCACTCGCCAGGTAAGAACCAGTCTCTACTTGTCATTTTCAAAGGGGAAAACTTTCAATATCATTTGAGACATTAAACTCTTAATAAACAAGTAAAGGGGAAGGGACATGGGATTAATTATTTCACATTTGCCTGCTTGTGGTGCTTGCTGTATAGTGGATGATAAAAGGTGTGATGTGCAGATATAGAATAACGAGATTAACAATGAACTGCCTGGGTCACAAACAAAACCACACGGTGTACACTAATACCACGCACGGTTTTTAGGTACGCGGTGCGGTGTGGAAACTCATTATCAGGTCTTTATTATTATTCAGAATATCGCGCGGTGTATTAGTTACCCCGTATGATACTTCTCAGAATACCGTTCAGTATAACTCCTAGCATATTCCAGAATGACACCATACCTCCAAATTGTTGACTCAAAGCAGCTTTCTTATTTCTTTTTTAAAAATAGCTTACAAAACTTCTTTTTATGCACTTGAACCATTAAGATCAAGAAAGCTCCTTTGAAAAATAAAGCATGACTTTTAGATATGACCTCATTCTGACATACACCTGCAGCAGTATTTGAGCAGTAATAATGAGTGGATGTGATCAAGACATGCAGTTAGAGTAGATAAATAATAAACTTTGATATGCTGTGCGAGTTTACACACCACATCGTGCGGTGTATTATAACACCACACAGTGTGGTCGGTCTTGTTGCAGTAGCTGTTTTAATTTCTGAAAATAGTTTTTGAGTTAGTACATAACCAAAAGGGTTCAAGTGTGACTGCAGAAAGTCTCCTCAGGGAAAAACTGAGCTTAGCCCAAGGAAACTTGCTTTTACCTTCGATTTGGAGCTTGAACGTGTGTGGATGAGTGCTGATGAATGGAGATGAGTGTGAAATGATTGTGGGTTTAGAACTTTGGAATGGTGGGGTTCCAAAGCTAGTTAGAATACTAAGCTTTGAAAGAGGAGAATGAGAGAATGTTTGGTAGAGAGAGATGCCTAGAGAATGTTAGTGATAACTTTCTCAAGACTTTGGGAAAAAGTGGGTGTGGAAAGGAGAAATTCAAGGATCAAGAGCCATGCCAAGGGATATGAAGATGTATGTAGAGAGTGGAGTCCTTTTCTCTTAAGAGGAGGGGTGTATTTATAGGCAAGAGTCAAGGATTATCAATGCAAATGGGCGAGGCATCTTCTGGGCTAGTTATTATTCTCTGCCAAGCCGACTTTGAGCTGTGGCTCAAGTGAGCGTAGCCGATAGCTTTCTGAGCCAGTCAAAACTTTTCCTAAACTGTCTTGTTGTTTACCTCATGACCTTGTGCAATGTAATAAATTTCATTATACCGTACAATGTAGAAGCATCCCATGCGGTGTTGCAGGTTCAGTCCTAGGCCTTTTGGGCTTTTCCTGGGCTTTTTGGATTTTTTAAGCTTTGTTGGTTTATGGGACACATTCAAGTTCTTGAAGATATTGTTTCCTTTATTTCATCATCGGAAAAATTAAAGAACCTTAGAGACCAGGATTGGGGTGTCTACAAAGACAAAATACATTATGAAATGGTATGCTGGTGTAGTTTGTGAGAAATAACATAGAAGCACTTGCGTAAGTTGCATTGTTGGGTTACCAATAAGATTATGGTAACAATAACCATAAGTAAGATGACAAACAAGATATGCCATGTGCGAAAAGCCAATACTCCAAAGCATAGTTTTAAATATCGGCCGGTACGAACCGTATCGGCCGGTTCGTACCGGGATTTGAGGGCTCCGATTCGGATATGCGCTGGTATAACGGAGAGACTGAAAATCGCAGGTGAACCGGCCGGTTTCCGGTACCTATCGGCCTGTAACGGATTTTTCCGGCCGGTTCGGCCGATTCGCGGGAAAAACGTTTCCGGAAGGGGAAAAAAAAACGTTTCCAGGAAGGGAAAAAAAATGTGTCGCCGGTTTCGGGGGGAAAAAAAACCATTATTAGAATTTTAGAGTTGGAAAAACTCACATGAGAAGGAGGAATCGGTTGGACTGATAGCATCCTCTGATGCAATCCCTACACACACAGATTGAAAACTTTTTCGCAACCAAGGAGGATCTTCAGAGTTCAGATGGCTATCTTGTTCCTGGAACAACTCAGGGGCTCCTGACTACAAGCTTGCATTCTTACAAGGGAAATCCATAGATGAGGGATCCCGTTATGTACCGAAGGTGGTTGAGGGTAGCAAGAACACTATGAAACTGATGAATGCCGGAGCGACCCATCTGTTCGTCACCGCCCGTTGGTGGCGTCGCCTCTGGTGGTGGCGGTGGAGAGAGAGAGAGAGAGAGAGAGAGAGAGAGAGAGATGGGAGCTGCAAATGGGGAGCGGAGGGGAGGAGAGTAAAGTTAGAGAGAGAGTGTGCCTGGAAAATGTTGGGCTCCCCAATGTGTAAAACTGTAAAAGAAAAAAACAAACCGAAAAAAGAAAAGAGAAAAGAAAAAAAAAAAAAAAGAACAAAAGTGAATGGGCCCACTTGAGTAAGAAATGGGCAAGACTCTGGTCAAAAAGGGTGGTGATTTAGTGGTGCTCCGTGCACATGAGCTATGCTCTAGAATCTTCAGCAAACCGTGGGCCTAACTGGTCCATTTTCCAAATTGCCACCCATTTTTTTGAGCACGTGAAACCTTTCTTTAAGTCCTCATTTACAAACCCAATAAAGTGCAAATTCATTTAAATTAGATAGAAGTTTTGTAATTTGCCAATGTGGGACTAGAGAAAAATACCATGTTTTACAAATACACACTAAAGTTCCAACCGAAACTAGTTCTGGCTAGCGATTATATAATGTAAAACCTCTATGTTATGTTTATTTTAATGTCTTCATCTTACTTTTGCTGTTTATGTCAATTATATCGAAACTCATAATGTTACATTTTTCTCATATTTGTAAAATCTTATTGCCTTACGGTTTTGATAAATTATCGGATATTTCACATGAAGAGAATGGACTATTACATGTCTTAAATTAATTAAAATGTGATAATTTAAGCCAATGTTGGGGGCAAAAGCCGCAAAAGTATATATATCAAGTTTTATACATGTTGCTGATGATTTTTAAAAATTCACGACCGCGACACCCGATTCCCGCGACGTATCACCGATATGTCCCGGTACCGATATACCGCGACGGCGACCGATACCGCGATTTAAAACTATGCGTCCAAAGCTAAAATATGCATTCACAGTGTTCCCTATACTCAAAGTGAATATGAACGCCAATTCAAGGTCCACAGTACTCATATCAGAAGATACCTATACGCACTCAAAAATTCCTGTGAGTTCCCCAGATTCCCTGAAGCATAACTTGCATTACAGTTGTTTATTGTAAAGATTCTTACCTTACTTAGTATCATTCCCAATGGTATAGAATCATAGAATGAGAATGGTGCTCGAAAGACAGAGGTCATTAACTCGGAAAAAATAGCTATCGATGTCTTAATACCCAGAAGAACTACAAGATAAGATCTTAGGAGCAAGAATATTAACATGCCACACCCTATCAATGAGTACACTGATATCAGCTCCAATCTGCTTACACTAGACTCCTATAAATGTGCAGCCAACCACAGACTCTGTACAAACTTCACAATTATAAAGACACAGTGAACGATGACCGAATGGAACAGGTACAATAATCCATTGCTTTGCTTCAGATACTGTATGTAAGGCTTGAGACACATATCTCCTGTTTCTTTTTCTTCTTCCATAATCAACTGTTCTCCCAATGTTTCTCTTTGATGTTGCTCAGTATAAATTTTCTGGATCTCTTCTTTTGGTGTTTTTGGTTCTTCAAAACCAAACTCAGATTGCAAGTTAGAATCAGGCGTGACTTTATGAGCATTGACAAGGTTCTGAAATTGCTGACTAGAAGCTAGGAACTGATCATAGTTAGTTGGTTCCACAATCTTGTTGGAAAAACTTGTCCGCTGCAATCTGTTCTTGACGAAATCTCCACCAAACCTGTAATACGCTTCGAGTCACGACTATATCGCTTTCCTAAAAACAGTATTTGCCCCCACCAGTTGGTATGCAAAGAGTTACAGCAAATCTGCCTTCAAGATAAATCGAAGCCCGAACTCGAAATTCTTTCCGTTTTCGTTTGCACTAACGAAACGGACAGAATACCTGCCTGAATGAATATAAGAACCGAGAATCACTGTGTTCTATTTTCTGCAGCAAAACAAAACTCAGAATGAATGCTAGAAAAACATAGAGAGAGATGTAGGAGAAATTCGGATTATTTGTGTGTCTCCTGGATTCTGACAAGTAGTGGTCTAATTATAGGCCACTACGCAC
>BPLS01000699.1:27028-57728 GCA_019656275.1 Rhododendron kiyosumense | reverse complement strand
TGATTGCTCAGAGATCTATCTTAGATTAGTTTAGTTTAAAGTAGGATTTTTTTGTAAGTTGAAGGCTTATTTGCATGTAAGATTGCTTTTTGATTAAATTCAAGTTCTCTTATTTTTTTGTAAGTTTTTTTTTTACCAAAGAATAGTCGTTTGTAAGTCCACTTTTGATTAAATTCAGTGTGCTTATATTTCTGTATTATTCTTGGAAGAGTCTTAAGAGTGTTTGCATACAAATTTACCTTTGATTAAATTCAGGTTTGTTTGTGTTCAATCATCTTTTCCGATTCGAAGCGCGTCAATCTTTTATTTGGTTGATACCTTAAGGAAAAATCCTCTTAGTTGAGGTAATCAAACAGATAACGCAATTGCCTGATTGAGATTAGTTATTTCAAATCAATTTGAAAAGAGTAATTTCTTCTCTGAAATTATTTCTTTTCTGGCACGCCCGCACACAATCATTTGCCATTTGATTGAGCTAATTCAGCCCAAACAATTTTTGGCACGCCCGGTGGGACACAAAAGTGTCAAAATGCCAAGGTTTCGAAAGCAAATAGGAACACCCATTGGTGATCTAGCGCCAGAAGAACAAGCTGTGCCAGAACAGGCAACAGAACTAGGAACGCCTATAAATCCTGTTTTTCCTCAATTGGCTTTAGAACTCGAAGAACCTCTTTATGAAGAGCCCTCTTACGAAGCACCTCCTGAGGAAGTGCCTCCAAACTTCCAAAGAGGACAAGCCAGTGGCAAAGACCACGATAGAGAGGAAGTGTTTAGAGAAATGAAGATAGCTTTTCGAGAGATGGCTCAAACCCAAAGAGCCATTATCAAAAGCATGAGAAATAGGTTGCCCAACTTAGAGGCAGCAGGAAATAGCCCAGGGGATATTGGGCTAAACAATCATGCCAACTCGAGCACTCACCAAAGTCCCTTCGAAGGAAGGATTGGAGAGGATGTTAGTAGAAGTGAGATGAAGTCTAGAACAGGTAAGGAAAAGATGTATCCAGATAAAATACCACAATCTTGGTATGAGCCTGTGAAACCTACAAAACCTGATCTAGAAATTCCAAGGCAATCTCATAGTGTTACCATAGGGGTTCAACGAAACACTAGGGAAAGATAGAGCGTGAATCCTCTCTTCGAACCCACACTTGAGGATTGGGAGGATGACTCAGAATCAGAATTGGTTCATAAGCCTGAGAGAAGGGGTGAAAACCCACAACACCCTCGGCAAAATGTCCCAACCACCAAAAATCCTTTCACGACAGCTTATGGAAGCCATAGGTCTGTTCGAGCTAATGATGCATTTGATAAAATGCAACATCCACCGTATGGGAGGATTCCTAGAGAGAAACAAGGGGATTTAAACAAGACAAGGGGAGTTTATGAGGATGGTATCATAGGACCAGAACTTCCCATTCCAAATCAAGGGCAAAATTTCCTCATAGGCAATCCAATACTAATAGACCAAGTCATGGGTCTCATACAAGAGGTTTGTGGACCTCAAACTCGGGGGGTACAACCTCAAATTTATAGAAAATCATATCCAGAATGGGTAGACACGACTTTCCAAATCCCTAGAGAGTTTAAAATCCCAGATTTTACTTTGTTCTATGGGGATGGGAGACAGTCTTCTATAGAGCATATAGCAAGGTTTTCTGCCCAATGTAAGAATTTGGCTCAAAATGGCTTCATGAAGTTGAAGCTATTCCCAAATTCTTTGTCTGGGCCAGCTTTTGCGTGGTATACTAACTTACCACCAGAGTCAATAACTAATTGGTTTCAGATGGAAGAGGCATTCCATGCACAGTTCTTCAATGCTGAACCTGAAGACTCTATGGCAGACTTAGCAAGGCTGAAGCAGAAACCAGATGAGAAAGTAGTAGATTTCATATCTAGGTTCAAAAGAGCAACGACCAAATGCAAACTTCGTCTGCCAGAGGCAGAATTCGTAAGATTAGCACAAGATGGTTTAGAAAGAGAGCTTCGAAAGAGGTTTGATTCTACAGAGTTTAGAGACTTTGCAGATCTAACCTATAAAGTGGCTAGATACAAATCACTGCTAGAGGAGGATATGGACAGACATAATTCTTCCTACCCTACATATTATAGGGACCCCAATTACGAGATAGATGCTGCAGAAATTATAGAGCATGATCCTTGTGTTTGCGAGTCTTTGATTCAAAAGAATGTATCTCTAGGACAGAAGTTCAAACAAAAGGAGATTACTAAAGTATACTCTTTTGATATCTCAAAAGCTGATGAGATTTTTGATTTCTTGTTGAGAAAGAAAATCATCAAGCTGCCTTCGAATGTGAAATTCCCCACAGCAGAAGAAAAGAATGGGAAGACTTATTGCAAATGGCATGACTCTTGGTCCCATTCAACTAAGTCTTGTAATGTTTTTCGTGACAGGATTCAAGAACAAATCAAGAAGGGAAGAATCAAATTTTCTGAAAAAGCTATGGGAATTGATATAGTGCCTTTTCCAAAGGTAGAAGAAGTCAACACCAATGTGCCCTCCTCGCTGGCTCGAACTATCAAGAAATATTGGCAGGATAAGGAGGCGCCAGTAAACATGAATACTGTTCAATATGGAAGGGGCAGGCCATACGCTAGCCATCCTCGAGGCGTGGGAGTGAGGCCAAGTCCATAGAGGCGAGCCAATGATGGTTTTTTCTTCACAGAAGTTGTCAGGTAATAATCATTTGCCCATGTTAGAAACTTCATTTTTGGAGTGCCTGTGTGTAGGATGCAGGGCCAACTATCTGGTTTTTAAGGACTTGGATAGAAAGGGCGTGAGTTTTTTCCCTAAGGAAATGGGAATGAAGAGAATGGCTCTAGTGCAAGCGAAGCCACGTGATAGCAAGCCCTGGTTGGCATCGAAGAGAGATGTGCCCACTAGCCCTGCCCCAGCTATCCACAGGAGGGAGTTGCCGCCTTCGAAGAAAGCCAACATTGGCCAGACATCTGAGGCACCAGGAGAAGCCAAACAAGAAGAATTCACTTTGGTGAAAGGGGTTCCTGATTGGTTTCTCGAGCAAGTCAAGCCTGATATGTTCCAAGGATACAAAGGTTCCAACAGAAGTGAGAACAGAACTTTCAAGCCACCAGCTTCGAACTCTGGAAATTGGGTGTTAATTAGGGATCCCAAGTCCCAAATACCACAAATGGTTCCATTGCTCTCAAGAACTCAGAAGAGCAAGCTCCAGAGAAAATACACGTTTTTCCAATCAGGAGAATCCTCAATGGGGGAAGAATCAGGCAGGGGAGCAAGGCCTAATCCACGGTTTGACAGGGTTAAAAGGGACCCCGAAGAGTTTCGATCCCAGTATCATGAGAGGGAGACTTTGAGGAAAGTAGCCTCTGCCATGCTCGAAGAAGATCTCGATCCACCTTCTCCCAATTCATTGGCTAGTTACCAGTCTAGGTTACTCGAAGCCATGTTGGTAGAGCAAAAAGGGATCGTAGGAAGTTCTTCACCCATGGAACTATCAGCACAAGAGGTTGAGAGCAAGGAAGCTAAGGAAACCGAGACACTTAAACCAGCCAAAGAAGTGGCAACAATCCAATTTGGGGGGCAACCAGAAGTGCAAGTGAATATGGTGTACTCATACTCTATGGATTTCTTCAAGAATGGCCAGATATCGAAAGGTCGAGGTGATACTTGGTCGCACTTGGGCAAGACATATGGTTTTGAAGAAATACTAAGTGATGAAAAATTGAACATCTTATGTAACAACTGTGACCTGGAAGAAGTGGCTCAGATTGAGATGGACGAGAACCTGGTATGTGAAATTGAGTAGAGTCAAGAGAGTTTGGAGGTAAGCTCAAAAGAAAGTGCTTATTTTGTACCGAATTTCATGTCCGACGTCATCTACCCTTTGGTAATAGATTTAAATTATGTGGAAATTTCATATCCATTCAAATTACCTACCAATGCAATGACACAACATTTGCGTCCATTATATATTACTGCATATTTCGATGGCGTCCCATTTAACAAAATTCTGGTGGATAATGGAGCTGCAGTGAATATTTTGCCTTTCCAAACCTTGAAAAAGCTAGGAAAAGGAAAAGCAAAATTGATTCCAACTAGCACATCCATTGCAGGATTTACTGGGGAAAGTCAACATGCCAGGGGAATCATCTCCATTAGATTGGCAGTAGGAGGCATAGAAACTAATACTGCTTTCTTTGTAGTTGACACATATGCTAAATATAATGCTTTATTGGGAAGAGATTGGATTCATGTTAATGGATGTATCCCTTCTTCTATGCATCAGGAATTAATGATTGTTAAGTATGACAAAGGCAAAGAAGTGGGTGTTGAAAGAGTCAAAACTGATCCACATCCATTTAGTGCCACAGCAAATTTTGCTGAAGCAGAAATGTACAAATCAGATGTAGTTCCTTTGAGTGAATTACTGCAAGCAGCCACTTACCCAACCAACGAGATGGAACTGGGGAATTGGCAGAGCTGAAATCGAAGCTGAAGCAAACTGTTGATTATGAATCAAACACCCCAAAAGATGACGCTGCTTGGATGTAAGTCCAAGGAAGAGGCAGAAGAAGAGGCCAACTCTTTTGGCCTTGGTGAGGTATGTTGCTTTGGGGATCGAGCAGAAGATTCAGGAAGACAACATATGGGAAGATGTTATGCAGGATGATAAGCCTCATAAGGGGGAAATCCAGATTACTTCTCCAGAACAGATTGAAGCTCAAGACCTTCTGGAGGAAGTAAAATTGGGAGATGAACAAAACCCCAATCCAGTGTTCATTAATAAACAGCTGGAACCAGAAGTGAAGGCTGGGTTAATAGCACTATTAAAAGCAAAGAAAGATTTCTTTGCATGGAGTTACAAGGAACTACCTGGATTGGACAGGGAATTGGTGGAGCATAGGTTACCTATCAAGCCACAATTCAAACCTGTAAAACAACCAACCAGGAAGATGAGTCCGGAAACTATTGCAGGTGTTAAAAAGGAGATGCAGAGGCTTCTAGACGCAGGTTTTATTAGAACAGCCAGGTATGTCGAATGGCTATCCAATGTGGTTCCAGTCCCTAAAAAGAATGGGACTATCAGGATCTGTGTTGACTTTCGAAACCTAAATACTGCAACCCCTAAAGATGAATATCCAATGCCTAATGTGGATACACTTGTGGACAGTTTAGCTGGATACAAGGTATTGTCCATTCTGGATGGGCATTCAGGGTATAATCAAATTTGTATTGCAAAGGAAGATTTGCATAAAACAGTATTTGCTTGCCCTAATAATATTAGCATTTTTGAGTGGGTCAAAATGCCATTTGGATTAAAGAATGCTGGAGCCACCTACCAGAGAGCTATGAATGCAATTTTTCATTATTTGGTTGGAAGTTTTCTTGAGTGTTACATAGATGATATCATTGTAAAGTCAAATTCTAATGAGGATCATTTGCAACATTTAGAGAAGGCATTTCAACAAATGAATCATTATCAGTTGAAATTGAATCCAGAAAAGTGTGCTTTTGGAGTGTCAGCTGGAAAATTTCTAGGATATTTAGTCAACAACAAAGGAATACAAGTTGACAAGAATAAAGCGAAGGCTATTATTGAAGCTAAGTCACCTTCTACAAAGAAGGAGTTGCAAAGGTTTCTTGGTCAATTAAATTTCCTTCGAAGGTTTATATCTAATACTGTAGGGAAAACTAAAATCTTCTCTTCTTTGTTGAAACTGAAGGAAGGGGAAGAATTCAAGTGGTCCAGAGAACATGATGAGGCCTTCGAAGCCATCAAGGGATATCTAGCCAATCCTCCTGTTTTGGCACCTCCCATCAAAGAAAAGCCAGTAAAGTTGTACTTGGTTGCAACACATGACTCAATAGGAGTACTGTTGGCTCAAGACAATGAAGATGGCAAGGAAAGAGCAGTTTATTATCTTAGTAGGTTTTTAAACTCCTGTGAATGCAAGTATGCTGCAGTAGAGAAGTTGTGTTTAGCTTTATTTTATGCTTCCAAGAAACTCAGGCATTATATGTTGCCTAGAGTAACTTATGTTATTTCTCAAACTGATGTAATTAAGCATATGCTTTCGAAGCTAGTGCTTAGTGGGAAGATTGGGAAATGGATAGTGTCTTTGATTGAGTTTTGTCTTGAATATGTACCACAAAAATCTGTAAAAAGTCAGGCGTTGGCCAATTTTTTGGCTGATCATCCAAATGAGCTTGAGACACCAAGAGCATTGGAAGCTACTGTGGTCGAGATTAAGCCATGGAAATTATGGTTCGATGGGTCTCGAACTACTCAAATGGCTGGAGTAGGCATAGTTATGGAGTCTCCCCAAAGGTTGAAAACCAAATATGGTTTTCGACTGAATGAGGGGCAGCGTTCCAATAATCAGGCAAAATATGAAGCATTGATCATAGGATTAGAAATTTTACTTAACTTGAGAGTGAGTGTTGCTGAAGTCTTTGGAGATTCTCAGTTGGTGATAAATCAGCTAAATGGACAGTTTAAATGCACTAGTCCAGCGTTGATAATTTATTATCAGCATGCTAAGAAGTTGATGGATCAATTCTTTATACTTACTTTAACTTATATACCTAGATTCTTTAATGAAGAAGCTGATGAAATAGCTCAAAAGGCATCTGGTTTCAGAGTTTTGTCAGAACATGAAAAGGAGTTTTGTCAATTAACTTTGAGAAAATCTCTGCCCATGTTGCAAAACAGAATAGCTGGTTTCGAAGTATTGGAAATTAATGTTCCTACTAGTCAAAATGTTGATTGTAGGCAAGCATTGATAGAATATTTAATCAAACCGGACAGTGCTGCAGACAAGGCAACCAGATTGAAAGCAATAAACTATATAATGTACAACAATGAGCTATTCAAGAGAGGGATGGATGGTCTTCTTTTGAAATGCTTAAACAAGGTAAGTGCCTTTAAAATAATGGCTGAAGTGCATGAAGAAATTTGTGGAGCACATCAAGCTGGCATAAAAATGAGATGGTTAATAAGGAGATATGGGTATTATAGGCCTACCATCCTCAAAGATTGTATAGATTATACAAAGGGGCGTCAAGCTTGTCAAAAAACAGTCCACTCAAGCATTTGCCAATCACAGATTTGCAATATGTAATAAAACCATGGCCTTTCAGGGGATGGGCCATGGATATGATTGGGATGATTTATCCTCCTTCATTGGAGAAGCATAAATTTATCCTAGTAGCTACTGATTATTTCACAAAATGGGTGGAAGCCCAAGTTTATCAGGAGGTGAAACAAACCCATGTCATTGATTTCATAAAAGGAATCATATACAGGTTTGGCAGCCCTTAAACGATAACAGTAGATAATGGTTCCATATTCGAAGGGAAGCTGGTGAAGATTTTTGCTAGTAACCATGGAATTTCATTAATATATACCAGCACTTATTATGCTCAGTCAAATGGTCAAGCAGAATCAACCAACAAGATCATCAAGAAGGGGATCCAAAGAATGGTGGATCAGAACCCAGAGGTTTGGCATGAGCTGTTATTTGACACTTTGTGGGCATATAAAAATACAAAGAGGACTAGCACGGGCACTACTCCATTTGCATTAACTTATGGACACGATGCTGTGTTGCTTATGGAGATTACTGTAAGATCTCAAAGAGTAGCGTATCAAAATAATTTGGATACAGGGTCTTATTATCAAGCCATGCACATGGAATTAGAAGATATTGATGAAGCCAGAATAAAAGCTTTAAATCAAATCATGTTGCAAAAGGTAAGGGTAGCAAGGAGTTATAATAAGAGAGTCGCCCTTCGAAGCTTCGATGAAGGAGATCTTATGTGGAAGGTTATTCTTCCCATCAGGGATAGGAGAATAAAAACGAACGGATTAGGAAAATGGGCGCCAACGTGGAAAGGGCCTTTTCAAATCCATAAAATGTTGAGAGGAGGAGCGTATCATTTGAGAAATTTAAATGGATATGTTCATTGAAGGAAAATGAATGGAAGGCATCTCAAAACTTATATTCATTCTATATGGGAATCCTTTCATAAAAGGTAGCTATCGAAGGATGAGTTTTTCATTTATTCATTTGAATGAATGGATGGTTTCAATGGGAGTTGGTTATTTTGGACTAAAACCAAAGCAAATCCTGAATTCGAAGCATTGGTTGCATAGCGATATGATTTCAATTGGTTTTAACATTCAGGGATTTTTTCCTTTGAAGTTCTTATATGATCATGTTTCAGCCAAGTTGTCATATTAGCGTTCGAAGCCATGAAAGAGTCAAGAATTGCCAACCAAAATTTCCATTATATTAAAAAAAAAAAACAAAAGAAAACTCAAATGGGTTTGAAACAGATCCAAGTGGATCTGAACACAAAAAAAATAAACACTCCGGCTCAAAAAACAAAAGTGAAGATCATTGCTAATCCTCACAGTTCCAAAGGAAAATCTTTAAGAAGATCCTCCCTCCGGGGGACTTTTTGCTTCGTGAGCCGAGAGGACGGTTGAGAGATCATCCCAGGTCCTAGCCAAGCAGAGACGTGAAGCTGTCTCCACGCACACCAGCTGGCTTCGAAGCTGTTTGACCTCGCTTCGAAGGGCTTGGAGCTCTGTTTGGATCTCCCTCTTGAGCTCTGTAATCATATTGGCTAGCTTAGCCATCTCATTCGCAAGGTCGACGGAAAGAATGGGTTGATCAGTATCCATAACTGGATATGGGGAGTGAAAGAGAGTGAGAGGAAGGATACTCCGTCCTATTAACATATGGGTATATTTATACTCAAACGGGTGCAAAGAATCCACTTCAGCGATTACGAGCATTGATGAGTGGAAATACGTAAGGCTCAGAAGACGAAGGGTCTGAGAGCGTTTGGACGCCATGCATTCTGTTAATTAATGGATTGCAACTCACAAAGAGACGGCTGGGAAGCCACTGGAAATAAATGAGTTGGATGAATTAATTTAGACCACATTTGGTTGGTCTTCGAAATACGAGCGTGTTTCAGAATGTTATCAACTTTGTTTGTTATTTATTCGACAGCTTCGAAGGAGAAGCCCAGTGAGAATAAAATAATGAAAAAATGCTTGTATGGGAAATTTTGTTTTCTATATTCTTTGGTCTTTTTTATGCTCATTGCGTTCATGTTAGTAGTTAGCATCACAGGAGCAGGGTTAAAACAATAACGAAGGGCTAAATCACTAGTTCATTGGTCAAAGCCATTACTAAATACAGAAATATGAATAAGCATTTTTATTCATTACATCAACCAGAAGGTTACAAAAAATTACATTGAGAAGCCTATCTAAGGATTCATTACAATTGCATAAAAGATTACATTGAGAAACCTATCTAAGGCCTAATAGTATCACAAAGCTGGGTCTCTAGGGATCAACCAACTGAGATACAAAGACTTGAACCAAGCTTCATTGTGACTTGGTTCAAGCTCCCTACCAGCTATTGGTAGGGAGATAGAGCTCAAAGCTCCATAGGTAGGTAGATAGACTTCGAAGACCATTGTCATTTGATTCTTTGGTCTTCGAAGCAGCATCCCGATACAGACACATCTTGAGAACTGATGTGGCTATACCTAGGAGCTTTGGGGTTTAAGGGAAATCTCTTGAGAAATGATGTGGTTATGTTTGGAAGTTTTTCTTCGAAAGCGGTGGAGGAGGCTTCATGATGGGTTTTCTCCGAAGCCCTAACTGGAGAACGTGGTTTGGAGGTGGCTA
This sequence comes from Rhododendron kiyosumense, assembly GCA_019656275.1. Classification (NCBI taxonomy): domain Eukaryota; kingdom Viridiplantae; phylum Streptophyta; class Magnoliopsida; order Ericales; family Ericaceae; genus Rhododendron; species Rhododendron kiyosumense. Next base: position 48,018 of record BPLS01000699.1, on the reverse strand, counting down.
AAGGGAGAAAAGCAGAGGAAGAAGATGTTTGTGAGTTTTCTTTTTCCCAGATACCTCTATTTATATTAGTAAGGTTAGAAGTAGTCATTTATGACTCTTTAAGATACGGTAGGTGAGGAGTTGGCACAACGACCTTTCTGAGTAAAGAAAAGTAGAAAACAGTGTTTGATTTAATTACGGGTGTACTTGCCCCAGAGAATCGAATAATCAGTGAAAGAATAAAGTACAAACTGTGTAAAGTCACAGAAAAGGACTAGTTACATTACAAATGGTAGTTAGTAGTCCTCGAAGAGAACTAGAGTTAGTGTCCAAAAGTGACGTATGGGCTGCTCTTCTCCTCTGTTCCTCTCGAAGGGAAGGGATAAGCTGTGGGAGTATCGACTCATCCCTTAGTGCTTCACCTTCAAGCTCTGAGAAGCCACCAGAAACTTCAGCTATCTTCTCCCTAACCTTCTTCATTTCTTCTTGTAACCGCTGCATCTTCTTGTCAAGCTCTGAAAGCTTATCCCTTCAAGCCTGATATAGAGATAGACGAGAGGCGGTCTCGAGTGCTTTGGCTTCTAATTTGTTGACCTTCTCGAGGGTTGAGCCAATGCTCTCGGACAAGAAGTGATTATGGGCAATCAATTCGCTAAATTGTTTGAGGTGCTCTTGGAGAGTGGAATTGATTGACAAAGGAAGCCCTTGGGAGAGAAGTAAAGCCTGATAGCACATCTCGAAATGATAAGTTAAACTATGTTCAATCAAAGTAGGAAGTCCTAACTGATTTAAAGTCCTCATAAGACTTTTTAGCGTTAGAACTTCTTCCTTCGAAAAACATGTTTAATCCTAAAGGAAGGCAAGTTAGGAGGTGTGGAGGGGCTCAGGAGTTGCTGAAGACTTTCTAAAGGGTTCGAAGAGATAAGAGGAGTGGGAATAACAATTTTATTACAAAATTCTTCTAATTGACTTTTGAAGAAGTATATATCAAATACTACTAGGGATAGGTCAATTGGAGAAGGGGAAGATGTGGGTTTGTCTCCAGAAAGGGGGACAATTTCTGATACCTGCATAGAGATTATAAGTTGAGGTTAAGTAGAATAAAAAACAGGAAAGGAAAGGTATGATTGGGTGTCAAGCATACCTGATTTGGAGAAGAGGAAGGCAAGCTTGAGCCTTGATCCTCAACACTGCTGAGGAGGTGGCTCTTCGAAGCCGAAGTAGGGCCTATCCTCAGAGGCCCCTCCCTCAAAACCGATAAGGGAATGTAGGGGGAGTCTCTCTGGAAGATTGGAAGTGGCCCCACAGTCTTCGAAGGAGCTAGACTGGCCATGACCTGTGCAAAGGTCGGCTCAGTAAGGAATGACAGCAAAGTTTGCATGTCAACATCCTTTCCAGTAAAATCTTTCTTTTCAGAAAGAGACTGAACAGGAGATGCCTGTAAGAACAAGAGACAAATTAGGGTGAATTCTTTCACAATTCGAAAAGATAAGTGTTCAGAGGGTACCTTGTAGGGGTCATCTTCTGACATTTGGTGTGAAGGCTCTACCACTTCTTGTTGAAAGCAGGGAACAAGGGCTAGGTCCAATGCCTCAACAGGGGATGCAATTTGAGCCTACAAAGAAATTAACAGTGAGTCACGAGCACAAGAGACACATGAATATGTGTGCAGTATACATTGACTTACCTCTTCTGGGGAGGAAGGTTTCTTTGGGAATTGAGACCTCTTGGGATGGCTTATTTTCCTTACATAAGGGAGGGTCTCCTTCACTTTTCTTGTTTCACCTGATTCGAACTCATGAGTCAGAATTACAGTAAAGTTCTCTTACTCCTAAGGGGGTACTGAATCATAAATGAGAAAGGAATTTACCCCTGGAGGCCAATATCTCTGTATCACTCTCTGTTTCTTCATCACTGAAAGAAACCTGAGGACCACGCTTCCTGGTGGTCCTGGTTCTCTTCGAAGCTGAAAGGAAGGGGATGAGAAAGGGACTCAGATAAATAATATTTGAGATTAAAGGATAATTAGAAGGAAAGAAACCAACCTGGAGGTTCAACTGAGGGCTTGAGGTAGTGCTTGGTTGGAATTACTTCTGTGGGCTGAGAAGTAACTCTTCTTTTCTTCGAAGCACCTTCTGAAGAAGAGGTAGCACCTGCAGTGTTGAATATAATTAGATTTGGTTTCAACAAAAGAGAAGTTATGTTCAGAAACAAGTACCTCTTTTTTGTGTAACTCTCATGGATTGCCTTCTTGGTGGAGAAGGTGGAACGACCATTGCAATAGGGGAGACTTCGACTGGAGTCAATCTTTGTTCAACTTCACCTCCAGCAATGTCTTCGATCCCTCCAGCCAGTCGAAATTCATTGTTTGAGGAGAAAAAGGACGTGTCATTTTGTCCCCCGTGCCCAAACTCAGATTTCTCAAACCCAATGTGGCCAGAAACTTTTTATGAGGACCACACCCCAAGAGGAAGGAGCAGTTGGAATGCCACCAGTTGTCAAAAGTAGGGGTGGTGCGCACTTCAGGTTCCCTGAACTCCTGAATGATTGTCCTCCTCAATGCATGTCTGGCTTGGGCAAACCCTGTCAGGAAGTGCTCGGTCGAGATGGGTGATCGTTCAGACATGCAAATGTTGGCAGAGCCACAGTAAGGGGTGGGTATGCCTTGAACGAAGTCCAGTTGTCTAGCAAATTGTGCAGGGCAGTATACCTCTGCATGTGCTATGGACTTGGTGGTGTTCGACGAGGAAATAAAGATCTCTCTGCTCGTGAGAATGTTACTCCATGCTTGGAGGGCTCGAGAGGATCTTCCTTATCTATCCGCCAGAATGTCGAACAGCCATGCTGGCCCAACAAGAGTGGGGAATGGATTGGGCCATTCCCTGTCTGAGGCAAGTCCAGCGAAGAAGCACAGATAGTACACCAAGGTCTGCGTTGTACTATCCTCTGGGTGAACATAGTTGTCACCATGAACATTGGGCGTCTCGACGGTGCCAGTAGGGGATGTGGGTGCTTTAAAGGGACCCAACTCAGGGAAGTATGCATGGAGCCGTAGTTGAATGAACCATTGAGGTCCTCCCTGCGAATAATTCAAACCCCTTTGGTAGAAGTCAGCCCCAGCTTTGTATACATGACCGAGGAAGTAGGAGGCGAAGTCGAACTCTTCACCTCTAGCGAGTGCCAGTGCCAACGGGATAAACTCACTCATTACTCTTTTCCTAGAGTGGCAGAGGATATGCTTGCAGAGGGTATAGAGTATGTAGGCAAAGAACTCAGTCTCGGTTACTTCCCCTGTCAATTTTCTTTCCCTGAGGTAAAAATGGGAAAAAGCTCCATTGGAGGCAGTCAAACGAGCAAAGCCCTCGGGAGAAAGGTACTCTTTGGTAGGGTCGAATTGGGGGCCATATGGAATGAGCCCTAACATTTGGGTAACGTCTAGAACTGTGGGTGCCATCATGCCACAGTTAAAGCGAAAGAAGTTGAAGGACGGGTCCCAAAAGGCCAAGGCGGCCTGGATCAAAGAAGGATTTTGTGAGACCCCCCTTCGAAGGAGGGTAATAATATTCTTCAAACCCATCTTCTTTAAATCATCCGACTTCGCAGCCAACATGCGAGTGGTCCATATCTTCCAATCCTTGTCCAATGTGGGCCAACAGGAGAAGGATTTCCTTGTAAAATTTTGCCAGTCGAGGTTTGAACAAGCCCGAATATCGGCATCCCCCAATCGAGGATAGTAAAGGGAGAGGGTAGTAGGGATTTCCCCTATGAGTTGAGGGCCCAAGATAAAAGTACCTTCTTCGCTAGGGTTTGGGATGAAAATTCTGGCGTCGAGGTAGGACTTTTCAGTCGCTCCCTGGTTTTTTCCTGACACGAACCGCCTCAATGCCAGAGAGGGAGTAGGATGTTCTAAGACTGGGTTGCTAGAAGAAGCCATTGATCCAAGTTGCAGTTTAACGTTGTTGGAAAGAGAGAGAAGAAAGGGTTCTGTTCTTGAGAGGTCTTGAGGAAACTTGAGTTTTTGAAAAGACTTGAATGCGTAGAGAGTAAGGGGTGGTTTTGAATCAATTCCGCTTTTATACTTCTGCAGGTGGGCCAGGCATGTAGTGGGCCCATATCCTGGGGTCTGCTTGGGTTTTTTCTTTTTAGGAGAATTAATGTTATTAGAATTACTATTTTAACAATAAACCCAAGTCCAGCGTATTGGTAAAAGAGGAAATTTCATTAAGCAAAACTACTGGATTACAAAATTGAAATTTGCGTATTTACAAAAAAAGCAAAACAAGGGAAATGCTAGTTCCTAAAAAAAAAAGAGAGAGTACAAATTAGGCCTTCGAAGGGCCTGGGTGTTGAGAAGTTGCTTTTTTATTCTCGAAGTAATGAGGAAAGGACCAAGTAACAAGGCTATGGAACTTGTTCCATGCAAATTGGAGGAATTTCAGCTCCATTTTTCTCATGTCTTCCTTGGAGTCCGACTCCAATTTCTTCTCCAACAGAGGCCTAAAGCGGAGCACCAGTGCTTTGGCCTTCCTTCGAAGTTTAGCCTCTTTTGTTGGACGCTTCACTTGTTGCCTTTTGAAGCGCCTTCGAAGCTTCTTGTCTGCATGGCCAGGCACCACTTCGAAGGACTCAGCAGTGAAGTTCTGGATTTGGTCATGCAGCTTCTCAATCCTTTCTTTGACAATGGCATAGTCTTGAAGGATTTGATCGAAGCAATACGCAGCAGTATTGGCTTCGAGCCATGACTTGATCACTGGTAGAAAGTCCAATAAGCAGTGGATTTGATAGGAAACTGCGGAGGGGATGGAGCATAGCACCAGTGTTTCACAAGCCCATTTGAAATTGGTTAGTGGAACTTGTTCTTCTAGGATGTGGATATCCAGGAAGGAGAAAGCTGCAAGGAGCTGCAAAACTTTGCTCTTGTCAGCAGTGTAGATGGAGTAGCCGTATTGCCATTAGAAATGAGGGGTGTTGATGGCAAGGTTATTCACCTCATTGAACCAGTCAGGCTCTTCAGGAAGGGGAACCAGCTTATTGGTCTCTTCGAAGTCAGCTGGGAAATGTGGGGTTTGCACCTCTGTGAGCTAGAGAGATTTTTGGGCTTGGACCATGCGTTTAAAGTCACAATAAGGGGCAGGCCCAAGATAGTTTTCCTCCTGCTTTAGGAAATGAGAAAATTTGAGAGACGAATAGATTGATTCAAGCATGCCTACGTGAATGGTGTCGTTACCGCTCAGAGGTAAGAATTGGCTCACAAACAGGGTTCGAAAGTGATGGAATTTATTAGGTGTGGGGTCAGGTTGGTCGAACTTGACCAGAATGGTACCAGTGTTGGTATTAGTGGAATTTTCCTCCTATGAGCCCCAGTTGGACCCATCACATGAATTCGAACGGGTTAAAGAGGAATCCCAACCTGTGGAAGATGGGTGGGGAGTATGGAATGTTCGATCAGAAATAATCTTGCCTGCCAACATTCGAGGAGAATTTGGAGGAGACATTTGGGGAGAGTGAGATTGATGATCGAGATTATCTAGGATAAGATTGATTTCTGGAAGAGAGTCCATAAACGTAAGACTTCTTAGCAGAGAAGACTCAAATTCGAAGGGGTTTATGAGGGGTAATGTGATTCGTTAAACCCTATCATTAACTGTCATTTATAGAAAGATTATTGTAGCTATCTTTGGGAAGATCAATAGACGTGCATGGGAATGAAATTCTGTCATGCTTCGTGCGTCCGAATTTGAAGGGACATGGGCAGAGAACGTGTGCCATTAACATTTATTTAGTATAAATAAAATGTTAATACGGGGGGTGTGTTTACATCCTAAAATGTGCTATCCAATGAAAAAATTCCACGTGGCACCGAACGGTATGGTGACCATACAGAACCTGTCCCAGTCGAGTACCAATTACAGAGGATTGCGGGAATTAAGGGAGTCACTATTTTAATGACAAACGGTGTCGTTTTGGGATGAACCGGTGTCGTTTGGGTAACGATTAAGCGATGGATTGGGGAGTTATTGAATTTAACCGTTGATTTAGACATTACAATCATCGAACGGTATCCTCACTGCCCTATTTTATAACTGAAATTAGATGCAATTGCAGGAAATCATTTGGGAAGCCAGACGTGTTGCATTAATTCACGTTGCTTGAAAATAGGAACCACGATCCAGGAAGTGGCCATGAACACCATGATCGAAGCATGCAGAGGAGGAAAGAATTCTGAAAATATCAAGATAACCGTTCGAAAGCGCCCTCAACCGTTTTATGTGGCCAACGTGGGTATCAATCGAAGACGTGGAGATCGAAGGCATGCTCAGTGTCTATAAATGGAGAAGTAAAGCGAAGAGAGAAGTCCCCACAAAAAATTCATATCATCTGACAACTCATACAAAATGATTGCTCAGAGATCTATCTTAGATTAGTTTAGTTTAAAGTAGGATCTTTTTGTAAGTTGAAGGCTTATTTGCATGTAAGATTGCTTTTTGATTAAATTCAAGTTCTCTTATTTTCTTGTAAGTTTTTTCTTACCAAAGAATAGTCGTTTGTAAGTCCACTTTTGATTAAATTCAGTGTGCTTATATTTCTGTATTATTCTTGGAAGAGTCTTAAGAGTGTTTGCATACAAATTTACCTTTGATTAAATTCAGGTTTGTTTGTGTTCAATCATCTTTTCTGATTCAAAGCGCGTCAATCTTTTATTTGGTTGATACCTTAAGGAAAAATCCTCTTAGTTGAGGTAATCGAACGGATAACGCAATTGCCTGATTAAGATTAGTTATTTCAAATCAATTTGAAAAGAGTAATTTCTTCTCTGAAGTAATTTCTTTTCTGGCATGCCCGCACACAATCATTTGCCATTTGATTGAGCTAATTCAGCCCAAACAGTTACATGGTTAAATTACCATGACATTACATGGTTAAATTACCATGACGATTAAAACATGAACACGATAAATATCCCATGATTCGAACAAATATTTCATGGTAAACGGTTCAAATAATTATCAAATGAAAATAACAGAGAAACATAATTCATGGTAAATGATACAAATAATTTACCATAAAAACTAAAACCAATATAACTGTTAGTAGGCGACGAAGGACTAAACGTTCTTGACCATGGAGGCACCGGCGAAGTGAAAAGGCAAAACAAAACCCAATCGCCAATTTTGTGGAGTGAAATTGCAAAACAAAGTCGGAGTGCAGGTGGCAGTGATGGGCTGAAGGAATGGGAGGGCTGCGATGCAACGATGTGGTTAACAACGACCAAGGGGCTGATCGGCAACCGGGGCGGAGGCATTAAACCATGGACCTACTACATCCCAAGGAAGCACCAAATAATTTCTCGCGAGGAAGTATTAAACCATTCTTTAGCTCTCAAGGAAGCACTGAACCGTTATCTTTTCCATAGACTTCCGAGCATGAGAGTTCGTCGAACAGGGCGTCATGGGCAACGGTAGGAGTGGGCGGCGGCGTTTGTGGAGATCGGGTGTAGAAATCTTCGCCGGTGCTTGATCTACAACCGTCGCTCTTCGCCTCTTGCCTTCTCCTCACCATCAGCGATCCCCATCTATCACGGCTCATCGTCTGTCCATATCCTGAAATTGAAGAAACGTAAATGGGTGCTGCATAAACCATGGGATCTGTTGATGGCGGAACTACTGCAATGTTTGGGTTAGGAAAACTTGGGGATTTCGTTCGCCGATTGACTTTGGAATCGGAAAATCCCATTCGGATTGAACGGGGAATGCATAAGCCATTCCTCTTCGCCAGGCTTCGCAACTCTAGGGATGGGGATGAATTTGTGGTGGTGACAGACAACGGGGTGCCTGAACTCAAGTCCATTTATGGATTTAGCCAAAATCCTTTTCAAAAATATTCAAAATTCTAATGAGGTTTCCATTTTGTGGAGATAGATTGGGATGGGATATGGGCACTTTTGGAATTGAAAAAGAGTGGGGATGAAAACATAAATGTCAAAATTGAGCAAGATGAAATCTTACGGTGAGTGGATTTTGAGAATGATTCTTTAAGTCTCCCTATTTTGATTTTGATACGGAATATCATACCTGTCAAATAATTTTTTATACGACCCATTGTTGTAAGACAATGTCAATTTATAGTGTTATTATAACAATATTTTTTAACTATGAATAACCTATTAATGACATGTTCAACAAGTTAATTTTAAAGTAGAAGTCATAACTAGAATCATAAATATACATTAGAAAATCTAAAATTGACAATAAAAAAAATTATCATAATTTAGACATACGGTACACCCTTTGACGATGTTATTTGCCCCGGATTTTCACCATACTACAAACCAAGCACTATAAACCTAGACCCGCAACATGTAGACCATACTAGATTGAAACACCAAGCACGACGAAACGCCACGAGATTAAAATATCACCACGAGATTAATCCCAAATTAATTCCAAACCCAGATAAGTGTTGCCAAGCATTTCTCAATACCCCAAACTCCTCGCCGGAACAATGTACAGTAGTAAAAGGTTAGAGCTGCTGGGTATTTTCGAGAAAAGAAATAAGGAGCTTTTATCCCATGCACACGAGTGATTTTTCAGTGCCGAGCAGATATATCCTACGTGGTACCCGCTCGGCGCATCCGAGCCATCTGATATACTTTTAGACGGCACGGATTGAAACCCTCTCTCTCCTCTCATCCCAACACTTTCTCTCTCCAAATCTTAGCCGTTCAAACATGCAATGGACAGCTCGGATGCGTGAGCGGGCACCACGTGCATGGTACCCGCTCAGCACTGAAAATTTTTCCCATACATACACACATAAAAAAAAGGGACGCTCGTGGTGCCCGCTCGTACATTGAAATTTTTTCCCATGCATGCACACCCAAAAAAAAAACGGAACTCTTGCCTGTACGAGATTGATAACTTTGATTGTAACCAATGATCAAATAGCTAACATCAGTACCCAAGGGTTGTCATTCAACCAACTAATGGTTGGTGCTCCTCCCACTAGTTTGAAGGGGCCTTGAGCATACTCTAATGGTTGGTGCTCATATAGTTAGTTAGTGGCCCAATCATCAATCATGTGAATATGGATTGACCAATTAGAGGAATGTGTGTTTCTTGTTAGCCAATCAAATGTCAGTTGTATATGGTATAATACATTGGGATTCTTTCTCTGTTGTAATCATCGAACATAAGGCCTTGTCCTGCTAAATTTTTTGAGCATTTTGTCTTTATTTAAAAATATGTGTTTTTTAGTTTCACGTCAAACTTTTGTGGACTTTTAATTCTTCTCGACAAGAGGAATTGGAAAACCCAAATATTTTTACTTTTACCAAATACTTTTAGAAATATTCAAGATAAAGCCCCAAAAGTCGACTTTTTGGGCTTTATCTTGGATATTTCTAAATATATTTGTGTAAAAGTAAAAAAAATTATTTTTCTGCTTCCTCTCGTCAAGACGAATCGATAATCCACAAAAGTTTGGGGAACACTAACAAACGTGAATATTTTTTTTGAACTAGGACAAATCTCTTAAAAAAGCCCAAAATACTAACGTAACAAGGCCTGTGGAAAAGAAAACCATTTCATCTATGGGATTGGCTTAGCTATGAATAAGTCATTTGCGGAGCTGAATGATCTCAGCTGTCCGTTTCGGCATTGGACGGTCTGGATTTTGATGAAACTTTTTCGGAGAAGAGTTAACTTTTCCGGGAAAGAGTTTAACTCTTCTCCGAAAAAGTTTCATTAACATCCGAACCGTCCAAAACTTTTGGACGGCTACGATGCACCTCTACAAAACTTCTTTACGGTTCCCTTAGTAAAGAAGTTTTTACCGTGAAGAAGTTTTTCTCTTCATCTATTGTTACTCTAGTTAGAAGTTTGTGAGGCTAAAGTTACAAAATCTCGATTCATCTTTGTGCAGTGTGGATATATACATATATATATTTGTGTTGCGTGCATAAATATGAATGCTTCAGGGGTAGAAGGATGTTCTTCCTCTTCCATACCCATCCTACCACAATGGGTATACGACGTCTTCGTGAGTTTCAGAGGTGCCGATACTCGTAAAAACTTTATAAGCCATCTGTTTGCTACTTTAGGGGATAACGGTTTTCGCACATTCAGGGACGACAAAGAGCTCGAAAGAGGAGAATATATTAGCGATGGATTACTGAAAGCAATTAAGGGCTCCAGAATGTCTTTAATTGTGTTCTCAAAAGACTATGCTGGGTCGAGGTGGTGCCTTGATGAACTTGTGAGGATCATGGATTGCAAGGAGACTTTGAAACAGATTGTTATGCCTATTTTTTATGATGTTATTCCATCCAACGTGCGGAAGCAAACGGGGGTTCTTCAAGAAGCATTTGCTGAGCATGAAAAGTGTTTTAGATAGGGATTAGATGGCAAGATGAAAAAGTGGAGGGCTGCTCTTACTGACGCTGCCTTTATCAGGTCGGCACTTGCTGAATGAGGCCAACGGGTATTGTTTTTCCTCCCCCGACCCTTATGATATTTACAAGAAAATGACCTTAAAATAGCACCATTTCACAGTATTCCACATATTTGGAGGTGCGAGTGGAATATTCATACTGTTAGAAGGTTGATTAATCTTAAAAAGTACTTAGTTGACCACAATTTTAGATAAATTAAATTTCAAATGCCGTTGGACACACTTCGAACTTTGCAATTATTTGACATTTGTACTTGTCTCAGATCATAACAAGAGAAGGCCTTGCTATGCATGACTTTAGATATGCCTAGAGAAAGAGCTTTGAAATAGGAGTAAGATATTTTGACTGATTTAAAAATCACTGTTCTGCTTGCTGCAAGCTTGCGACTAGTTTATTTGTTAGAGTTTCTAGGCCAGATATACTCAATTGAGACTACTTTTTTTGGCCAAAATTAGCATGATTCTTACCATAGTCATGGCTATTTCTAGATTGAATGAGTACTTATTATTGTTTCTTATGTTAATTGATGATGTACAAATTGGCAGAGAAGAAGCAGGGTTAATTAAGATGATCATTAAAGATGTTAGAGAAATATTAAAGTAAATCCAACACATCTAAATCTTCCAAAACACCAAGTTGGACAATGGCGTCGTGTTGTAAAGCTCAATGTGTTGCTGAACATGGAATTCAACTTTGTTCGCATTTTTGGCTTATGGGGCATGGGTGGAATTGGCAAGACTACAATTGCAAAAAAGCTGTATAATATGATCCGACACAAGTATGAATGTAGCGGTTTTCTTGCGGATATCAAAGAAACTTCACAGCAACTGAATGGTCTGGTTGAGTTACAAAAGAAACTTCTTTTGGCTATATGAAATAGAAGTAATGAATTAAGTAATTCTCATGAAGGCATCGAGGTTATAAAGAAGATAGCTTTCGGTCGAAAAAGGTTCTTCTTGTTCTGGATGATGTGGATAATGTCCAACAATTGAAGGCACTAGCCATAGATCGAGATTCCTTCGCTCTTGGAAGCAAAATCATCATAACAACAAGAGATAAGTCTTTGCTAAAAATCCTCGATTTGCATGAGCATGAGATATATGGGCTAGAGAAATTGGACGAGGACAAATCCCTTGAGCTCTTCAGTTGGCATGCCTTTAAGGAAGACCATTCTCCACAAGACCATTTGGACCTTTCATGCCAAATTGGGCATTATGCTGGAGGGCTTCCATTAGCTCTTGAAGTTTTGGTTTCCCATTTCCGTGGGCGAGAGCATATGACACTGGGAACGTGTAATAGCAAAATTGAGAAAAATTTCTGATGATGATGTTTAGAGAAAACTTAAGATAAGTTTTGATTCGCTAAGCGATCGAGGAACTGAAGAAGTTGTTCCTAGATATGGCATATTTTTTTGTTGGAATAGGTCGAGATTTTACAGTAAAAATATTGGAAGGCTGCAACATTTCCGCGGAAGATGGGATTCGGAAACTAGCCGGTCGGTGTCTCATAAAATACGAATGTCATGACCAAATTGTGATGCATGATATGATTAGAGACATGGGCAGAGAAATTGTCAGGCAAGAATCTCTTGAGGATTTTAGGAAGCATAGCCGATTGTGGTATCCTGACGATGTTGTTGAAGTTCTAAGAGATGGCACGGTGAGAGCCCTATGCATTGAGATTTTAATCAATTGTTGATGATTTATTACTGCAATAATGCTACATGCACTTGTGCCCATCCTAATTCTAATGTATTTGACATAAATATTCATAGCTTTATTGTTTTTCTCATGGAGTTACTTTTTTCCTCCCTCATTATGAATTGGGTTTTTATGTCAGGGAACTGAAGCAGTTAAAGGCCTCATCCTAAACGCTACAGATGTCCAAGTGAATGCAAATTCATTTGAAAAGATGGACAAGCTGTGGTATTGTGAGCATGTCCTTGAGATTCGGAGAGATGGCATGTGAGGACCACACAACATGATCTTTTTATCAACTGTTCATGTTTAATTATTGTTGTCTGCAGTAATGCCACATATGCTTATGCACATTCTTAATTCCAAGTCTCAAGTTACATGAATATTCCTGGCTTTATTTTATCCTCTCTAATCCAAGGTACTTTATTATCCTTGTTACGCAATGAATTTTCTTATTAGAGAATTGAAGTAGTTGAAGGCCGCCTTCTAAACTTTAATGATCCAAAAGATATCCTAGTGAATGCTAAGGCATTTGAAAAGATGAACAACCTGTGGTTGCTTCATCTCGATTACATTCACGTAGCTGCTAGTTATGAACATATTTCTAGAAGGCTATTATGGCTAAGCTGGAAAGGCTTCCCTTTGGATTGTACACCCAGAAATTTTTTTATGCAGAAGCTAGTTGCTCTCGATTGCGTTATAGCCGCTTGAAAAAAGTTTGGAGTGGAAACATGGTACATCCATATTTCTTTCTCTATCCGACATCTATCGCACGGTATATTGTGTGGAAATTAACTTTCTTTGAATTCTTTTGGACAGATCCTGGACAAATTGAAGTTCTTTTACCTCAGTCACTGCCATTACCTACCAGAACCCCTGACTTCTCTGGACTCTCCTCTCTTGAGGAACTGTTGCTTAAGGATTGCAAAAGTTTGGTGGAGGTTGACGAGTCTGTTAGATGTCTAAACAAACTTATTGTCCTGGACATGAAAAACTGTACAAAACTTCAGAAGCTTCCCTTTGGCATTTGGATGTTGAAATCTTTCGAACATCTTGATCTCTCTTGTTGCTCTAAGCTAGGAAACTTACGAGTGTTTAAAGGACCGATATATAAATTATGGTGCTCATTCTTCCCGTCTTGGACATGGCCACCAAAGGCTGCGGATTCTATTGGGTTGTCACGCACCCTTGTCCAGGCCAACAGTTGGTTAACGGAATAAAATATGCACGGCTGCCATTTGTGATCTCTACTGGACGAAATAGGGAATCTAATCTCATTACGGACTCTGAATCTTGCCCAAAACAATTTGAGTACCTTGCCGGATAGTATCTGTAACCTTACTTGCTTGAAGTATTTGCTTTTGGACGGCAACAATGTGTCACATCTGCCTAGTGGAATTGGGGGGTTGACCTCGTTAGAGAATTTGCATCTCGAAAGAAACAGTTTCTGTACCCTGCCGAATACCATTGGTAAGCTGTCTTGCTTGAAGTATTTGGTTGTGGAAAATAACAAGCTCTAACGTCTTCCCAGTGAAATTGGGGATTTGGACTCTTTGGAGATTTTCAGACTTAGCGTTAATAAAGGTTTCCGTGCAACGCCGCAAAGTATATGCAAACTTGTTTGCTTGCGGGAATTAATTGAGTTTGTATGGCAGCAACTTGTCTCATCTGCCCAGTGAAATTGATGGTTGATCTCATTGAATCGTTTGGCTTTAGGTGGCTGCAACCTATCCCATCTTCCTAGTGGAATTGGTTGGTTGACCTCGCTAGTGTTTTTGAATATTGATGAAAATAATATCTAGCTGCACCATACCAGATAGTATCAGTAACCTTCCTCGCCTGTATCAGATCTGGTTGAGCGATTGTGCAAAGCGCCGATCTCTTCCAAAGCTTCCAAGATGTACTGAGGTGGTTGCATATAGTTGCCCACCATTAGAAACTTGAATTGGATCAGCAAGGGCGGTGCGTGGACTGTTCGGAATCCAATAAATTAGCTGAGAACAGTTATTTTTCGGTACTCTCTGTCTCTCTCACGTGTTGGATTACTGTATAAGGGTGTGTTCCACTAACCAAAATAAGACTCCGTTCCACTTAACTGTTAGCATTTTTTTATCTTTATTCAAAAAAATTCACATTTTTTAATTTTTCGCCAATTTTTTGTGAGTTATTGATTCGTCTTGGAAAAGTAAATTTTTTTCTTTTTACCCAAATAGTTTGGGAAAATAGCCACTTTTTAGCAACGAAAAAAAAAGTTACAGTAAAACTAACATATGCGGAAAAAATTCAAACAAGGACAAAATCAACTTATTCCTCTAAAATTTAAGTGGAACACCAAGTACTTAATTTTTAAATAAATACTTATTTTTTGAATTAAACGTTATGTATTGTGAGGGAATGATCTGTCTTTTAAAGGGAGAAATAAGTAGTCCTTAAAAATAAAAATAAAAAAACCTCAGCAGAACAAAATTCCATAAGAAGGTAAAATCATATGGTTTTTGTAAAGCCATACGATTGTTATAATCCTTGATTTCTATTCATCTATAGTCGTTGATTTCTATTCATCTTCCAAGTGCCATTGTACTATCAGGTTAAGTTTTGCTATGGGATTTTTGGGCTTTTTTTTATTTTGCTCTTATTGAAAAAAAATCACGTTTGTTCGACAGATTTTTGTATATTATTGATTCATTTGATGAAAGGAATCGAAAAAGTAATTTCTTTTTAATTTTTACCCTAATTTTTTTGTGATATTCAAAATAAAGCCAAAAATAATGGATATTTCAAAAAATATTTTTGTAAAAATCATAGTTTTTGCTTTTTTGATTCCTCTCGTTGAGACGAATCAATAATTCACAAAATTTTGTTGCAAAACGCACAAACGCGAACAAAATTTGAATAAGGACAAAACGGAAAAAAAAAAGGCCCAAAAATCCCTTAGTGGTGGTAACCACACCAAATTATGCCTTGTGTCTCAATCAATTGAGGTTGGGTACATAAATTTTGTTTTTCTATTGAGCTTTGTTTATGACTATCTCTTCCCTTAGATTTAGTAAGCCCAAGTCCTTTCGTATGTCTGAATATTTTTAGGTCAAATCTTGAGATCAAAAAAGATGTTTGTACCGTGACTAATTCATGATCTATTGGAATAGGGGCTCTCGGAACTTGAGGATGTTGTTTCTCTTAGTGTTTCAGTAGCAGGGGATGAGGAGGTTTGTACTTGGTTTCCGTACCATGATGGTAGAGGGTCAAATGTATCTTTTGTGGTGCCATGCCTTCTCCTTCTCCTTCTGTGAACCAGAAAATGGTGGAGTTGGATTATTCGCGTAGTATTCTGGGCTCCCCAAGATTACTTCCGCGTATTAGAAATTCAAGACATGATCTTCAGTAAAATAGAAAAGAGAGGATTATTCTTTTTTAGCGTCAATCCCTGTACCGAGGTAGATCATGTGTGGCTTCTGTATATTTCACGGGCTCGGATCACATCCAGTTTTTTGTTGTCCATTGTGGTCCAGTTAGCGGCTGAGATTTTACTGAGAGAAATCCAAGGGTCCCCATCTTGCTACGTCTAAGTCACATTATGGCTCTCAAACGGTACCAGCAATGCTAACGGAAAAAGCCCCATTTAACGTGAATTTTTTTTTGCAGAGAGAACAAAATGTTTGAGGGGCTCTCAAACGTGGCATACACTTTTTGTGGGATTCATTTCGGATGTCACAAAGATATTCAAATCTTAAGTTATTTTTAAAATATTTTTTTACTCGTTTTTGCAAAAAATTAGCTCAATTCAATATTCGTAAGGCTTTTTCTGCATTCGTATGGGTCTTACAAGTTCTGAAACATCCCAAGAATTTTGAAACAACTTTTGTCAATATAGGATTCAACTAATTTTTTTCAAGAACCCATAAAAAATATTTTAAAAATAACTTGTTGTTTGAATCATTATCTTTATAGGATCCATAATGAGCCCCACTAAAAAAAATCATAGTCCATTCAATGGGTCCCCTTCAGGGAATACACTGCTTTAGAATTTTTTGATTTGTGCGGAGCCCATTATGGGTCTTACAAATATGATTCAAATTGCAATTTATTCTTGAATTATGTTTTCACGTATTTTTGAAAAAAATCAACTCAATCCGATATTGATAAAGGTTGTTTCAAAATTGTTAGGGTGTTTCAAAATTCGTAGGGCCCTTACGAATGAGGAAAAAGCTCTTACGAATATCGAATTGAGCTAATTTTTTGCAAGAGCCAATAAAAAATATTTTAAGAATAATTTACGGTTTGAATCATCTTTATAAGATCCGAAATAGGTTCACAAAAATCGTATGTGACGTTTGAGAGCCCCTCGAACATCTGTTTTCTCAAACCAAAAAAAAAAAAGACATTAAATGGGACCTTTTCCGTTAGCAACTTGCTGGTGCCGTTTGGGGGCCATAATAGGACTTGACGTGGTAAGATGGGAACCCTTGGATTTCTCACAATAAATCTTGGCCACTAACTGGACCACAATGGACAATAAAATACTGGATGTGATCCTCGCCCATATTTCACAGGGCTACAAAGGATTGCAATTAGAAGGCGGTGATGAAGTGGAGATCCCAATATATGCAGGTGGTTACGAAGTGCTAAAGAACTGGGCGATAGATGTCATTTACGAGGTTGATGATGTGCTTCACAAGGGCAACGACACCTTGAACTAAGTAGTGGGGCCAATTTAGGAGTGCTTATTATTGGGTCTTGTTAATGTATGTTTTTGGGGCGAGGGATGCTACATACACTACCTTATTCCACTACACCATCCACTACATCTTTTGTGGAGCCCATTCCGGGTCCCACAAAAATACAAAAAAATACCCATAAATTTTAAAATAATATTTTATGGGGCCCTGTAAAAAATCAGCTCCAATGGACATCGGTAAATATTATTTTTGAATTCGTAATGGCGAAACTGCGCAGTTGAACAGTTTCGCCCCTACGAATCTAGAAAAAATACTTGCATATATCCGTTGGAGCTGATTTTTTACAGGGTCCCATAAAATATTATTTTAAAATTTATGGGTATTTTTTTGTATTTTTGTGGGACCCGAAATGAGCCCTACAAAATATGTAGTGAATGGTGTAGTGGAATTATGTAGTGTATGTAGCATTTCTCTTTTGGGGCATATGATAATAACGTATTTACTCATCCATTTGGCTCTACTTTTACGGGAAATGTAAGATCAAAAGTCAAGTCATTAATTACATCTTTGAATATGGTGCATTTATATTTGTTGTTTTATGAGTTATTTATCTATTTAAAGCTATTCTTTTTTTATTCCCTTTATTTTTAACCGTCTAGAAAAAATATTTTTAAAATAAAATCATTAACAAAATTAGCTCGATCATTCTAAAACTTGCCAATATTCATTTAAAACATATTTTAAAATTTTTGTTTGAGATTTTGAGCTCATTTTTATCTAATTTAACTTAAAGTACGCGTTATAAACTTTTGTAGTTATTAATGGATACCTTAATTTTGTACAATCTTACTGTGGTTGACTAAAAAAAATGAATTTTCGCCATTATGATTAACAGGTTCCCCACTAGGCTATATTCCTAGATCCGTCCCTGGAGCTATCAATAAGCCTTTGAACCCCATGTAGACTAACATACTAACACCCCGCCTACTCCTGCTCATGTATACAATATTGGCAAAAAAAAATTGACCTCCCTAATTCTGTCCTTAGTGAAGTAATGGCATAGCCCGTGAATGCCTACCGTCGAATGTCATGACTACGGATTGTAAGACGGATTTTCCTTTGAATTATCAAAACTCAAAAAACTAAATAATCAAGGGTTACTGAAAATGAAAAAAATGCCAACTTTAATCCGGCAAATTCAAAAAAGAAACAAGAACAAACTAAAAATTATCGATAGTAATCACTATAGATATGTTCACGTGTATCGAATGAGCACGACGCTATTATGTGCTCATTCGATTCTTTTGAATAGATTCCCTCTCTCTCACATGTCCTTCTCTATACTTTGTTTATACATTTAGAATGTATCATCTCTAACAAAGTTCCAATTTGAAATAAAAGAGCCACAAACATTAGCTATTTCCTTTTTACTACTCCCTCCGTCCCATTTTCATCGTCCTTTTTTGATGTTCGTGTCAGTTTTCAATCGCTTATATCTTCCAATGTGAATCTCCAAAGATATGCAATATGGATCTTATTTGATAGATTTCAATTTATTCTATAATACAAAGATGTCAAATTCATGAAAAACATTATAGATTGAAAAATATACGCAATAGACAAAAAAGTGAAAAAGGAATAATGGACAATGAAAATGGGACGGAGGGAGTAACTTTTATCGGCAAATTTTCATAGAAAAATTATTCCGCAGACTTTGCACACCTCTTGAGTGATTTTTTTTTTTATTAACTAGATTTGTGCCTGTTCGATGCACATAACAGTAAGAAGAAAGCCTAGAACGGGTAGAATGCTAGTTTATTGCAGCCGAGTGTTTGGGTTAGGTTCAATATGAAAGTCTACCCAATAGTTTATTTAGAGACAGTAAGAGTTGAACTTGCAAGTTTGAAAAAGTAAATATCGTTAAATTTCTTTTAACGATATTAAAAGAATTTTAATCTGTTGACATATTCATAATTACATAGTTTAATTCTTATTTTTAGTTAAAACGGATCCGGGCCGGGACGAGCCCAAACAGGACTGTCAAGTTCTCTGAAAGAACTAGAGAGGATCATGTTCCTATTTAATTGCAACAAATTAACTAGGATTTTCCACCCGAAAAATAACTAGAACTATCTTACATCTTATCTCTGCAGTAGTATAAATTGAACACATCTAAGCACAACATGCAAAACAGATTCGAACTAAATAACCAATTGGACAAGTAGTTATGAGAAAATAACTAAATGGCTTGTTTTCAATAGGTCACAAGTTTGAATCCCATGCACAACGGTCAAACATTCCAAGTTTTGGAGTCACTAGGGTTTGCCCGGTCATTAACTTCAGAATTCCAAAATTCATCGAGGAGCACCCAAGTTAATCCGAACATCCGGTTATCAAAAAATAAAAAAACGTACATGTGGGACCCTGTTAATTAGGTTAACCGAATTAAGTTTAGTTAGGGATGTTTGTGGTTGTGTGCTTGTGGGATCCCGTTGTAACTGCTAATTAAGGAAAACGGAAACCCATTACAAGATTCATTCAAAAGCTGATCCTATAAAAAAATAAAATTAAAAAGAGATTATGAACTCAATAAAACTAGAAACGCGTCCAAATGTGACGGTCAAAATTGGGCTTTTATTTATGTACTTATTTACTTGTTTTTTGTTGTCTTCAACTCTTGTATTGATCACTCAATGCGCCCAGCATTTTTTGTTCATCTTTTAAAAATATTTTCCCTCTTTTGAAAAAAAAAAGTTAAAATATATATAGGTCCATAGGAAACAATGCTGATAAATGCGTTGAATGAGTCGAGACGGTTAGCTTAATTTTAATTCGAAATCTTAATGTGTTGAAAAACATGTTTTAGTTTGATAATACATATCAAGTAAGAAGATTTCAAACGGGATTTTAAAAAGTCAAATACGACCTCAAACTCGAATAACTTGATTCGTTTTATTGGCCCTAATAAGTAAGCATCAAATTAAATCATAGGCCATTAAGTAAGCACAAATTAAAAACTACTTATGCTCAAGCTTTGGCCTTGAATGGATACTGGAACACCATCATGACCAATAAGATCGATTCCGTTCGATTTTGTATATATTAATCCAATTCAGAAAAATTTATATGACGTTTAACCAACTGTGCTACTATCATTTATCCATTCAAAGCTAATTACAATATCTTTTTTAATTGAATCCAGTCCCCATCTCCATGAATATTTGGATAGCAATTGGTTTTCCAGCTGGTTTGGCTTTTACTTAGAATAACAGCTAATACTCCATTTGAAAGCAAGAGGTGGTTTAAAAATAGCGATAGGCAGTACCTAATTCTTTTGACCAAGCAATATAAATATACTTCACTATATAGCATCTGCCTTATATAAGTTCGACAAGAACTATATTTTGAACAATAGAAGTCTACCAACGAACTTGTAGCCCAACGTCACTTTCTCATCTCTTCTACATCATGGAAGGTGAGAGTTTGATTCTCATCAGAAGTGCTAGTGCTTGGTGTGGTGGTCGATGCCCTCTTGGCTTACTCCACCTGTATACCGCTTCGTGGTACCCCTTCCCCTTTAAAATAGGCTAGACATCTATTGAGTAACCAAAAAAAAATTAAAAAAAGCTCTTGCCCTATTTAGTGAGTGTCTATTTCCCATAAGGAATTGGATCATCTCTTATCCTTAATTTGTGTTCGAAGGGAAGGTCTAAATTTGAATCGTCCCCTATGACAATCAATCTAGATCGTCCAGGCCATGTTCGTTTTGAGACTCGAGAAAAAAAAAATTTGGTGGGGGGAATGAGTAGAGATAGATAGAGAAATGAGAGTAACAATTTGAGAGAAAATTTATCGAAAATCATGCACGGAGAGAAAGGCTGGGTCTAGAGACCCAAAACAAACACGGTCCCATTGATTATAATTTATGTTATTGTATCGTCCAGATTTGAACTATCTTGTCAAGTACAAAACTTGGACCTGAGAGAATCCGAACCCCCCTCTCCTTATCCTTGCAAATGTGTTTTTTTTTTTTTTTTCCAAAAGTTTTTGAAGCAATTCATGAAACCAAAGTTTTTGGTCAGCAACCTTAAAAGTGCCTTTAAACATCAAGAATACTCTCTGCGTTTAGAGTAATCCATTTAGGCCAATTACCCGTCTCTAATCTCTTATGCCATGTTTGGATGTTTA
>BPLS01000699.1:0-27018 GCA_019656275.1 Rhododendron kiyosumense | reverse complement strand
CTTTAAATTAAAGTGCTATTGGGCCTTGTTTGATAAGTGAGTTAGAGGGTAGGATAGGGTGGGTCCCCTAATTCTATGTTTGATTGCATTAAATGGAAGAGGATTAGTAATCCTATGGGATGGACAATCCCCTCACTAGGGAGGATTAATAATACCTTGGGGGACTAGGTATTAACAATCCTATCCCATGAAATTAAATTACATTGACCCAACTACCCTTGGTCATTTGGATAAATTATGCAATTACCCTTGGGATCTCACCCGTGTACCAAAAAACCACCAGAAATTACCTTTAAATTAAAGTGCTATTGGGCCTTGTTTGATAAGTGAGTTAGAGGGTAGGATAGGGTGGGTCCCCTAATTCTATGTTTGATTGCATTAAATGGAAGAGGATTAGTAATCCTATGGGATGGACAATCCCCTCACTAGGGAGGATTAATAATACCTTGGGGCACTAGGTATTAACAATCCTATCCCATGAAATTAAATTACATTGACCCAATTACCCTTGGTCATTTGGATAAATTATGCAATTACCCTTGGGATCTCACCCGTGTACCAAAAAACCACCAGAAATTACCACTAATATAATGGGTATGATATTAGCTATGTAAAAATTAGATTATCAATGCATCAGTCCATTTTTGAAGAGTGAGTTAAAAACATCTATTATTTTCCTAAATTTTCTGCGCAAGGGTAATGTTGGAACATCAATCTTCCAATCTTATCCTACGTGTAGAAAACAAACGTAATATTACTAATATCATCTCCTTATGAATTCCACTCCATAATTCCACCTCCATGCGAATCACATCTCAATCTCATTTCTTTACTAATCCTATCTAATCCAACATATTTATCAAATAAGGCCTTGGTGTCCTTCTACCCGAATATTCTTGGCCTTTGTGAAATAAAACTTAAAAAAGTAAATAGTAGGGTACAATAATTCAAATGTGCCTTTATTCTACGCGTAAGTCCACACAGACTTCATCATTTTCTTCCCACTTTCCTCTTTTTAGGGCATGCACAGAAGAGGAGGTAAATGGATGCATTTTGGTATTTTAGAGCAAGTTTATCAATTGTTAGGTAAAAATGCTAGTAAACAGTACAATTTCTTCATTTTACTTACTCACATCTCTTCCACCACCACACCAATATTATTTATTTTACCTATTCTTTATTAAAATATCATTCTTTTAATTTTCTCTTTTCTTTTCTTGTTCTTCTACCTCCCGCTTTGGGTTTGAAGCCCTAGAATATGCGTAGGAAGCCCTGAAATAATACCACACCAGATCTGGAGTTTTGGAATCAAACGGCTAACAAAAGTTCCCCCTACTTGAGGAACCACAAATTTATACACAGGCTTATATACGATACTTTACACACACACATATATATATATATATACACACACACACATATACATACAAACACATGAATATATATGGACGAACCTAGTTTTCATCTTCTCAAACATTTTTTCGCCACCCATGTTGACTGGTATTGCCGGAAATTGGACGATGTCTTGGTCGGCGAGATCGAAGTCAATCGTTCCAAATCCAAGCCTTTCCTCGTTCCTTCCAAACCCATTTCTTCCTTCGTTGGAGAGAGAGTGAGAGAAGAAAAAGAATAAACTATAAGAACCGGGTGAACAGTTCTAAGGTAGAAGAAGCGAAGAACTGTTCACAAAGGTACTCTACCGGGTTGTTTACCAACGCTGTTGCAGTTGAAGATTTCTTTACGTAAAATAGGTTTTTCGCCTCTTTTGCTCTGCTGGTATACTTGCTGTTACAGAGGCAAACCCAAAAAGATGCACTGCACCAGTCTCGATTAAGCTTAGTTATTCTACCTTTGGCCACCAAAACCTCGCTTAATTCCCCGAGGCGTTGTTCATCAACAATTGCTTACTTTATTATTATCCCACAATTGACTTTTTCTCCTCTGTGCAATATTGCCGCTACCCAGCAGGCCGCAACTCTCTCTCTCTCCTAAAACCCAACAACTCTCTCTCTCCTCCGTGCAATATTGCTTTACTTTGGTTTTCTGCAGATGAGAGAGGGAGGTAATATTTTATAGTATTTTATAAGAATAGAGATAATAATAGAAAGGATTGGTGTGAGATTGAGAAATGTTTGAGTAGTTAAAATACAAAAAGTGCACTATTGATAAATAAAATGCATTTCTATTGGTGTACATGCTCTTACTTGGTTAATTGCCTGGAAACTTCCCAAGCGGGAGAGAGAGAAAGACCCGTTCCTCACTCCAATTCCGAACGACCATTTTCCCCATTGTTTATGCTCGAGATCCAACAATCTTCACTTCCTTCTTCATCTCTGTCTATTGGGATTCAAAAAACTCTGCCATCACACCACATGCACTCACTCTCTCTCTCTCTCTCTCTCTCTCTCTCTCTCTCTCTCTCTCTCTCCACCTTTGTCGAAGTCCCTCTATTTATTGATTTCTAGAGTTGTTTCTATAAACCGTGTTTTAATTTTGTAGATGATGATAGATATATAAGAGGCGGATCTCTTGAATTGGTTCTACAAACATTGCGAACAAACTCCCTAATCTTTTGTGGGAGAACTTCCAAATCTTTTGGTTAGTATCTTGAGAGTATATATATGGTACTCACCACTCATATTTTTTGGAGGATGATACCCATTTTTTTTTGTTCATGGTATGCATAATTTCTTTGTTTATAGTAGCAAATTCTTGGCTTGTTAGTTATGCATTTTTATAGTATCAGTTATGCAATCTTTTTTACAAATTCACGAATGGCATGGGCTGTGCACAAATTCTACTACGGGCTTTGGGGTTTATTTTGGTCATAATCTTGTCTCTTTGTGTGCTAAGAAATAGCCCACAGTGGCTCGATCGTCCACTGAAGCTGAATATCGAGTCATGGCTCACGTAGCTGCATACTTGGTTTGGATTCAGCGGTCACTTTCTGAACTTCATGTTCCTGTGACTCCTCATGTTTCTTTGTTGTGATAACTGTTCAGCCATTGTTGGGCTTCTAATCTTGTCTTTCATGCAAGAAACAAACATCTCGAAATTGACTACTATCATTCTATAGGAGAACTAGTGCTTGCAAACAAAATTGTTCCTTACTATATTGGAACCAATGCTCAAATAGCTGAACATCAATACCCAAGGGTTGTCTGTCAACCAACTAATGGTTGGTGCTCGAAGGGGGCGTTAAGCATAGTCTAATGGTTGGTCATAGTTAAATAGTGGCCAAAAACTCGCTCTCCCCTAATAAATACTTATTTTTTAAAATTAAAGGTGATGTATTGTGATAAAATGATCTGTCTCGTAAAAGCGAAAAATAAGTACTTAAAAAAAAGAACCTTAAGGGAATGGGGCCTGATTTGTGTTTCTTGTAAGCCAATCAAATGTTAGTTGTATCTGGCCGTATATATTGGGATTCTTTCTCTCTTGTAATCATCGAACATAATCAATGGAAAAGTAAACCATTTCATCAATTGTTACTCTAGTTAGAATTTTGTCACGTTGAAGTTCACAAAATCTTGATTCATCTTTGTGCAGTGTGGATCTATAAAAATAAAAAATAAAAAATCTTAGTGTTGTGTGCATAAATATGGATGCCTCGTGGGCAGAAGAATTTTCATCCTCTTCCTTACCCATCCCACCACAATGGGTATATGACGTCTTCGTGAGTTTCAGAGGTGCTGATACTCGTAAAAACTTTACAAGCCATTTGTTTGCTGCTTTAGAGGACAATGGTTTTCGCACGTTCAGGGACGACAAAGAGCTCGAAAGAGGAGAATTTATTAGCAATGGACTACTGAAAGCAATTGAGGGTTCTAGAATTTCTTTAATAGTGTTCTCAAAAGACTATGCTGGGTCAAGGTGGTGCCTTGATGAACTTGTGAAGATCATGGATTGCAAGGAGACTTTCAAACAGATTGTTGTGCCTATCTTTTATAATGTTGTTCCATCCGACGTGCGGAAGCAAACGGGGGATCTTCAAGATGCATTTGCTAAGCATGAAAAGCGTTTCAGAGAGGGATCAGATGGCAAGGTGAAAAAGTGGAGGGCAGCTCTTACTGTAGCTGCCAATTTGTCAGGTCGGCACTTGCTAAATGAGGCCAACGGGTATTTTCCTCGACCCTTTTGATATTTACATGAAAATGACCTTAAAATAGCACCAGTACACACTAAATCCACATATTTGGAGGTGCGGGTGGAATTTTCATACTGTTAGAAGGTTTATTAATCTTAAAAAGTACTTAGTTGACCACAATTTTATATACATCAAATTTCAAATGCCGCAGGACACACTTTGAACTTTGCAATTATTTGACATTTGTACTTGCCTTAGATCATAACAAGGGAAGGCCTTATTATGTATGACTTTAGATATGCCTAGAGAAGAACTTTGAAATGGGACTAAGATTTTTTGACAGATTTCAAAATCAGTGTTCTACTTGCCGCAAGCTTACAATTAGTTTTTTTTTTTTTTGACTTTCTAGGCCAGATATCCTCAATTGAGACTACTTTTTTGGCCAAAATTAGCATGATTCTTACCATAGTCATGGCTATTTCTAGATTGAATGAGTACTTATTATTGTTTCTTATGTTAATTGATGATGTACAAATTGGCAGAGATGAAGCTGAGTTAATTAAGATGATCATTAAAGATGTTAGAGAAAAAGTAAATGCAACACATCTAAATGTTCCAGACCACCAAGTTGGACTAGACCATCATGTTGCAAAGCTCAATATGTTGCTGAACATGGAATTCAATTGTGTTGGCATTGTTGCCATATGGGGCATGGGTGGAATTGGCAAGACTACAATTGCAAAAAGGCTGTATAATACCATCCAACACAAGTTTGAGCGTAGCGGTTTTCTTGCGGATGTCAGAGAAACTTCGCAGCGACCGAATGGTCTGGTTGAGTTACAAAAAAAACTTCTTTTGGCTATATTAAAAAAAAGTCATGAAGTAAGTAATTCTCATGAAGGCATCGAGGTTATAAGGAAGACAGCTTTCGGTCGAAAAAAGGTTCTTCTTGTTCTGGATGATGTGGATAATGTACAACAATTGAAAGCACTAGCCATAGATCGAGATTCCTTTGCTCCTGGAAGCAGAATCATCATAACAACAAGAGATAAGTCTTCGCTAAAAATCCTTGAATTAGGTGCAAATGAGATATATGGACCAAAGAAATTGGACAAGGACAAATCCCTTGAGCTCTTCAGTTGGCATGCCTTTAAGGATGACCATCCTCCAGAAGACCATTTGGACCTTTCACGCCAAATTGTGCATTATGCTGGAGGGCTTCCATTAGCTCTTGAAGTTTTGGGTTCCTATTTCCGTGGGGAGATCATACTTCAATGGGAAAGTGCAATATCAAAATTAAGAAAAATTCCTGCCGATGATATTCAAGGAAAACTTAAGATAAGTTTTGATTCGCTAAGCGAGCAACTGAAGAAGTTGTTCCTAGATATGGCATGTTTTTTTGTAGGAATAGGTCGAGATTTTACAATAAAAATATTGGAAGGCTACGACATTTTTGCAGAAGATGAGGTTCGAAAACTAGCTGACCGGTGTCTCATAAAATACGACTGTCATGACCAAATTGTGATGCATGATATGATTAGAGACATGGGCAGAGAAATCGTCAGGCAAGAATCTCTTGATCCTGGGAAGCGTAGCCGATTGTGGTATCTTGATGATGTCCTTGAAGTTCTGAGAGATGGCACGGTGAGAGCCATATGCATTGAGATTTTAATCAATTGTTGATGCTTTGTTACTGCAATAACGCTACATGCACTTGTGCCCATTCTAATTCTGATTTACTTGACATAAATATTCCCAACTTTTTTTTTTCTCACCGACGTACTTTTTTCTTCCCTCATTATGAACTGGGTTTCCATATCAGGGAACTAAAGCAGTTAATGGCCTCCTCCTAAATGCTACAGATGTCCAAGTGAATGCAAAGCCATTTGAAAAGATGGACAAATTGTGGTATTGTGAGCATGTTCTTATGGTTCAGAGAGATGGCATGGTGAGGACCACACATCATGATCTTTTTATCTACTGTTCATGTTTAATTACTACTGTCTGCACATTCTTAATTCCAATTCTCAACTTACATGAATATTCCTGGCTTTATTTTATGCTTTCTTAGCAAAGGTACTTTATTTCCCCTCATTATGCAATGGGTTTTCTTATTAGGGAACTAAAGCAGTTAAAGGCCGCCTTCTAAACCTTAATGATACAAAAGATGTCCAAGTGAATGCTAAGGCCTTTGAAAAGATGAACAACCTATGGCTGCTTCATCTCGATTACGTTCACCTAACTACTGGTTATGAACATATTTCTAGAAGACTATTATGGCTAAGCTGGAAAGGCTTCCCTTTGGATTGTATACCGTGGAATTTTTCTATGGAGAAGCTAGTTGCTCTCGATTTGCGTTATAGTAGCCTGAAACAAGTTTGGAATAGAAACATGGTACATACTTATTTCTTTCTCTAGCCAACATCTATCGCACGGTATATTGTGCGGAAATTAACTTTCCTCGAATTCTTTTGGACAGATTTTGGACAAACTGAAGTTTCTTTACCTCAGTCACTGCCATTACCTAACCAGAACCCCTGACTTCTCTAGTCTCTACTCTCTTGAGGAACTGTTGCTTAATGATTGCAAAAGTTTGGTGAAGGTTGAC
The DNA here is from genome assembly GCA_019656275.1 of Rhododendron kiyosumense. NCBI lineage: Eukaryota > Viridiplantae > Streptophyta > Magnoliopsida > Ericales > Ericaceae > Rhododendron > Rhododendron kiyosumense. Next base: position 20,323 of record BPLS01000699.1, on the reverse strand, counting down.
GAGTCTATTAGATGTTTGAACAAACTTGTTGTCCTGGATATGAAAAACTGTACAAAACTTCGGAAGCTTCCCTCTGGCATTTTGATGTTGAAATCTCTCGAATGTCTTGATCTCTCTGGCTGCTCCAAGCTAGGAAACTTAGCTATATTTAAAGGACCACTATATAAATTATGGTGCTCATTCTTCTTGTCTTGGACATTGCCACCAAAGGGTGTGGATTCCATTGGGTTTTTACTCATCCCTGTCCAGGCCTCCAGTTGTTTAACGAAATTATATTTGAAAGACTGCCATTTGTCATATCTATTGGAGGAAATAGGGAATCTAATCTCATTACAGACTCTGAATCTTAACCAAAACAATTTGAGTACCTTGCCGGATAGTATCTGTAAGCTTACTTGCTTGAAGGAATTGTTTGTGGAAAATAACAAGCTCTCACATCTTCCTAGTGAAATTGGGAATTTGGACTCTTTGGAGACTTTGGTACTTGAGGGTAATAATGGTTTCCGTGCCTTACCGGAAAGTATATGCAAACTTGTTCGCTTGCGGGAATTGAATTTGAATGACTGCAACTTGTCTCATCTGCCCAGTGAAATTGATAAGTTGATCTCATTGGCGTCTTTGGGACTTGGACGTAACAGATCGCTTACCTTACCAGATAGTATCTGCCACCTTACTCGCTTGAAGACCTTGGGTTTAGGCGGCTGCAACCTATCCCATCTTCCTAGTGAAATTGGTGGGTTGATCTCATTACAGAGCTTGTATATTGAGAAAAATAACATCTGCACCATACCAGATAGTATCAGTAACCTTCATTGGTTGGAGTCCATCTGGTTGTATAATTGTGCAAAGCTCCGATCTCTTCCAAAGCTTCCAACATATGTTAATGTGTATGCTTCGCGTTGCCCGTCATTAGAAAGACTACCACTTGAATTGGATCAGCAAGGGTGGTGCGTGGACTGTTCGGAATCCAATAAATTAGCTGAGAATAATTATTTAACTAGTCTCTTAAAACAACTCCCCAAGAGTAAGGTACTCTCTATCTCTCTCGTGCATTGGTTTACTTTAGTTTATATATTGTTCCACTAACTAAATAAGTAGTATTTATTTTTCAAATAAGTACTAATTTTTTGAATTGAAGATGATGTATTATGAGAGAATTCGTTGCCTCATAAAACGGAAATAAGTACTTAAAAATAAGAACCTTAGTGGAACAAGATTTATAAGAAGGTAAAAATAAGTACTTTTTTGTATCAGTGATATTTTTAGGTCAAATCTTAAGAAAAAAGATGTTTGTACTCTGACTAATTCATGATCTGTTGGAACAGGGGCTCTCTAAAGTTCAGAATTTTGTCTCTATTTTAATTCCAGCAGGGGATGAGGAGGTTCCTATTTGGTTCCCGTACCATGATAGGGGGCCAAATGTATCCTTTGTGGTGCCGCCTTCTCCTTCTGTTAACCAGAAAATGTTGGGTTGGATTCTACGCGTATTATACTGGGGTCCGCCTCCCCGAGAAGCACATGACGAATTCCCCTCATTATTTATTGAAGAGGTGATCTGCAATAAAATCGAAAGGGAAGGATTATTCCATTTCGGCTTCACTCCCAACGATGAAGATCATGTGTTGCTTGTGTATATACCACAGGGTTACGAAGGATTGCAATTAGAAGGCGGTGATGAAGTGGAGATCCCAATATATGTATGTGGTGATGCATTGGTAACGATCAATTGGGCGATTGATCTGATTTACGAGGCTGATGAGATTCACAAGGGCAACGACACCTGGTGCCAAGTGGTGTCAATTTAGTAGTAACAATATTCAACTTTGACAAATACTCACTCTTCTGCTACACATGCATGTGAGATTTGGACTTCTCTTACTCCTGTTTCCATCCAATGAACCCCCACTGGATTTTGTAGGTTGCACCCAGCTTTTAAAAAACACAAAATACTTGTACTAATTGTCAATTTATGTTTTCCTAGGGTTTCATTATCAGTTCATCTCAAGTTCTAAACTCTGCGCCGCTCAAACTGCCTCTCAACTCTCTCTCTTTCGGGCTGTGTTTGGCATATGATTGTCAAGGATTTGAGTGCCAACATAGTTGGGATGCATTCTCTTGGTTGTTTATTGAATCCTTTGTGGAACAATAATCATCTTCTTCGATGTATTGCTATGGTTTTCTATTAATGAAATTATCCTACGATCTTGACAAAAAAAAGAACCATATTTTTCTTAAGAGAAATGAATGGTCAAACTCTTATCATCCATTTTTGTTAAAACATATGTGATTCAATCAGCCTTTAGTGATTTTGATCATCTTGAATTTTGCCATGGGTTATTTTGCTAGACTGTTAAATAAGATCATGGTGGCTCACTTCTTTAGGGTTGCAAATGCCTCTGTCAGTGGTAAAAGCTACTGTAGCAATTGAAGCAAGATTTCTATGGGGTGGCTCTGCATTGAAAAAGAAGAAGCAATATCCAAGCGTCAAGACAAGGGAGAGCAAATGAATGTTTCTGTACTGCTGAAATGATTGTGGAGGTTTGGTAAGGAAAAAGATGCTTGTGGATGAAATGCATTGTGGCTAAATACAAGATGGAAGAGGGTAATTGAATGCCAAAGATGGAACTCAACAGGAAAACTTCCCCAGTTTGGAAGCATATCATGTCCATTAAACACAAGGAGACACAGCTTTTCACTAAATTCATGGTAAACATTAGCCTAAAGGTAGGTGATGGCAAAAGCATTGCTTTTTGGAAGGATATTTAGTTAAATGGTGCATGTTTAGCCAATTCTTTTCCAAACTTTTCAGAAAAATATGCAGCAAATTTGAGTCAGTTGAGGAGGTATTTGGCAGGAATTCTTTGTCACATCAATGGACTTTCCAATTCAGCAGAAGACTATATGATTGGGAGGAAGAACAACTTCATAATCTGCTCAATATTTGTGGTATCAATACTACTGTAGACAAAACAGACTATATAGCTTGAGAGGGTTGTGCCTTTAATGTATTCTCTGTAAAATCAATGTACAAATCTCTGTGGGTGATAGTGTTGGGAATTCAAATGACCATCTACAATCTCATCTCGAAAAACATTGCCCCCCACAAAACTCAATGTTTCGGTTAGCTAGTCATGAAAAGCAGGGTTAAGACTGGAAAATACTTGCATGGGCTGGGCATCATCCAAAATGTGGAGGGAGCTCTTTGTAAATTCTGTAATGAGCAGATTGAATCCATTGATCACTTCCTTCTCCTAGGTACCCCTGTATGGTCTATTTGGACAAGAATCCTTACTTGGATTGGTATTCAATGGGTTGTTCCCCCATCTTTGGTTGCACTTCTCACTTGGTGGCATGACAGGAAACAGAAACCAAAGCTTAAAATGATTTGGGATTGCATCCCTTTAGCTATATTCTGGATTCTCTTGCTCAAAAGAAATGGGGTAATTATCTTTAATAATGAGGCTCTGGATTGGGAAGAAGTACTTGAGATTGGAATCATATTCTGAGCAAAAACAAGATGGGGCTCTGACTCCTACTCCACTGAAGATTTCCTTCACAGACTACATAGACAACATCATCTTATCTCTATAATGTTTTGTGATTTTGGGTGTATCTTGGTTGTGTCATGTCCTGCATGTGTCCCGTTGTTGTGTCCTTTTTTCTTCTCCGTGTTTAGTCCTGTGGTTTTGGGGTTTGGTTTGTTGGTTTGAGTTTTGCCCGTGTTTCAAAACTGAATTCTGTTTGGATGCTGAATTATGCTGCTCCTCTGGATTGAAAGGAAACATCTTGATGCATGCTCTTACACTTTGAAGACAAACTTTTTTTTTTTTTTGTTTGGTAAGTACTTTGAAGACAAACTTTGAGCTGATGTTTCTGATATTCCTTATTAAGCTACACGAAGATGGATGTCTACTCACTCAAACATGTTTTGGAACATTGCAGTGGTCTGTATTGTTTTGTTTTTTCTGCTTTGGGTTGGCTCCTGGCCAGCCCTTATTTTTTTCCTCTTCCGGTCTTGGATAGCATATAATCATCCAGAAGCTTATGTTTCAACCTAGTTGGGATATTTGCTCCAGATTGTAATGCCAAAGTTTTTGTATTCCTTATTCAAAGATTAAAAAAAAATTTATTTGCCATTCAAAAAAAATAAATAAATAAAAGACAAAGTGCACAGAATAAAACTAGTACTGTGCCACTGTATTATTGAAATTACACATTGACTTTATTTCAGTTTTTCCAAACCTTTTTGGTACATGTAATACTACTGTTGCTACTTAATGTCGTTATAATTTTTATTGTAATGGAGTGTTTGGGCCAGTTTTGATGCGAAAGTCTACACAATAGTTTATTTACTAACAGTAAGAGTTGAACTCGCAAGCTTGAAAAAGTATACTATTTTTATTTGTTGTTATGCGTCTACTCGATCAACCCAAGAGTTTCTAGTTTCTAGTTCCAGTTATATATCAATCTACTAAAATATTCATAGTTTAATTCTTTTAATTTTAATTAATTAATTCATACTATTTGTAGAACTCTGTCACTTCAAATTGCACGCGTCAATTACGTGGCCCATTCAATTCTCATTGTCATTTTCTAGCTTTTTTTTACATGGTGTCTCGGGTCAGCTTGCGCGCACCTCGAATTAATTCATGTTGCCATTTTCCTCTACACTCCCAGTAAATTAATACCATTTTTATTTCCCATTTTTATCACTTTAATGATTGATCTTCTCAGTTTGTTAGGTTCGTTGAATCGTTGTATGATGTTATCGATTATCATCGTTATCTTCATTCTCACCTAACAAAACGATAAAAAAAAAACTCACTAAATAAAAATAAATCAATATGACCCAAAAAAAATAAAACTCTTCGGATGACATTCATTGGCTTGGAATAGAATCCATCCAAGAGGCACAGGCACAGCACCTGCTGACTGCTGTACCAACCCCTTGGCACGCTGTAGCACCCCAGGTGGATATGGATCCGGGGACCCTGTAGCACCTCCAGGCGCGTTGCACGGTGCAGAGCTTTGTCCGGAGACGAAGTAAGAGCATGCTATTGAAGACGTTGCAACATATGTCGGGGAGGCTTAGGTTGATTGTGTACGAACAAAATATGAGTCCAAAGACACGTCCATTTTGATTATCAATGGTACGGATTTTAAAAGCTCTTTCCCATAATAATTCTTTTAAAATCCGAATCGTCCAAAACACTTTTAAATGGTGAAATTAAGCGTTGGACGGTGCAGTGCTTTTTGAGGCACTACATCATCCTGCCTTCCCCCGGATACTTCTATCCAATCTTTTGTTAAATTAATAATGTACTCTTACTTGCTCCATTCCAAATTGCTCATCCCTGTACTATGGTTCCCATGGAAAAGAAATCCTCCAAAGGGGGTGACTTCAACTTCATGATGGACCTTGTATAGAGCAAATGTTCCAAATTGTTAGATCTCTTCGAAAACTCAAAACAAAATGTATTCAATCTTTCAAAATAGTCTCTTTACCAATAACAATGATTTCATTTGAAAGTTGAAAGATAAAGGCATTGTTGAAAATCAATGTATCATTTTGTGTGTGAATGCATTTATTGCGTGTATCTTAAAAAAGTTGGTATTCCCATCACGGAACAGCTATTTGGAACAAAGAGAGTAGGTAATTGGAACAGGATCTTATCCAAGTCAATTCTAGGTTCCTTTCTGGATCCGTTTTGATAGTTGGGACTGTTGATATTTTAGATTTTGTCAAGAACATTAGGCACGTCAAAATTTTTATGTTAATTGAATATATCATTTAATATAGTTTCGAAACACATTTATCTCGCCAAAATGGGTTTTTATCTGCAATATTTTCTAACCCTATTCCGATTAACATGAATTTTGACATGTCTAATGTTCTCGATGAGATCTAAAGTGTAAACGTTCCCGGTCATTAAAACAGATCCGGAATGAGCCCGGACATGACTGGAGAGGATCGTATTCCTATTTAATTGCAATATATTAACTAAGATTTTCCAACCAAAAAATAACTAGTAGTATCTTCCATCTAATCTCTCCTGTAGTACAGATTAAACACATACAAGCACAACATGCGAAACAGATTGCAACTATGTAACCGACTTCAGGGATTTGGCCAAATAGATATGCTTGCTTTCAATAGGTTGCAAGTTCGAATAACAAAGACCAAACATTTCAATCCTTGAGGCTACTGAAAGTTTGTTTGATCGTTAATTTTAGAATCTCAGAATTAGTTGCGATGAACGCAAGTTGGTCTGAACATCCAACTATTAAAAATATAAAAACCGTACATGTGGGACCCTGTTAATTAAGTAAACCAAAGTTCAGTTATGGATGTTTGTGGTTGTGTGATGGTGGGATCCCGTTGTAACTGCTAATTAAAGAAAACCCATTACAGGATTCGTTCAAAAGCTGATCCTATATAAAATAAAATTAGAAAAAGAGATTAAAAACTTAACTCAATAAAACTAGAAACACGTCCAAATGTGACGGTCAAAATTGGGCTTTTATTTATTTACTTCTTTTTTTTTTGTTGTCTTCAACTCTTGTATTGATCACTCATGATGCGCCCAGCAATATTTTTTGTTCGCCTTTTAAAAATATTTTCCCTCTATTGAGAAAAGAAAAGTTCATATATAGATCCACAAAATGTTGATAAACGTGTTGAATGAGTCAAGCCAGTTATTAGTTTAATTGTAATATGAACTCTTAATGTGTTCAAAAATATATTTTGTTTTGACTTATATATTAAATAAGAAGATTTTAAATGAGATTTTAACAGGTCAAATACGACCTCAAACTCGAATAACTTGATTCGTTTATCGGCCACGCCCTAATAAGTAAGCATCAAACAATAACTTGATTCGTTTATCGGCCATGCCCTAATAAGTAAGCATCAAACATAGGCCGTTAAGTAAGCACAAATTAAAAACTACTTATGCTCAAGTTTTGGCCTTGATTGGATACTGGAACACGACCATGATCATGACCAATAAGATTGATCCCGTGCGATTTTATATATATTAATCCAATTCAGATAAATATATATATATATATGACATTTAACCAACTCTGCTACTATCATTTATCCATTCAAAGCTAATTATAATAGTGTTATTTTGAAGTACCCCCAAAATATCTTATTAGTTCGAAATATTTTTCTGTTTAAAAAATTTCAATTTGGGTGTTTCTTAATGGAATCCAGTCCCCATCTCCATGAATATTTGGATGGCAATTGGTTTTCCAGCTGGTTTGGCTTTTACGTAGAGTAACAGCTAATACTCCATTTGAAAGCGAAGAGGTGGTTTAAAAATAGACATAGGCAGTACCTAATTCTTGACCAAGCAATATAAATATACTTCACTATATGGCATCTGCATTATATAAGTTCGACAAGAACTATATTTTGAACAACAAAAGTCTGGCAACGGGTTTGTAACCCAACGACACCTCCTCACCTTTTTTACATGGAAAGTGAGGGTTCGATTTTCGGCAAAAGTGCGAGTGCTTAATTGGTATAGTGGTTGATGCCCTTTGGGCTTGTCTCACTCGTATACTGCTTAACGGTACCCCCTTCCCCATCTCCTAATTAAAGAGTAGGTTTGACATCTATCGAGTGTGTCTTATTAATTAGTGAGAGTCTATAGAAGACTTTAAGGTTTTCTGTATAATTCACTTACCCTAAAGTAGGATTAGCCATATGTATTTGTACTACCAACATAAGTTACAAAATAAGGAAATACGAAATAAAAGGTCAAAACAAGTGGGCCGAAATAATACAAAATAAATCGTCATGATCCGTGATTGATAAATCTCAGGATCCTAATTGATTTCCCATAAGGAATTGGATCATTTCGTGTCCTTAATTTGAATTGGACAGGATAGTCTAAATCTGAATCATTCATTATTGCTATCAATTTGGATTGTCCATCGATTATAACCGTGTATCATCCAAATTTGAACTATCTCATCAAGTAGAGTATAAAACTTGGACTTGAGAGAATCTAAACCCCTCCCCTTAACCTTGCAAAAAGCGTATTTTTTTGTTCCAAAAGTGTTTGATGCAATTCATGAAACCAAAGTTTTGGTCAGCAACTTTAAAAGTGCCTTTGAAATGCTAATGAGCAGAAATGTGTAACTTTTTCTCCTAAATTAATTTAAATGACTTCTTCTTTGTCTTTTTCGAATTATGCAAGATTGGACATCCAAAAAAAATTCTTGAAATCATTCCTTTTAACGACAGTAATTTAAAACAGTAAATAATTATGACCGAACGTAAAACAAGGTTCGCTAAAGACCAAATTTTTTTAAAAAGTACACTTTTACTGTCATTTTGTTGGTTTTTTTCTATTTTTTTAAAACTTCAATATATATATATTTTGATACTTTTTATTCCTCTTATCAAAATGAATACTTAATCTCAATTATTTTGAAGAAGGAAAAGTAACAAAACTCATTGGACATCAAGAATACATATGTTGAAGAGGTCAAGAGTTTGAGTCTCCTCATCTGTATGTGGGTGTTCTTTCCTTAGAAGGCTTTTCCTTTCTTTGTTTGTACCCTATGATATGCTTATTTCTTGTATTGATTGAGTTGTTGCGCTTGATTGTCTCGTGAACTTTCACAATTGCTGTAGTGTCTCGAGTTTATATTATGTACTTCATATCTGTCTCATAAACTCTCACAATTAATGTAGTGTTCCAGCAAGGTTTATCCTATGTACTTCATATCTAATGTAAAAATAATTTCTTCTATCGATTAAAAAAAAAAAAAAAAAACAGGGCCTCACTGCGTTTAGAGTAATCAATTCTAATTATCCATCTCTGATCTCTTGTGCCATCGTTGGATCTTCAATTTAAATTAAAGTGCTTTTGATTACTTTTAAGAGCCCTATTATCAATTTGGATCTAAAAGTAATACTTACCGATGTCCGTTGGAGTTGATTTTTTACAGGGTCCCAAAAAATAATATTTAAAAATTTATGGATATTTTTTTAGATTTTTGTGAGACCCAGAATACGCCCAAACGTATTTTTTCTTGCGTGGTTCCTTACAAATCTTCTTTGCGATTAGAATTTCCGTACTTCTTTTAACGTTCAATCGATCTCCAAACCTTGTTCATTCAATTTCCCATTTCAATCATCTGCATTATCCCATCATATTGCACGAATTTCAATCATTATCGCGTGTGGGGATTCAAGAGGGGGGGAAAAACAGAGTAATAGGAGTAATATAATTAGTGCTAATGGGAGGCATTGAAATTCACCAAGGTTCGTCTGATTGGTTGGGAGGCATTGAAATTCACCAAGGTTCGTCTGATTGGTTGGTATGTTAATTTGTTCCTGTAAGGACCAAATTTCGTAGTCTTATTTGTATTGGCAATTCCATTTGACAAAACACATATTTTATATCGAGTTATAATTTTATTATCCTTTTTTATAAGCTAGTGAGTCGATATAAGATTAGAGTAGAAGGAATCTTTATTTTTGTTATTGAGAGTGAGTGTGAGGTCGACTTCAGTGAGACGATTTTTGGCGAAGACAAATTGATGGAGGGATTGATCTTGTTATCTATTGGAACCTCCTGTCCATTTAATTGAGAAGAACCGTGCAAAAATAAAAGGTCCAATAGAAGTCTATTTATAGACTTATTTTATTTACCTCCTAGTTTTCGGACAAAAGGATATAAAAAGAGTTTTAGAGAAAAGGGTTGCAAGCCACAGTTGACCACGGTAATTGAAAAGAAAAAAAAGGGGCAGCAGTAGCATCGTTCATGCGGCGGCAGTAAATGGAAAAATCGAAGCAACTCGATTTTTGAAGTGCCATTCTTAAGGAAGATTTTGGTAAGGTTTTTTTGAGGGCTTGTGGACTCAAGGTCGTTGGCAATCAAGATTACTGGGTGCGGTGTACGTGTGACTCGGCAGGTGATACTTTGAACGTTGTGAGGATTTACATCGTTTGGATAGGTATATCTGTAACTGCACGATGTTTATAGTGATTTGATTCCTTCCCGTGGTTTTTACCCATTCTGGGGTTTTCCACGTATATCTCTATCTTGTGGGATTAATTGCTTCCGTAGTTTTTGCTGGTAGTATTATTTGTGATTCACGTTCGTACTGTTAGGGTTTTTTACGAATTGTTAAGGAACCCTGATTTTTCAGTTCCTCACACAATTGATTAGTTCGATAGATTCTTTGGGTCAGGTTGCAAGAAAGAAAATTTCTTGTTAATCTCTTACTCTCGACATGGATGATCTGCCTTTAACCGAATCAGATAAGAAATTAATCGAAGTATGAGTAAGCTGACCCAAACAGCCCCGACCGTCGAAAAAAGAAAGAGAGGAGGCATTCAATTAGTAAAGCAGCTAGAAGCTATTACCGTGACACTAATGAAAAGTTAAAATTAATGTGAAAAGGAATCTAGTGGTTTATCAACTCTATCAGAGAGTAACCTAAACTAGTCCTATATATGTATTCTAATGTAAATCAATTATTTGGGCCAGGTTAGTTGAGCCAATCATAAGTAAACAGGTTGATTGAAAAGTTGGAAGAAATTTTATTATCATTTGTTTGTGTGTTTTTGATATTCGTGCCAGTTTTCAATCACAAATCTTTCAATATGAATCTCAAAACAATATGCAATATGAATTTTGTTTGATAGATTGTTCTCGATTAGTTTTATAATACAAAAGTTTCAAAATTATAAATATTGTAATAAATTGAAAAATATGAGCAATTAAAGAATGATACGAATAACGAAAATAGACAAATAAAATGGGATGGAGAAAGTACCATCTAAAAAGAGTAGGAGTTAGGCTAGAGTGCAGGCTTTGGGGTAAAAAAATCGTATCACATTGTACGTAGTAGGATCATGGAGAAGAATATCTTAAAGACAGACGGTATTATTTACTTCGAGTAATCTCTTTTTTTTTTCCTTAAGTTTTGGGATCATTCACCCGTATCAACCAAAGGAATAAGAAAAAATAATAGTATAGACCAAAATTTGAAAATGTTCAGATAAGATGATAATAAAGACAATAAAAACAACTGTTTGAAATTTTTTGATTTATATTTTTTTTTGCTTTTGATCATAATTTTTTATTTTTTAAACTCATCTACTCAAGACAAATGACAAAATCAAATAATTTGACATGAATCTAACGAAAATTCTAAAAAGTCAAACAAAACTACTGAAGTGTTGATTTAGGCCAGAGGGGGCGTGAAATAATCCTTTAGTTGATAATAGCATAGAAATATTTTTCCTGCAAAATGATTAAATGAATTTAGTGTCAATATTGTATGTGCATTATATTCCAAACTAGCTAATAGCTATAACACTCACCCTACGACTTAATAATTTCAAACATCTCATTAAACAGAATTTTTTTAGAATGATACGTAATATTTTTTGTGATACATAATATTTTTTTTCCCTAGATACAGGTTTATATTTAAAGGGAACTATTGTAAAAATTTATTGTGTTGTATTTAATCTGAAATATTTGATTGTGTCTTTTGTGTGATTTTCTTGGCAATTTATTCCGACCAAAAACCCTTTTTGGCTTAATAACTTCAATTTTCAAACATCTAATTAAATTGATTTTTGTATAGAGATTCAACATTTTGTATAGAAACAATCTCAACGACTTAAATGAGATAGCAAATGGCATTTTTTGGCACAATAAATGTTAGTGCCAAAATCACTTTCCTAAATATTTCTGATAATTATATTTCATTGTTCATTTATTAGAGACCGTCTCAGTTAGGTCCAAAAAGGGTATTTTCAACATTTATTAAACGCATTATAGAATTTTACTATACACTTAACACACCGTCACAGAGAAAATAATTGCTTAGACTAGGAATTTCATTAAAATTTTCAGTTTTGCAGTGTTTGTGTTAGTTTTTTTTTCTAATTAGTTTGAAGTAAATGCTTGAGAGAAATGGAAACTGATTTCTTTTTGAAGTCTCTCAAGCAATTTCCATTTTCTCCCAAGCATTTACTTCAAACTAATTAGAAAAAAACAAAGCATACAGTAGAATTCTATTAAGCCTTTAATATAATCTGAGCCAAAATCTATTTTCAGATTTCTATTATGCTTGAGAGTAAACGCTTGAGAGCAGGTGCAGAGCGGTCAATCCGATTGTTCATCTTGGCACGGATAGCTCAGATCGAATCTTAGTGAATACAAATCTGAACCGTCCATTACTCGATTAAAATCCGAGCCGTCGATTGCCCAGATAAGCGGCCAATCTTTGGTTGTTCTATCTGCACCGCTCTATAGAGAGATGCTTGGCCATTCAATGCATTGTCACTTTGCTTGGTTTTTGGAGAAGATTGATCAGGTCTTGACTCTTGATAGGGCGGTTAAGAATTAATGGGTCCTTTAAGGTGCTTTCACGTTACATATGCATTGTAACATTACGGCTAACAGTTTTTATTATTTTATCAAATTCTCAATTAATTATACACTACTTTTGGACTGTGATTAGTAGTATCAAGCTGGATAGATGTCCTTGATTTTGTATTTTATTTTAATTTGATCCGCAGAGGTCCTTGATTGGTGCATAAGTTTGTACGCTAGGGGTGTAGTAGTTCAATAAAATAAAGCCTCATTTTAGAGCCTCTCCAATCTACTCTTCAAATAATAATAATAATAATAATAATAATAACCAAATGTTAGATTTTTGACTTTTGTGGAATTTTGAAGACTCATTTTTGTAGTTTGTAAATTTGTGACCCGCAATTCAGTCTTTGAAATTTTAATCTTTACTGTACTCTATATTTACGGTCTTGCTAACCTCTGTCCACTAGACAGAGGATAATATAATAATAATCTATATCTATATTATAAAACAGAACGGGTATCTCTAAGAATATTTTTTTTCAACGGTTCAGATTTATTTCTCCCACAAAACTTATCTACCCATACAAACATACAAACAAATCCGACGGTCCAGACTTATCTCCACCCCTCCTTCGACAACATGACATTTTGGTAAATACCATACATTGTTTGCACAAAAATAGAATGGGTATTCTTCGTTTAAAATTTGAAACCCACGTTTCCTTTCTCTCTTACTTTCCCCTTTTCTCTCTCTCTCCACAAATCCCCTGACCCTCACCGTCACAATCCTCATCCTAATCAATTTATGTTTCAAGCTTTTGGTGTAGATCGTTTGATGGAGATCTTATCAGGTCCGATCATTTCATGTCCCAAAGAACACCAGAAAATCTATCAGCAGTGGTTCGCCTTCCAATTTGGGTATAGATTATCTGTACATATATGTATTACAAAAGTTTAATCATAGCTTTTGTGTATCCACAGATGGCGATGGCCGTCTCACTGGAAATGACGCCATGAATTTCTTCGAGATGTCGAAATGGGAAACGACCAAAACTGAAACCACTACTACAATAATCGTAAAAGATGACGCTTGGAAAAGTGAAAAGATGTCACTTTTTGAAAAAACCGTAATTAAAAATACTGCAGTAAGTTAATAATGTCAGTCATCCAAAAAACTGTGATAAATTATATTTATGATGTCACTTTCTAAAATAGTGACATCAATATTCTTTTTTTTAAATGTCAATTTCTCCTAAACTGTAATCTAATATATTTATAATGTCATTTTGTAGAATAGTGACATAATTTTTATTTTTTTTAATGTCACTTTCTCCTTATAAGTGACATTGAAGAACAAAATTTTGTTTTCAGAGGAAACGGCGCCATATGCGGGGCGCGTGGTATCTCCATATAATTAATACCGCCCAATATAATTTATATAAATCTAGATGAAACCTCTTTTACCCCGTGGAAAAAAAAAAAAACCCTCTTTTACCTTCCACGATCTCTCTCTCTCTCAACCAACCGTACAAGCACCGTTCATTGATCTTAACAGCGTTGAATGGCGGTGGAAGCCTATCACTGTGATTTGCCGTTGATTGATCTTGGTCAACGGGACACTTGGTCTGCCGTTGCTTTGGTCACTGATTGACTCGAAATTTACATTGGTATACAAACCCACAGCTTTGTTTCGACAGTTCTCACAACTCTTTGCCTAATTTTTTTAATTGTTTGATTTATGGGTGCTATTTACATGGTTCAAAATTTGTTTTAGTGTTGATTGAGTTGCTCGCAGAGGTCTCGTCTGGATTGTCAAGATCAATTATCTAGTGAGTATCCATTTGCATTACAAGTGTTTGATAATATGCTTGTGTCAGTCTATGCTATGTACAATCATATAGATGAGTATCCATTTGCATTACAAGTGTTTGATAATATGCTCGTGTCAATCTATGCTTTGTATATGTAGGTTGGGCTTATTGTTGATTTGTTTAATGCACGCTTGTGTTCTCCCGATTGCCGTCGACAACTCCACCTCTGTCTACCAAGTTTGTTTCCCTCCCTCCCACCCTCTCTCTATATCTCACCTCCACAGAAGCATATGTGTACTTACATAACATTCTCTGTAAACCCTATTGTTTTAATCTTTACTAGAATTTATGTAGAAATAGAGCTAAATATATAGCACCTATTCTGAACTTGGTGGTCAGCTAATCAAAACGGTGATGCCTTTTTTAAAGGTTGTAGTGTTTGGAGTGCATATATCTTGCTTGTTATGCAAAGTTGAATAGTTATATTAACCGGTTTGGCAGTTCAATAATATTGGCTATAGTTGTTTATTTTGTTGATAATTTGTGGTAGTGGTGGAATGATGATCTTGGTACCAAACCCCACTTCTTTAAGTGATAGTGGCTGTGATGAGGTATAATGTTAACTCTTAGTTCTATTTGATTGATGCTAATTGACATTGCCTACATTTATTTATTATGACAAATTTCTAGCTTCAGGGGTTAGAAACATTGGAGTCAGAAACATCTTGAATTGGTTGGCAATGAGGTAAAAAATATCCTACCTTCTAAGCCATTGTCGCAGTTTTTAAACTAAGGCTTACTTAAATATGACTTTGAAAAATTATGATTTTGGCAAGAATTTGGAGATTAATTGGAGTAAAACTTTGTTTACTTTGGACGACCTCTTTCTTGTACAGGTGTGGATGGTAAATGCACTTATGAATATGTTCCTTGCTTTTAGTGGCTAAACATCTAATTATAGTTCTTTGCTTTAAACTTGCCAATTGCTCTCTCGCTGATGTTTTGGTTCTTATATCTTTTTATTTGAATTAGTTGCTGATTTTTTTTCCTAGGCTACCCATTTCAAATAATTAGTCATAGAATAACGTCTCTTTTTCTAGGCATTGGTGACATAACAACTCAAATGTAGTGAAACTGGGGCAACATAATATGCAGGAACATGCTGTAGGAGCAATGCTCTTTGAGGTATGTTTTCAATGATGAAAAGACTTCTTTTTGTCCAAGGTTTGCACAATATCCTGAGTTTGTCTAGCATAATTTAAACTTAAAAAACTTGCATATTGATGAAAAGGCTGAATCCATATTAGGAATTAATTGTTTTTAATTGAAGTGAACATTTCTTGGAGGCCACGTACAAGTGTATTTACTGTTTTGTTATCAGTTATATGTTTCAAATTTGCATAGAAATATATGCATACACACATGCCTACTGGTATATAATTACCGTCGTATGGATTAGTTGTTCATAATGAAAAGAAAGTCTCTCTAGCTTCATATCTCTAGCTATGTGTTTGGCTAGACGTTAATTCTGTGTTATTTTTTCATGCAGTAAATACTGACCGAAAAGGTGTCATCTCATTTTATTGGAGCATATCATGTGTTGATTGTACAGGGAGAAAGGAAAGAAGAAGCTATTGGAGATCGAAGTTGTCATCACAGGACTTAGTGTGTCTTCCATGACTTTTTCGGTTGAAGGACGCAAATATCTTGGGTTGAGGGAAGCTAGACTAGCTCGGTGAATCATTATACAGGGGAATTTATTTGTATTTCGTATGTACTTTTCGTGTTGAAAGATAACTTGAACACATGTATTAGAGATTGTTTGTAATTTTATTATTTTCAATAGATAGTCTCTTTTTTACATTAGTGGATGACTTTATCTTCTTTTTTTTTATAATTGTTTTGAATGATTCTGAGCTGAAACTAGAATTGTGAATTTTTTTTTTTAGGATAAAAGACAGAAAAGATGACAGTTTAAAACTGTCATCTTTGACTTTTTAATTACGCTTTAACAATGTCATCTTTTCTAAAGATGACGGTTTTGAAGCACTTTAATGACGTTTCAAAATTGTCATCTTCTGCTTTCAATTACGTTTAAAAAGCGTCATCTTTATAGCTGTTGATGACAGTTCCAAACTGTCATTTTAAGCTTCAGACTTTTAATGACAGCTCCAGAGATGACAGTTTCAAAACTGTCATCTTTCACGTTTAATGATATTTTTAAACTGTCATCTTTTACGATTATTGTAGTAGTGAACAGGTAACGAAAATCTCGATTGCTTTATTACTTAAATGTAAATCTGTCGGTTTCGTTACTGGTTCCATGTAAATCTGTTGGTTTCGTTATTTGGCTTGCATATGGACTGATAAATTAGGCCTTGAATTGTTATTCCTGTTTTTTGTCGATGAAGGTGTTTAGTTCGAGGATAGGAACCGTAAGAGGGAGTGAGGGAAATTAACCATTGGTTTGCCCGCTCCTTGAGCTTCGAACTTGAAAACTCTAAGTGAAAGGAGTCTAGGTTCTTTTATGATGGTGGTCACTTAGCTCTTCAATCACACAGAATAATGGTAAGAAAAAAGAAAGAAAGAAGTACATGGCTGTGTCAGGATTGGAAATTTAGTGGAATTGCTTTGTTGGAGTTTTGGAAAAACCGTAAATGGACTGATTCGAACCATAGTTTTCCTCTTTTATGTGCGTAGCATCTGCTATTGCCATTTTTTGCAACATGTACAGGTTTTGACATCCTTTCTTTTTGGGGGAGTGAAAATGGGAAGAAAAAAAGGCTCTAAGTCGGGTAAGCAAGTCTAGATTGTTTTGATTCCTTTTGTATAAAACAGGACGGGTATCTTTAAAATAGCACGGGCATACAATATGGGCTATTCTCTAAAATTTTATTTTCCCATTACATGATTAACTAGGTGTCAATGTTTGAAGTCCCTGTCAAATTGTGAAACTGTAATTAACTTCGGATATATGTTTTAGTTGTTTTTCTTTTGTGTCTCTAATAGTACAAACCACAAACTATGGGGCATTCGATGTTGAATACATAACCGGCTTAAAAGTTGTAGTGGATGCATGCTAAGACATGTGATTTTGCATTCTAAATGCTTCTTTTTGTTTCATATTTGCAATTAATTTTGAGCACACATGAACCCGACTTAGTTTATTTGTTTTTCATTTGTGCAGAAATACCATTCAAGTACGTTGAATCATAAGGCTTCAAATCTATATCAAATCCGTACCAAGTTGGCTTCAAACCCGACTTGGTCCCCTTCTAATTTCAGTCATATGTTTCTGTTCTAAATGGTTTTTTAGATTATTTCAATTATTTGAAGAAAGTCCGGTTTGATTTTTCTCCCTTCTGATTTCAGTCATACGTTTATCCATTCAGATTTTTCTATATGGTTTTTCCCCCTCCCAAAGCAGAAGATTTCCCCCGTTTTCCGCCAAACGAGACCATCTGGAAAATCTCCCACACGCGGCCACCAAGTGCGCCGCCGCATCTCCCGGTAGAGAACAATTTGCTCCACCACCACTACGATGAGGTAGAAAATCTCTTTCTTTTTGGTTCCGGCAGATTTTGAGGTCTATTTCTTCTTCAGGAATGAAATATTGGAATTGTGCACTGCCTTATCAATGGTCCATGTTGGCGCCGGTGGTATAGTTAATCTCGGTCTCTTTGCGGAACCCTATGTTGGTGAAGTATGTGACTGCCCCATCAATTGTTGAACATTGAAGTCCCCTCATTAAGTCTGATATCAAATTTTTTTTTTTGTTTCTGCAGTTCATTCAATCCCATCATGCTATCACTGTTGCGTTTGTTAAAATGCATGTTTGAGGAGTAAAAATAGTGGGAAGTGAGTTAATTCTTGGAGGGCTGAAGTGAGTCAATTGACAACCTAATACTTTAAAAACTGGAATATCATGGCTGTTGTGAAAACAATAGCTTACGAAAATGATATTTCAGTATTAGGCTTGAGATGGATAATTTCTGATGTTTGTTCACCATGCCCAGCCCATCCCGCAACACACACTCATGACTAAAAAAATGAGCAAGTTGATATAAAAATTTCCAATATGGTTTTGTCATTGTGTCGAGTCTAATGAGAATTCTAGCATAGAAAAAGTTTTTTTCCTGATTCTTTTTGTTTGATTAAGGTTGAAAACCATGATGGAAGAGGAACAAATAGAATTTCAGCCCAATGAAGAGAAATCGGTGATGAAACTGGAAACGGCTCCAGTTGAGTTAAACCCAACACTACCATTGGTTAGTTTCTAAAAGTAAACAATTTCAACGAAAGTATTTCATTCATTGAAGTATTGCTTAAAGTGTGGTTTGTTTGTTGGAGCCATAATAGATTAAGCTATTTGATTTAGTATCTTCATTTGGTTTCTTGCTTCACGGTATTTGGGTGCTTTTAGTTCTTTCCAATTGAGTGAGTTCTGTAGCCCCTGAGGCAATTATACTGTTAAAAAAAATGGTTGAGTGAGTTCTGTATGATCAAATTTTTTTTTAGTGAGGTAATATGTGTAATCAAGGAAAAAATACTTGGATCAGTGCGACGCGCCCACTTTCAGAGGCGCGTAGGTTATGGTTATGCCCATTTGGGTCATTGTGTTCCATGATATGGTTATCTTTGAACTCTATGATAATGCACTTGAGATAAATTTCAATGAAAGTATTGTATTCAATGAAGTATTGCTTAAGATAATGTGCACGAATTTAAAATTCAAACATCTCACTGCCTCTCAAACCTTTTTATTTTTTCTTTCCAGCAATGAAGCTATGTGGTTGGGGTATCTATTTGTCTCTCTTCTTGGCCAGCAGGGATGCAGTCTTTCGTGATTGCTTTGTGGTTGGGCTGTCATTTAGTTGTTTTATTGGCTGTTTTCCGTTGTTGATGGGTGGCTGAGGCGTATACTTTGGTGCAAAAGTGCAAAACCACATCAACTGGAGTGACTTACAATTTTCTTGCATAATGCGGTTTAACATGAAATTGTCTACTTCAAAATTGATTGCTTGCTTTGGTGGAGTACATAGGGATGACGGTTGCATGACTGTACGAGAATGGAAGCTGAACTTCAAGGGTTAGCCCCAAGACTTGGATACATCTAGGGACAATGATCGACTCAAGTAGAAATAGGGGACTGAAAGCGGTGAATCTAATCAAAGAAAACCAGCTCCTCATCACCTTCATAGCAATCTGATCGAGGAATGCAAAATCATGATGTATGGTAGTAACATGCTAACAGCTCTACAAAAAAAAAAAAAAAAAGAAAAATTCCATGAGAAGGCAACAAAGTGACTGATGTCTTGGAAGATATAGGAATTTAACGGAAAGAAATGGTTTTCGTTGAAACACCACAGCTCTTTGTTTCACAAGAAAAATCTCCTTGCAACTGATAGTGCAGGGGTTATATTTGAGAGGCCATGTTGCCTTCTCTCTTTCATTTTTTGTTTTCTTCCTATCTTTTATGTTTTTATTTTGGTCATTTTCTATTATGGTCATGTGTTGTGTGTTGTATTGCTTTGGTTGTTGGCTTCAATCAAAATGGAAGAGAAAGTGAGTGGATGCACAAAATGAATTCATATAGAAATCCAATTTGATTGTAATACATTCCCATCTTAAATACATTCTAAATTTGTAGGTAATGTCGGCACGAGTAATTGGTTTGCTTTTTGTGGTGATAAAATTATGTTGGTTAGTGTCTTTGGGCATAATCAATTTGTTCACACATAACTAAGGTCACTTGAATATGTTTGGGTTATTGTTTTTTGCGTAGTTGGATTTGTTGGAGAGCGGATGATATATTGCACTTGGGTTTAGTGTTTAAATTGCACTTGGCTTTAGTGTTTATTTGTGGTGATAAAATTATGTTGCTATGTGCCTTTGGGCGTAATCAATTTGTTGACACATAACTAAGCTCACTTGAATATGTTTGGGTTATTGTTTTTTGCGTAGTTGAATTTGTTGGAGAGCGGATGATATATTGCACTTGGGTTTAGTGTTTAAATTGCACTTGGGTTTAGTGTTTATTTGTGGTGATAAAATTATGTTGCTATGTGCCTTTGGGCATAATCAATTTGTTCACACATAACTAAGGTCACTTGAATATGTTTGGGTTATTGTTTTTTGCGTAGTTGAATTTGT
>BPLS01000698.1:176301-230581 GCA_019656275.1 Rhododendron kiyosumense | reverse complement strand
ATATATATATATATATATATATATATATATATATATATATATTCAAAATAGCATACTAATGATAAATGATATTTTTCATATGCGCGCACTTAGAGCACACAAAATATTACTACAATTTAACTCAATTTGTCTACTAATTGTACTCGGTTCTCTTTCATGTCAAAAGCATCAATGATAAAATGAATATCAAAACCTCTACTAATGTCTTTCTTAATGTATGTCTTGTCAAAAAAAAAAATTATCATTCATTCTATTACGCAATCTAATTTTCATAAGTTTAAGTGCTGAAAAAGTACACTGTCATGAGTAAGTCGATTGTATCTTCATTGCCTTTTGTGTAATTTGAGAGTAAAAGAACTTGTTATATAGTAACATTTTTAATATCATTGTGATGGCGTCGCCACCACTTGTCCCCCTTAATCCCTTCTTGGTTCTTGCTGCACGTTATCAGCTCGACTCTAGGCAATTGAGATAAGAAAGAAACTCCAGGTGTACACATAGAGTCTATTCTCAAATAATTGTCCAACTAATTAGATAAGGTCCATTGGCAAATTCCTCGCACAGAAGGCTTTTGTTACACTTTCGTGGGCTGCATGCATGCTCACAAATATGCATGGGAGTGAACCAAGAGATCCACCGCCTCACGCTGTTATGATTGTCTCCGATCCTTATTTTGAACTGGAGATCTCGGCCGTCCATCAGGGCAATCACCAAATTTTTCAAAACATTGATTGTCTAGATGCATTAATTGGACAACCGAGATTTTAAACTATTCAGGTCAAATCAATACAAGACTGGAGAGGATCCAATTCCTTTTAAGTATTGGCTAACCGCTCTTGTTATTCGTGACACTATTAGATGCATGGCCAATCCCTGCCATGCAATTAAAAACAGCTGCTTTATTGCTTAGGCTTCAAGGATCTTGGCATCCTGCGCATTCACTAAATTCTTCATGTCGGCCCTTGGCAATTGAAAAATGGGTGAACTTTTATGTATATGCATGTCATCACATTTTATTTTATTTTCTTGTAGAAGAACATGAAGAGAGAGAATTCAAACTTTGCATCGATTTTCTAAGTATCAAACAATGATAATGCCTAATTAAGAAAAAAAAGAAGTATTCACATATTTTGGGGCTACATAAACATCAATAGCAAGGTCTGAGAAAAGAAAAGGAAAAAAAAAAAAATCTCTTTTGCTTCTTGCTCTCCATTAGTAGTGGGAAAGGAGTTTATCTATCTGCTTAGCTTTGGTAGATTTTCCCCGATGCAATCAACAAAAGTTCCACGAATCAAGTTTGTCCATTCATGCATGCTTTTACCACTGTACATCTCCCATCTATATGTTAATATAAAGAAAGTTACTATATATGTTGGTATTCACATATTTTGGGGCTATATAAACATCAATAGCAAGGTCTGAGACAAAAAAAACAATCTCTTTTGCTCTCCATTAGTAGTGGGAAAGGAGTCTATCTATCTGCCTAGCTTTGGTAGGTTTTTCCCAATGCAATCTACAAAAATTCCACGAATCAAGTTTGTCAGATCATGCACGCTCTCATCACCGTACATCTCCGGGCTATATTTTAATATAAAGAAAGTTACTATATATGTTGAGCAAAAGGTATGGACATTCTACCATCTCCACTTGTAAATTTAATGCAAAAACATACTCCCTCCGTCCCAAATTGATTGTCCGGTCCGCAAAACGGAGTGTTAAAAATAATACAATTTTTGCAAGAAAAAATCAAAAGTTTTTCAACAACTTACTAGATATCAATGAGAATTTTTAATTTGTGAAAAAAGTTTGAATTTTTTCTTGAAAAAATTGCATTATTTTTAATACTCCGTTTTGCGGACGGGACAATCAATTTGGGACGGAGGGAGTACTGATCATAGCGCTTTCTAGTCCTCATTGTGCGAATGGTTCCTTCTTGTTTTAGATTTGGTATCAAAAGCTACAATAGGTATTTCCACTACACAAAGAAAATGAGAAAGCTAAAGTGTCACTAACTAGAATAATGTTTTGCCAAATATTAAAATGCTTATAAGTTGTACTTGGAGATGCAAAAATTTAATTAGTTAGGGGGTGTTTAATTATTTAAACATCACATGTTGCAAAGCAGACCGCACATAGTTTGGGTATAGTGGTAGCTAAACAGTGGTTTTAAGTTTCAACAATTGAGCGAATTATGCCATGGAGAAACTTTGCTCTTTCGGTGATTAAGGATTATTCTAATCTCCGCCCAAATAATATAGGATAATAGGTAAAAGGTGTATTGATGTTCAAGAAAGATGAATTGATATTTGTGAAAACATACGTATTAATATCCGTTAGATATGCATTAATATCTGAACTTATTTAAAGTTATTGACATATATTCTCCACCTAGTAGACGGAGGTTAGCAAGATCAGATGATACTAGTTTAAAGCCAATTTCTTTTTTAAAGTACTAGTTTAAGTATAATTACTGATGGGACGTTAGATACGCGATTCAAAGAGGAAATCATTCTGTTCCCTAATTATTAGTTATTGTTTATAGTATTAGTATAGTATTTAATTTGGAAGCAAAAGGTAACGTTGAAAATTCCATTCGCTATTTATTTATTTTTATTTTGGTACACTGGAAAATTCCATTCTATATTTGGATAATTGGTTCGACCAACACGTCCCACATGTTAAAGAGTGTTCATTATATGTCTTCTAGGAATTTATTTGTTAGAGACAGCCACATGATAGTGATAGTACTATAGTTTGTGTGGTTGGCATTTTAATCATGGGTGCGGTTGGGGTGTAAAAACATCTCCGGCCTATGACTTCAAATCTTACGTGGCTTAGAAACGATAACTTTTGACATCGTCCTTTGATCGGACCCAATGTGAAATGGAGTGTCAAATCCCACGTGGATTTGGCACACCATTTGCTTCAAATTTGATTCATCGTGCCAAATATATTTTTGATCGAACCTAATGTGAAATGGAGTGTCAAATTGGCTCCACACCATTTGCTTTAAATTTGACTCATCGTAAAAAAATCTTTTTTTGGCATTTTGAAATTTAAAAAGTAGGTGTTTTGTACTTTAATACTTAGAATTTGACATCAAGATTGGAGAGGGAGGTTTGCTAATGTCAAATTTGAGATGTGAAAATGCCACATAAAAAGAGAAGACTTCATCAAGATTGGAGATGACGCCGTCAACAAAAAATTCAACATCTCCGATTTAAAGCCATGGTTAATTTGGAGATGCTCTAAGATTTGTGGAATAAGCGATCACGTCTGTTTAGGATTTGATATCATCATTCCTTACCCTTTTAATTAGTCTTTGTAACAATTTTAAATATAATAAAAAAAATTGCCGTTCAAAAAAAAATTAAGAAGAAAATAGTAGAAAAGAACAGCAGGCACCAAATTGACAATAGTCATGTGGTGCCTGGTGTTTGGTTAGGACATATAATATGTTTTTTTCTTTCGACGGTCAGGGGTGTCCGGGTCAGTTTATGCGCATTTCAATTAATTCTTTCTCTGGTCCGGTCAAAGGCATACCATCCACGCCGAGACTAGTGAATTCACAAGAAATTACTTTCTTCCAGCCCCCCAATCAATTGTGCGGAAAGCAAAACCCAACGACCAACGGGACTATTGTATTTGGTTATACGACCAACATGAAACGTGCCTAGAAAAAACCACCAGTCACCAAATTGTCATGTGGGAGTGGTTTAGGATAATTTGAATTTCACTTTTAACCAATTATTTTCTCTCATTCAAACAGGTAATCAAGTAGCTAGTCGAAGCATATACGAACGTTTCTAGTTTTCATGGCAATGGCATCACAATTTTTCATGACAATCAAACATATATATGTTTTTATGTTTTTTTTTGGATTCAATTTCTATTACTCTTTTCTTTAAAACCTACACAAAAAAACAAAGCTGATCAAAGAAGAGTTGTAAACTCTTTTCGGAGAGAGAGAGAGAGGGAGAATAAATCTTGTCACGAAAACTCTAAATGACAAAATTTGCTGAAGGAGATTCTTGGTTCTTCCACATGCTGCCTATAATTGGCTAACAGTGATGTTACAGTATCCACCCATGTGTGTGTGTGTGTTTTTTTTTACAGTTGCCCAAGCCCGGGCTTGTAGGCTTAACTTCGGGCCGGCCCTATTTAGCAACCGGACTTCCTGAGCTTACCCCAGGCCGACCCTGTATATACACTCTATAGCAGAACAACAATAATTAGAAAAAACAATCAAAGTAAGAAAATAAGATCGAATGCGCTTAGGAATATGGGACAGATGCAGATTCCAGCTAACACGCCCTCAAAACGTTGACAAATACCTGCATCTATGAACCAAAGTTAATTACGTTTGGTACATCTTCTCGACTTCACTTCCTTTTTCCAAAATTGTTTTGTTGTTCGGCTTCGATGATAACAGGAGGAAAATACAAAGATATAAAATACATTTACAAATGTACATTTCAAAAAATAAGTAGATAACTTTTTAGCTATATGCCAACTAACTTAATATGTTCAAATTCCAAAGCAAGTTTATAACGGAATCTACTCGTTTGTTCGTTCCTCACTGAAGAGCTTCATTCCACTCATCTTGGAGAGCAATTACTGATAACCTGAAGCTACAAAAGAAAAATCGAATTCACTTGCGATTCCATTTTCACGCTTCTCTTCTGTTCTAGTATGATCACAAGCTCTGCTAGATGAAGACGATTACTGCAAGAAATATCATATGTACGAATATCCAATCAAGCACAAATTCCAAGCCTCAGTCTTGGACGACTCATCAAAGCTCGGCCAGCAGATAGCCTGTAAATATATATACTTGGGACAAAGGTTATCTCAACATGAAAATGGTAATATAAGAGGTCTTAAGAACAAAAGCGATCAACCAATGCAGAAATGACCAAAACGGTTCCTCAAGCTTTCTAATTTTGCAATTAATGCCTTCACCAGAACAAATTCAAATGCAAAACTAGAGTACTGGGAATAGAAATTTGATAGCAGTACTTTACCACATTTCATCAAATTCGCCAACCTTCTTCACTGCTTTCTTTGCTTTAAGTCCCTGCATAAGATTTAGGATGCAACAATAGCTGCATCCGATCAGAACTATAGTTTAATGAGAAAATTGATTCTGTAGTATAACGAGTTTGGCACGCTAAGTTATCAGCTAGTAAGTTAATCCCTTCAAAAAAATAATCTGCTAGGAAGAACGTGAATTTTTTTTTTTTGGTATACATAGCAAAACGGTATGACATAAAAGACATGAAAAGATGTTAGGAGAGCTTTATATTCTGATTGAGATAAACTTCAAATATGCACCGGGACTGTCTTCAATATATATCTTAAATCCTGGAGTAACTCTTAAATGCCATGTTAGTTCAAAATTTTGAAAATCATACATCTCAAACAAGCTAAAAGCCTAAAACTATGAGAGAAAATAATGAGGCAGTAACAAACGCTCGTCAGTCAAATAGTTAGCATCCAGGAATATGCCAAAAATTTTGTCCCTTAATGATGTAGGTATATATCCACTTTACCCATAGAGAATCAGACTTTTTGGTAAGGGCCCAAAGGTCCTTAATCATGGCAGCCAAACATGGTCCCATTTAACCCTTGCACACTTCAGGTCAAGCTCAAAACCTGACCATAAGAAAGCCATGAGCTTGCTCTCAATACCCCTGAGAACTTTCTGAGGAATAATAAGGATTTGACTCCAATACAACTGAATGCTAACAGAAAGAATTAACTCAGCCCGGCCTCCATAACAAAGCGTTTTAGTTGACCAACTTTGTATTCTACCCAGAATCCTATCTTGCAAAACTCTGCAACCATTTGCCTTTAACCTGGTAGAGATTAGAGGAACACCAAGATATTTTATAGGCACTACCCCCCACAGGAACTGGGAGGATACCCCCGCAGGTTTTGCAATGCTTCATCACTTACACCAGCAAAAAAATATAGGCTCTTGTTGAGACTAGGCTTCAGGCCAGAGAAATGAAAAAAATCATCAAAAAGCTGTTTTACACTTAAGCTACAAAAAAGTTTCCAGCTTAGAAATATAAGTCAGCCATTAATTCACTACAGGATTGGAAATGGGGACTCTACTCATGTTTGGTTGGACAATTGGCACCCCTTGGTCCCCTTATATGAGAAGCATGCATGGGAATAGGGTGTGTTCTAATATTTGAAGAGCTCTTGATGCTAAGTACTCATCCATAATCCAAAATGGTAGGTGGAAGTGGCCTAGACCAAGGAATAGAATCATACAAGAGATATGCCTGCATACTCCAATTGATCTTCTACCTCATGTCTATATATAAATAAAGAAGACTGCGGTTTGGATCCCTTCTGGTTGTGGCACTTATACTTTGAAATCTGCATGGAATGCTGTGAGGCTTTCTTACGAGGTAAAAGCCTGGTACAATGTGGTCTGGTTCAATAAACAAGTTCCTCGGTAGCCTTTCATTTTATGGCTAGCAATGCAAAACAAGCTTAACATATTGGACAAGCTGTTGAAAACTACAGATAGTTGGCCCGTAAAATCAAGCAATTCACAAATCAGAGCAAGTTATCAAAAGAAAAGCACTCATCTTATAGTGAGTTATAAACATCAAGATCAAAGGGCAGCCAAAGTTTTGGTGGAATTGCTCCTGTACTTTTGGGGGAGATTGTCTTGAAGCATGACTGTATTCTGGTATAAAATGGACAGACAATAATAATAATAAAAACTAACAATGATAAACGTATGCATGAAGATTTTGCACCTTCACTCAAATCTAGTTGGTTTATTTATGTGTTGACATGCATATGCATCACATCACAAGTTTCCACATCTAAGACCAGCAGTAATTGCCGTAAACCAAAAATAGAAGCTTAGAATACAGATAATCATGGTATAAACCATCATGAACTGCAGAGTGAGGATGGTATTGTGGTGCATAAACATACCAATCTAGCAAGCGGAGGCAAGCAGCCACACTCATACCCTCCAGCTCGAGTGGGACAAAGCCTTTCAAAGCAATCTTTAAAAGCCTTTCTTCCAAAGCTGTATAGAGAAACTCCCCCTGCTCTTGATTACCCAAAATGGATTTACCTCTCCTTGAGCTTGAACCTCTAGTCTTTGTTGCCGCAGACTGCATATGTTGGGTTAGAGTCTGCATAGGAAAAGAATAAATCAGTCAGTAATAAGTAATGGCATCAGTCAGTAATAATAAGAAGAAGAAGAATCTGACAGAACCTGTCACCAATGCAACCACAAATGTTTGTGGATTTTCCGAGTCACCTAAATCTTGCAGTGGATGGTTCTTTTTTTTCTTAGGGGAAGAGAAGTAGAGAACGTATCCCATTTAAGAGAAAATCTTCCACCTGAACCCTTACCACCACCATTGGTTTTTGTATTTAATTCATTAGGCAGTGGTGTTTGCTGAACTGACTGGTCGACAATTGCTCTTAACATGACAGAATATGCCAACCAGAAAGTTAACCTATATGAAAGTAGAGCATATGCAGTTGAAATATTAACAAGCTACATATTAGTAAAGGAAAAGAGAGAAAGAAACACCATAAGAGAAAGACCACCAAAAACGGAAAGAACATGCCAGTAGCAGCCCCCTCAACCACACACACACTCTCATAAACACAAAGGAAACAAATGAAGAAAACTACGTGAAAGAGGAAAAAATTCAATCCGATATTCAGGTCTACAAAGAGCTATTGAGTATGTTACTTTCTTCAACTTGTCTTTTTGAAGTTGAGGAAGTTAAATGTAAGTCAGCTGTACAACTCACGTTAAAAAAAGAGTGCAACAGGATTTTTACGTGATAGCATTCAAGAAGATTTTGCTAACCCCTCCAGCATGTGGTTCATGTCACACATTAACAGTAAATCCATATGCTAGAAAACAGTAAATATAACCTAGATTGATGAGAGAAAGAGAAGAAAATGAGAGAGAACTTCTTGATATTATTTCAGAGAATCATTTCTTGTGTAATCCTTACAACTGAGCTCCAGACTCTTTTATATGAGCTCATCTACATAACAACAAGATAACCTGCTAACAGAAAATCAAGATTCCCAATGTTTACACACTGAGCTACTAATAGACATTAATAGAACAAACGGCAAACTAACTAAACCCACCCTTTACAGAAATGAAGTCATCTCTTCTTTTGTTCTAGTTGTTTCTCCATGATTCGCTGTTTTTGAGCCATTCTAGTGATGCATTGTTAGCTTCCATGTGGTGATATGATGTACGAGGATGAACAATGTCGGATCCAGAAAATTCAGACAGATGGATCACTTTTCGAGCATAAATTAATAAAAATACTCACAATCCAATACAAAGAGAACGTTTGTTAGAAAAATATAACCAGAATTAAAAAATGAATGTTAGTATTTCTGTATTTTTTCTAGATCATTTATTATATTTTTATTGGTGTTATTAGTAGAATTGTGTGGGTTGGCTTTGTGGTAGTCCAACTAAAGTCTAGAATTGATGTGGTTCAACTCTCGGTAGGATCAAGTTTTGAAGAATTGTTTTTCCACTCGCGCAACCTTGTTTAGAAAAAGATAAAAACTGAATGATGGTAACAAGTTTCGATCGTGCACCGCCCGGGTGAAAGACCAAAGGCTTTACCAGCTGAACTAGAGGACAAACTTTACTAAATTTTCGGTGGTTTACTATATATTACTTCTTCTTTTGATTCACACATCCCAATATTTTTAGCTGAGTCACGTGATCCGCCTGTGCCTACATTAGATCCACCCCTAAGGATGAATATGCTTGTAATGAACTATCATTGATTGTTCATTGAATATGCTAGTATTGCTCGAGGAGTCGAATCAATATCTCACACTAATCCTCTAGTTTATATTTTTATGTTCTTCTCTTTAGTGATCTTGTTAGTGTAGGAGGACGCAAATCCTATGATCTACTCCCTCCGTCCCTTATTTATAGTTCGGTATTTCATTTTGGGCTGTCCCTTAATAAGTGTCCATTTTGTAAAGTTAGTAGATAAAAGTTGGTGAATTGTTTATTTTGTTCCTAAAAGTAGATTCCATTTTGAAAAATAAGTGAGTAAAAGTGTAATGATGATGGGTTCGTAGGAAAAGTGGAGAAAAAAGTTGATGTGAAAGGTATAATGATTATGTCTTTTTAATAAGTTAGAGTTACGAAGCAAGACACTTAAAAATGGACGGAGGGAGTATTAGTTATATATGCAAATAAACAGTTAACTCTTCTATCAGTTATCTTGTTACTGTGGTATTGATCGCGTCGTTCCATGTCAAAAATATATTTATAAAACTAAAAATTAACTACTATTCCGTAGAATAGTGGTCAAGACCGAGTATTGTTCCGACGGAGATAGTATGGCCAAGTTACGACAAATTCGATTAATTTTTAGATTAATTCAGGCAAAGGAAGTTTGGTTGTTTGAATTTGGAGAATTTATTAAACTAAGAGAAATAATTAAATGGGAAGTTTGTAACAATTGGAGAGAAAATCTAGGGTTCAAATTCATCTCAACCGCGTAACTCCAATATGCATAGGCGAGATTAATTATTCGAATCAGAAGGGATTATTATTAGGGTTTGCAAACCCTAGAAATAACCATCTAGAAAATAATTGAGTTGTTAAAAGGTATAGATTATCCCATAGCACGAACCGTCTCAAAAGTACGGTCTAGCTGCCTAACGGCACGGTCCGTCTTACGAGTATAATCTATCTCAGAACTCCAACCACAATCGATGAAAATCATTGTATAATTAACTCGTATTTGAAAGCATGCATACAAATACTCAATAGATTAAAACCATCAAAATCATTTCATTCAATTGAAACAAAAAGGGTTCTTAGTTATATAATCGATCCGAATAATAAACCTAAAACCCATCTTCACCCTATACAAGGGGTTTAGCCAGCCATGGAGAAAGAAAATCTGCTTGAAGTTGAAGAACGAATGAAGAACAAGGAGAAACTCGAAAAAATAGAACGTGCCCTAAATAATAAACTAAAGTCTCCCTTTATAGTTAGAACGTTGCTCCAGCTTTGGTTGTCTGGACCAGCCATGCCTTGGTCCAAACCAGTGAGACCAATTTTTGCTGTTTCGCTCCTCTTCTTGCCACGGATCCCTCCGGAACATCCTTAACTCAAGATTATTACTCCAAATCCTTTCCGAATGCTCCTTAAGCCCTGAAACACCACAAACCAATTAAAGTTTGTTAAATAACATTAGATAGGACCGACAAAACCTAAGTTAATGGGATAAACAGGTGCTTTCAGCACCTATCAGGTATGCTTATTTCTTTAACTTTTCTGTGTTGATCTCATGCTGCTACTTTTTGTCGCCTGCTTTTTCCTAGCACTTGTCCCCGCTGTCATTGAGGGGCAAGTTGGGCAATTTGCCTTGGCGCTTTAGTGGTTTCCGTCGAAGTGCCACCACGAGCCTGGTCCTGGTAAAGCAGGCTCGTGGTAAAGCATGGCATGTGTCCCTCATTTTTTGCAAGTTGAAGACTTTACAATCCATGGATTGTGGGCTAGAGATGGAGTTGGTACCACATTATCGTGTACAAATCTTCCCTCAGTTGGTAAACTCTATGCTCGGGTATAATTCTTGTGCTTCTTTTCTTTACTTTTTTTTTTTTGAAAAAGATTACTGAGTGCAAAATCAGAGCCCAACTTTTGAATAATGGGGAAGGAAAGTATTTGTATTACACTTGAACTCAAACTTTTTTTTGGTTTGGTACAAACTTTTTTGGCTTGGTACAAAATGATTAGAACTCATCCCTATTTGTATAACTCTATGGAAGACTCAAGTACAAAGATATTTTCATACAAAATAAATTTTGAGGTAATTCTAGAATTACACATGTGACTAATTCTCACAAAAAAAACTCTAGATATTTCACAAACTTTGAGGTAATTCTAGAATTACACATGTGACTAATTCTCACAAAAAAAACTCTAGATATTTCACAAGGACATTCTAGAGCTAGATATTTTAGTGTTTCTAAAAACTAGATATTTATATATTTAGATATCATATCTATCATCTCTATTATAAAACAAAAGGGTGTGGAGACAAGTTGTTGGAACGGTTTAGATTCATTTGATCCAAAGGCTGTAGTGCATCCTCCCACTTCTCGGTTAAGTGCCAATGATTTTTATCTAAATCACACAACTGTCATCCCCTTCCAACAAGGATGCGTAGTGCCGTACGTATCGTGTATTGGAGGTTCTTAACAACTATACAAACAAAGCTAGAGATGAGGGTAATGGAGATGCGCGTGATGGAGATTATGGAGATGCTAAAACTAAATTGAGGAGGAAAAGGAGAAGGTAGAGGGGTAAGAGGCGTGAGAGGAGGAGAACTAAGAGAAGGAGAAGCCGAAGGTGAAGGTGAAGAAGACTTCAGGGGAGGAGAAGCCGGAGGGGAAGGAGACTTGAGGGGATGAGTAGATGAAGGCGGAAGGGCAAGAGGGGTTAGAGAGGGGAGAATGGGAAGAAGAGGTTGAGGCTGGGGGAATTGAGGAACTACAATTGGAATAACTGCTGCAGTAATATGAGTAGGAGGGGGGAAAGGAGGTGAAGAAGAGAAAAGAATCGGAGGTTGAGGAGGTGCAGGTAACAATGCTAGAGATTGCCCGACATTCAAACAGGAGCGAAAAAGATTGCTAGAGCAGCAAACCCGAACTACACATATATCAATCTATCTTATTATAGGCTTCCCTCCTGACGTCCCACATCGCATGATAACCAAAACTCCTAAGATGGACTTTCTCTCAACCCTACTCACAATATCCACAGGAGCATAAGAAGAACCTGCAACAAAAGTACATACCCGTACTTATCGAGAGATGTGGGAAGAATCGATCGGTAATCGGAATCCCCAGATATTGTTTTGCTAACTGAAATACATCCAGCCCGTCAGCTAAGTAGTCCACAGACGTTTTGAAGAAACACATGGATAGCTAAGGCTATGTTTGGTAACATTGCCACTTTTCCGTTTCTGTTTTCGATTTGCCGAAATCAGTTTTTACTTTTCCTAAAAAAAGTGAAAGAGGAAAACATGTTTGTATCAACCTGTTTTCAAAAAAACAAATTCATTTTCTGAAACCAGTTTTTCCTTTTTCGAAAATGGTCTCTGTTGCAAATTTCTCTACTAGTTACCAAACGATACAGGAGAGAGAGAATCATCCTAGCCTTTGTAATCACGTTTGAAACAAATTCCATACTTGATATTCTGAGAGAAAGGGTCGGGTAGATAGACCAGGCAGAGCCGGCTTAGAGGGGAAGCCGTCGCTTCTGGCCCCCAGTTTTTTAGCCCGAAGAGGGCTCCAAAAAATACAGTTTTTTACTTTTAAATAATAAGAAGTTTCAATTGTCTTGCTTTGAGTAACATCTTCTTGTGCTACAATCAACTATTCTCAACACTATGATTCTTAAACAGTAACAATTCTCAACGCTATTCTGGAATGTCATGGGAATCAAACACAAGTATTTGAGAACATTCCCATCATTTTAACATCATAAAAGATTACTATTACGAGATATAGGAGTACAACTGAGCAAAACTTTGCTCTCAGCAAGTCTTGACCCAAGGTTCATATATGAAAACATCAAATTCAACCATAAATCCAAATTATGTAACATAAGGGAAAATGATGGCTCTATTGTATCCCGGTGGGGAGTGAGAGAGAGACATGAATGTGAAAGTTTGAGAGAGAGAGAGAGAGAGAGAGAGAGAGAGAGAGAGGAAATAAAAAAAGACCTCCAAGGAATTGTAGCGGAGCCTATTTGGGAGCTTGTTTTTTGCTTTTGAAAATAGTGAAAGTTGAGTTTTGTTACTTCTTCAAATTTTGAAAATACTGAAGTGATTTCTAGAATTTGAAAGTGGAAGTAGGCACCAAACAAACTTTCAAAATTAATTTTTAAAAATTCTGAAAATGAAAATGGAAAATAGAAAATAGAATGGCTACCAAACATGACCTAAACAACTGGAGTTTAATCCCAAGAGTAATTAAATACACTAACCTTCATGTACATGTGATCTTCCCCCATATCCACCTGAGCATTCTTGCCATTTGCAACCACATGGCCCTCCATTTATTCTTTTACAGCTTTGAATTCACATTCACAGTTCCAATTTGGGGAGTATCCACAGAGTTCACACCACATCGCCTCAACCCAATATATATTGAATAACCCATATCTATTTACAAGGCTTAGCCTTTTAAGTGGATATGGGTCATTCAATGTATATCGGG
Organism: Rhododendron kiyosumense; assembly: GCA_019656275.1. Taxonomy (NCBI): domain Eukaryota; kingdom Viridiplantae; phylum Streptophyta; class Magnoliopsida; order Ericales; family Ericaceae; genus Rhododendron; species Rhododendron kiyosumense. The sequence goes on along the minus strand of BPLS01000698.1, from coordinate 217,300 downwards.
TCCATGTGAAGTGGTGTGAACATGTGTGAAATATTGAGTCCCACATCGGATAAATAGAAAAAGAGTTGGACCTTAATATATAATTGGATGACTCACCATTTACAAGACTTAACCTTTTAAGTGGATATGGGTTATTTAATGTATATTGGGTTCAAGCAATGTGGTGTGGACTTCGTAAATACTCCTAACGGATTGGACCTGCGTGCACACGGAAGACCTCAAGCGGATCAAGACTTCTAACAACGGAAACTCTCGGTGGAGCGAGAAAAATCCAAGGTGGCTCTCGATGGAGTAAGGATGCAAGCGGAGCGCTGCATGGAGGCTCTCGATGGAGTTAAGGGGTTGGCTCTCAATCGATGGAGTAAGTGCGGTGAAGTTTGGGGTTAAATCGGTGTTGGAGAATAAAGATCATGGATCAAAGGGGAGTCAAGATGATCAAATTGAGGGGGAGCTAGGCCCAATGGATGGTTCACACATGAGGGGGAGATTGTTAGAAACATGCGTGAAAGATTGAGTTCCACAAGGGATAAATAGAAAAAGAGTTGGACCTTAATATACAATTGGATGGCTCACCACTTACAAGGCTAAGTAAATATGGGTCATTCAATATATATTGGGTTCAGGCGATGTGGTGTGGATTTCGTGGATACTCCCCAACGAATTGGGCTTACGCGCGCACGGAAGACCTCAGGCGGATCAAGACTCCTAACATGAACCGCACCCAAATTAATTGTTCTTGTCCCTAGACCTCTACGCCCACCAAGGTCACGTAATTTAGCCCCATCAGTTTATGAACCACAGCTTACAAGATCATTGCCAAAGTACTTGCCAACCGTCTCAAACATATTTTTCCTTCCATCATTCGGAAAATCAGAGCGCGTTTGTTGGAGGCCGCCAAATAACAGACAATGTCCTTATCGGGCATGAGATAACAGACAATGTCCTTATCGGGCATGAGATTCCGCATTACATCAGACATAAGAGAGGAGGGAAAAATGGTGTGGCAGCTTTCAAGTTGGATATGGTGAAGGCTTGCAATCGGGTTGAATGGAATTATCTTGAGCTGGTTCTAAAACGTTTTGGCTTTCATTCGAAGTAGGTTGGTTGGATCATGGAATGCGTCAAAACAGTCACTTTTTCAATAACAACTAATGGAGAAGTGGGAGATACCTTTCAACCCAGCAGAGGTATAAGGCAAGGGTGCCCTCTTTCGGCTTATCTATTCCTCTTATGCAGCGAAGGATTAACAGCCCTCTTCAATGATTATGTAAGTAAACAACTTATGCGTGGATTTCAAGTTAATCGTCATTGCCCGGTTATTTCTCATTTATTATTTGCAGATGATTCGATTATTTACTGCCAAGCAACAAACCAAGATTGTGAGGCGCTACATGATATTCTAGCTAGCTGCATATGCAGGGATGGAGCTAGGGAGGGGCCAGTAGGGGCGGTCGCCCCTGTAAAAAGAAAAAAAAACTTTACGTATTATATGTAAAATAAAAAATTTCTATGAAAATATAGAGGCTCGCCCCTCTCTAGTATTTTGGGGGAAAAGAATTAAATGGTAGTAAGTAGTTAGTAACCTTTGAAAGGCAAGGATACCAACGTTAACTTTGTAAACGCTACGGGTTAAATAAAACAAAACATAGTGAGGGTTAACAGAATGAATAATCAAATATTTAACTCCAAGTTTTTACCCACAAAAATCCCTAATCATTAGGAGGGTTTCATATGTTTTCTTCTCTCTGCCAAAAAAATCTCCATGACACACCAGACCTCTCTCCCTCTTTCTTGGCACAAGAATCCCACGTCGTCAAAACTTTGAAGACAGTTTCGAGAAATTTTGAGAACTCTGAGTAATCTTGGTGAAATCTAAATTGTAACCATGAAATGAGTAAATACTAGACTCCGCAACATGATGGGGGATGAACTTTAGGAAGTTTCTAAATCACTTACATGGAGAGGGATAATGCGAAAAGGTTTGATGCCGATTTTATCATCGATATTTTTAATGATATGAAAGAGCGGAATGCAATTGAAGATGCCTCGTTTTACTAGATAAGCTGAGGTAAGTCGTTAATACTTTTGCAATATCTATCAACTCCCGTGGTGGCACTGTTGATAACGATTATCATTTTGTTGTCAGTAGTAATCTTAGCTTTATCACTTTGAATTTTTGTGTTACCATGTTTGGAAGGGGGGAAACATGCTAATAGAACTTCCCAATGTATAATCAATTTCTTTTATATGCTTGCCGTTTTATCTTTTTTAATATTGTTTGATTTTCTATCTTGAAGGTATGGTGCAAAGGCCGTCGCCGCAGCAGGCATCCCGCATAGGCATGACACGTTTAAGACTGCCACGCCACGATACATGCACAGCACGAGCACGAAAAAAGCACGGGCACGACACATGCACAACACGAGCACGAAAAAAGCACGGGCACGACACGACATGATTAAAAATTTTAACACATAAAATAATTAATCACAAAAGTAGATGTAAGCTACGTGTACACTCTTTGTCCTATAATTGATGTGTCACAACATTGATGATTATAAATAAAAAAGTGTAACATTCATTTTTAAATTTGCAATTGATCGTCGATTGATAATTGAGTAGGAGCTAGTTAAAATGTACTCAAACTATAGTGATGCAACTCTTACCTATTTACATTCATTGTATTACGAAATTGCAATTTTCCATATTATTTTGTATTTTTTAGTTTAATTGTTTTATTTTAATATTTTTATGCAGAATTGTTTGCATATTTTATTTAAATTCTTTTGGTAGCATAATTTATGAAAAGCATAATTAAGTATGGAGTAGTCATGTTGCTATTTTTTACATTTTTGAGTTTTAATGTATTCATGTTGTACGTTATGCACGTTTCTTTTTTTTTTTGTCTCGCATACATGATCACCCCTGTGTAATGAAATTTCTGGCTCCGTCCCTGTGCATATGAATCAGCCTCAGGCCAAAAAGTGAACAAAGGAAAATCGTCGGTTCTTTTCAGTCCCAACACTACCTCTGAGATCCGTTCTCATCTGTCTTGGGCATTTCTTTGGAGGCTCGAGATGCTAAATATTTGAGACTTCCAATCTTTCTTGGACACTCCAAATGGGAGTTAATTTCTTATATATGTCAAAGACCAAGTGGTGAAACGCTTAAGAAATTGGAAGGATTCTGACATCAACCGTGCTGGACGAGAAGTTGCAATCAAATCTGTTCTTATGGCCCAACCATGTTATGCTATGTCTTGTTTTCGCTTAACCAAGACGCTATTGCAAAAAATATCGGCGGAAATTTCAAAGTATTTGTGGGGCTCAAAGGAAGGAGAAAGCAAAATCCACTGGATCAAATGGGAGAAGCTTAGCCGATGTAATGGGGACGGAGGCATGGGTTTTCATGATTTGGTAGCTTTCAACAGAGCTTTATGTGCAAAGCAAGGCTGGAAACTTGTATCCGGAGTTCCATCTCTTTTCAAAAGCTTTTTCAGAGGATGATACTTTCCGAACACATCCTTCTGGCATGCTCCGATGAGTAACCATTCCCTCTTGGGCGTGGAGAAGTATATATAATCTGGGCTCGAGAACTTCTTGATAAAGGATAGCGTTGGCAGGTCGAATCAGGGGTGGATATCCGCATATGGGAGGATCCTTGGTTGCCCAAAGTCCCGTCTTTCAAGATCAATAGCAGCACAGCAAGAAGGGACCGGGTAGAAAAGGTTTCTGACCTCATAGATGCAACTACCAAAACTTGGAAGCACTCTGTAGTCAGAGACATTTTCAATCAAGAAGATTCGTCCTTAATTCTTTCGATCCCTACTAGCACTACACAGCAACGAGATAGACGCGCGGATTTGGCACCTCTCTCCTAATGGACCATTCACAGTAAAATCTGCCTGTCGTCTGGAAAAAGGACCAAGAGGTCACGACAAAGACCAAGCAACTGAATCTAGTTCGAATGGGATTTTATCCTCGGTATGGAAAAAAAACTATGGGGTTTGGTTATCCAGCCAAAAATCAAACTGTTTGCATGGAAGTGTTTCAACGGTGCGGTAGCGACAAATTTGGCCTTGGTTTCAAGTCAAATCATACCTGACCCAATTTGCTCCTTATGCGGGAAGGGGAAAGCTAGAATCTCTCACTCACCTTTTATTTCAGTGCGAGCATGCCGTAAGAGTATGGATTCTCTCACTCTTTCGCTCAAGGCCGGAAGAGCTTATGAAGTTTCGAAACATGACTGACCGGTGGAGCTGCATTCAGGAACGTATAGCCCACGGACATCTCCCCTCTTCTGCTATTGGCCTAGGATTGGTTTATTGCTGTTGCGAGAGGAGAGAATGGTGAAGTTCTGGGTATCTCTTTGAACAGTTACATGGAGTGACCTCTCCTAGGGTCGCAGAAGCTATGGCTATTCCAGATGGGATGCAACTGGGAATTGCCTTGAAGTTGCCACGAGTGATAACTGAATCAGATTCAGAGTCGGTTATACGAAATTGTCTCGCATCTACAGAACCACCCTCTGATGTTAGTGCATGTTTTGGTTCATGATTGCAATTTGATAAAACAAGCATTTACATTTTGTGAGTTTAATTACGTTAATCGTGAATGTAATCGGGTTGCACATGATTTTGCTAAAAAAAGCCTTTCCTAGTAGTATGTCCGACATGTGGACAACCATTTTGCCTTCATGGGGTTCCTTGCTCTCTGATGCATAGGTTTTTGCCTACGGATGAATAACACTGCTCCTTTTTTTACCAAAAAAATAAATAAATAAGACCATTGAAATATATATATGGATTACTGGATATGATGCTCCTCTGTAAGTAGATTTTGTAGGTAATTATATTATGAAAATTCTTCTTAATTTTATTTTCATTTCAGATGGAAATTTAGAACACAAGAATACTGTAGTTGCTGGACATGTTTTACCCACAAAACCACCACTTTCTTGATCATAACAACATTCCAACCTTTGGCTCATCTACCTTCACTTCTACATTTTCATTTTCCTCTGTTCCACTTTTAACAATCGCTTCATTGAACTCCAAACTTTGGGAATTATCTTAAACTTCTTCTTCGATGTCTATAGATATTGCAAATGAAACAAGTAAACAAAAACAATCACAAAACTATAGCAACAACATAATCTATATAACAACGGAGAGCGATTTTGCAAAATGTCACTGTCACAAATAAAAATGCAAAAATCCGCCTTCCAAAGAGTTTACCCAAGTGGGCATGAGAAAATAAAAAAATGCTTATCCGAGGTCGCATGTTCGAATCTTACGGAGGCCAAATATTACAATCCTTGGGCCACTAGATGATTTGATTGGGTTGTCAAATTCGGAGCTTCACAATTAGTCGAGATGTGCGCAAATTGATCTGAATATTAGTTTATCTAAAAATAGCCCTCCCGAAAAGTTGTGTTTGGAACTTGAGGAAAGTGAGAGAAAAGAAGAGAAAGTAAAATTAGAGGGAATTGTACTGTGTGCAATTTTAGATTTTTCTCCTCTTTCTTTCCAAACTAAATAATGAGAGAGAAATTGTTTATTCCACAAGTTCCAAACAAAGCAGTAATGATTTTTATTTTATTTAAAAAAAGGGTGAAGGAGGGTGGGACTAGGCAAAACAACCCTCCAGACCTACAGATGGTCTCGAAAGGAATCAAAAAATCATCGTAACTACCGTCCCATCAAGGGTTAGTGGAGCACAGTCGGACTTCATAGGAGGACCAAGTTCGAAAGGGCGTTATTAGCATGACTCAAACCTGTGACCTCCTAGCCAACCAAACCCTGTGGTGTGAGCCATGAGCCACTAGACTCTCGCCCACTAGACTTTTTTTTTTGTTTTTCTTTTTATCAAAGTTCAGGATAATTCAATTGGTAGAAAAGAAAATAGTACATCAGAAATATGATATAAACCAAGTACACACTCGCTAGACTCTCACTCCGGTGGTAACAAAGCATATACATGCTTATATGACCAAGCTCGTAACAAATGTCCTAAAAAATATGGGGGTGATTTTCAAACTTTTTTTTTTATATTTACACTCCATTTTTTGCTTTTTAGTGTTAAAAAAAAAAAGTGTGAGGATATAAAAAGGATGTGTGAAAATTAATTCTCAAAACAAAAATATATAAAGAATTTGAAAATTGGAATTAACAAAACTACTAGGAGATAAATTCGTACTGCAATATTAATATTAATTAACAATCAAACAAACGAGGAATAACGTGGGGGTTGCGAAACCGAAAGAGAATTCTCTTGACTGTGACAATTGGATTTTCCCCCAACTTGGCGAACTAGGGTTTCCTCCATCTGTTGATTTTTAAAACCCTCTCGCTCGATCATGAACTCGGACCCACCCCAACTCATTGGGTTCCGTACAGACTCCGACTCCGACTTCGCCTTCGCCTTCAACGACGCCAACTTCTCCGACCGGCTCCTTCGGATCGAAATCGTGCCCGATGTATGCAAGTCCGATGAGGCAGCCGAGTTGGGGCCCAACCGCAAGCGGAGGAGAGAAGAGATCATCATGAGTCAAGTTGATGGTAAATAACTACTCTCTTTCGCCGTGCGTTTTATATTTTTTTCTTTCAGGCTAATGACAATAGTCGAGTTATTTTCGTAAAATGGTATATTAGTTACCACCCGGGGTGGTAGCCTAGTGGCTCATGGCTCACTTCCACAGGGTTTTGGTTAAATAGTATATTAGTTACCACCCGGGGTGGTAGCCTAGTGGCTCATGGTTCACTCCCACAGGGTCTGGCCATTTGGGTGGCCAGGAGGTCACGGGTTCGAGTATGACGCCCTCTCGAACTTGGTCCTCCTGTGTCCACTAGTCTTTGGTGAGGTGGTAGTTGCTATGGCAATTTGGTGCCTTCCGGGGCCATTGCGGGTCTGGAGTCCCTACAGTCATGCCGAAGGGAGGGTTGCTATGTCCAGTTGCCCCTTCCTCCGCCCTTTTGAGTAGCAAAAAAACTGTATTTTGATTGATGTATGTGAGGAGAATGATCCGTCTAGAAATCCGTAAAAACTTGGACTTTAGTCTATTTTAATTTAGTGGAAACACCCCCTTACTTTACCAAATTGGAACCAAACCGAGCATTTAAGTCCCAATCACTTGGTTCGATGATTGTAAGGGAATGCCCTAGTATAACAGTGTCAGAGTATCGGAGGTCTGAAATCCCATTACTCCGTTACGCATTAGCCGATACGTCGTAGCATGCTTTGTTTAAAACCCTGGTTCAAGTATTTGTTCAATTTGGTAGGGAAGTGTTTGATTTTGTCTCTTGCATGGTTTTTTAGTTTTTAATGGTTTTTTGGTGGAAACTTCCCTATGAATTTGGCTTTTGATAGGTTAGTGGTTAATTGTAGCCTGTAGGCTTGTTGGTGTGTTGAGCAGTGGCGATTCCAGAGAGAGAGAGAGAGAGAGAGAGAGAGAGAGTCTTCTACTCTGCGTTTCCTAGCTGCAGAGAGAGAGAGAGAGAGAGAGAGAGAGAGAGAGAGAGAGAGAGAGAGTCTTCTACTCTGCGTTTCCTAGCTGCAGTGTGAGCTGCACACATGACAGCCGTAGGATTTACATCTAAAGATGTGCTCAAAGGGTTCTAGGGATTTTTTTCAATGGTGTCATCTCACTTGATGTTTCCCCAAAAGTGAGAAGTAGACTCTGTAAATTGTTTGATTCTCCAGCTCACTAGGTTCACCCGACACCAGTGGTAATACACTGGCGTCACTCCTGGTGTTGAGTTCTGGCTGGGTGCACTTTTTTGAGATTGGAGAATATTGATACCTGCCAGTGCTTAGGGTTTGTGAAACTTCTTGGGCCAAGCTTGCAGCTTCAAGTTAAGATATTCTGGGGTTGGAAGTATCGATGCTGTAGAAATGCCCTATATGGGGGTTGTTTTTCATGATTCAGTAATCCCATGGCAACTTGAAACAATGACTTGGCATGAAACACCACTTTTTTTTCTTTCCATCTGTTTTCTCTAGCTGCAGAATGCATGGGACTGTGGCAAGGGGTCTTAAATAGCCTGGTTTTAATTATACTTCGTGTAGGAGTTCTGAAAATAGTGGAGGAATGAACAACAAGTGGGACTACATAAGTTGATGCAACTGGGTTAGTTGTGGTTCTTGTTACCAAGAAGAGGTAGGCGTATGTGTTAACGATTGAAGTTCGTATCCCATTTTACATTAAAGATGGAAGGTTGTTGGCATTGACATTTTGGTTCCTCCGTGTACATTGTTTTCATTAGTATGTCTTTGGTCAGCATAAGGGTGGAAAAAATACGGTGCGGGAATGTGGTAGAATGTGTAAACTTCTCTAGTCCTAAGTGCATCTCCATAAATCCAAATCCTAGTTATTGGTAGAATTATCCATTATCATTTCACCTATTGTAGTTGAACTACTTGACCTATGATATGTATGCCTTCCTAGAGACTACAAAAAGGATGCTTATGCCTTCAGCACATCCCTTGCTGAGCGGGGAGAACAAAATTTGTTGCTGATCTATTGTCTTCAAAATGCTCCCTTTACTGTATTTTGGGCTTCCGATTGCTTTAACCTTGTCGTAGCTTTGTTCGGTTCATGATTTAGTTTTAGTTTTAATTTTGTTTCCAATCATTACCCTACTTCTTCCTCCAATCATTATCCTATTTTTCCAATTATTACTTTCTCACATCTCTCTATCTCTCTCCAATCATTACCCCTATTTTCAATCATTACTCTATTTCTCTCTACACCCACTACCAAAACTAAACTAAACTAAACTCCCAACCAAACACTAACTTTATCTTTCTAAACTGATTATTTTTTAATTGTTTCTGAACTGGATTTTGATTATGTGCATGCATGCCATCCTACCTTCTGGCAGTTTTCCAGTATGTACGTTTGCATGATTCTCCTTTCTCAATATCGGTTGCTGATTTCAGCTATAAATACTATTTTGACTCTTAATAGTAGATGTGTTCACGAATCGTGAGGAGCAGATTTTAAGCTGTAACATGCCGGATAGAGATGATGGGGTTGCTCACGAAAATGAAGATGAGGAAGCTGTGGCAATGATTGAGGAATCACCTTCAGGTTGTGGAGTTAATAAAATTCCACTTGGTACATATTTTACTTTCGTCTTCTTTTCTTTGAACTTTGTTCGACCCCAACCACAAATAACATAATGATCAGACAAGCAGAAAAATAATAAGTAAATAAATTTGGTATATTTTTCTATTGTGGTACTTACAGCTACAGAAGGAATTGTGTAGCTTATTGCAAATTTGCAATACTCTACTATGTCATCTGGTTAGGGAATATGATGCTATGACAGTGCATGGTTCAGCAGTGATTCATAATTCCATTTCCATGACATTGGCTGGTTTTGAGTTGTGCAGATTTTATGATTGATTAGATACTTATGCAGGTGAGGAAGCTGCCGATAGTAATGATTCATCCTGGAATATGGGCTGTACAGCGGTCCATCAAGTCAAGACTATACACATCAGCTCTCCGATTTTAGCAGCACAGAGTCCATTTTTTTATAAGGTCGGGAATTATTTCTTCGGCTAGAAGCTGCTTTGGTAACATGATGTAATGGCTTGCGAAAATCGAATTCTGATAGTGGCCTTTCTTGCAGCTTTTTTCAAATGGAATGAGAGAATCAGAACAGCGACATATAACACTAAGAATTAATGCCTCCGGTAATTCTAGAAACATATCAGATTCCTGTATTTTGGCTTACCTGTATTGAAAATATTGGTTCATGCATCATCAGAGCTCTCAAGCTTGTAACTTGTAACTTATATGTCATCATTTCATTGGTTTTTCGCTGCATTCCTATGGTCCAGTTGTACCTTTGGAGCCCATTCATGGTTTCTATTATAGTTTTATATTCTTTTCATGAAGTTGACTTAATAAGTTATATTTACACAATCAGTCTTTGAAAACTTCTTGTGAAACAGAGGAAGCTGCCTTCATGGACCTCCTGAATTTTATGTATAGTAGTTCTTTGTCAATGACCACACCTTCTGCTTTGCTTGATGTGCTCATGGCTGCCGGAAAGTATGAAGTTGCTTCGTGCATGAGATACTGCAGCCAGTTATTGCGAAGCAAGCCTATGACTCGCGAGTCTGCCTTGCTCTATCTGGATCTTCCATCCACTGTTTTAATGGCCGACGCAGTCCAGCCACTGACAGATGCAGCAAAGCAGTTTCTTGTTGCACGGTACAAGGACATTACTAAGTGAGTGTCTCTACTACATAACTCTACTCTGTTTCTTTGTGATCTCATACTTGAAAATTTAACCGATTTGTTTTCCTTCTGGATATCACAAAGTTGTGGGGGGGGGGGGGGGGTGAGAAATTTGTAGAAATGACTTCCTATTTCATGATATGCATGTTAATTCCCTCGATTTTCCTAGAATGTGTTTGGAACTGGAAAGGAAAAGGGAATGAAAAAGCTGAAGATCTAAGGATTGTGAGCTGTTAGATCCTTTAGTTTCTTTTGCCCTTTTCCTTTCCCTTGTGGCCTTACCCATATACTCGATCTAAATACAGCCTTAGAAAACCGAAGTTTGAGAAAAATGCCATCTGTTTTTGCTTCTTTTTTGTTCTCCCCCATTTTTGGGCTTTTGTAGGGTATTATGCTTTCACTGGGCATTGGAGTTGCCAGTCTGGTTTGACAGTTGCAAATTTCGATGTGTACTTCAGCCATATCTTTTTCCCTTTGGAAGATTGGATAAGAATCCACAACTCCCTACATGCATTTTTATGTGGCAATTTCAGAGTGGCCCGGATTGAAAAATTGCTGCCTTCTCAATATGGGTCCACTGAACTCAAAACGCTATATTTGGTCTGTTGAGTTGAAGACATTGTTTTCTGGCATTTCTTTCCAGGTTCCAAGAAGAGTTGCTGAACTTGCCTTTACCTGGAATTGAGGCCGTATTGTCCAGTGATGATCTCCAGGTAGCTTCAGAGGATGTTATCTACGATTTAGTCCTGAAGTGGGCCCGAGCCCATTACCCAATGCTAGAGTACCGACGAGATGTCCTAGGCACACGCCTATGTCGCCTCATCCGCTTCCCATACATGACTGCCCGAAAGCTGAAGAAGGTCCTCACGTGCAACGACTTCAACCAAGAACTCGCTTCAAAGGTTGTTCTAGAAGCTCTCTTTTTCAAGGCAGAGGCACCGTATCGGAAGCGCACCCTTGCTGCGGAGGATCTCAACCCGTCTTGCCATCGGTTTATAGAGCGCGCTTACAAGTATCGTCCAGTCAAATTTGTGGAGTTTGAACTGCCACGTCAGCAGTGTGTGGTGTACCTGGATTTGAAGCGTGAAGAGTGTGCGCATATTTTCCCGGCTGGCAGGGTTTACTCTCAAGCCTTCCATCTTGGGGGACAAGGGTTTTTCCTTTCTGCACACTGTAACTTGGAACAACAAACAAACTGCCATTGCTTCGGGTTGTTTTTGGGAATGCAGGAGAAGGGAAAAGTGAGTTTTGCGGTTGACTATGATTTTTCTGCTAGGCTGAAACCCAGTGAGGAGTATGCGAGTAGGTATAAAGGGAACTACACATTTACAGGAGGGAAGGCAGTTGGGTATCGGAACCTATTTGGTGTGCCTTGGACTGCATTAATGGCAGAGGACAGCCTTTATTTCATCAATGGGATTCTCCATCTCAGGGCTGAGCTCACCATCAGGAAGTGACTTTTTTTTAACGACCTAGTTTCTAAAAAACATGTTAATAATCGGTTAGGTAATTGCAGTTCTATTCTCACTTGGAGGGAAGTATTGTTGTGGGGGGATTGGTTGTAGCAATTTCAGTCAAGTGCTCCTGAAACACTATTTCTGTATATCACAATTATGTATATGCAATTCTCCTTGTGAATTTCCGTTTGACCAAAAAAAAAAATCTCCTTGTGTAGTTTTCTCTTGTTCCTTGTTGTTAAAGGTCCTTTTCTGTGGTGTCACTTTTTGAATTGCTATGACTGGGGAAAGTCGTGTGAAATAAACTTGATATAGATTTTTAACACCATTTCTCAACACCTTAATTTTTTTGGACAATTGGTAACTTAACATGGTATCATAGATTTTATATATTTTTTTATTCTAGCAAGTTTTGGGTTCAAGGCTCTCTATTTATTCTTGTTTTGGGAGGTCTTGGGTTCAAATTCCTCCTTTTGCAATTTTCCTCGATTGCATTATGTTTATCTCTTTGGTGTCCTGTTTTGCTTTGTGTACAAGTGTTTGCATCTCCACATGTAAGGCATGAGCAAGGATGTCGAATAGCTTGATCAACATTTGGTATTTCCATGTGCAAGTTGAGGTTGCATGAAGGAAGGATGTTGAATAACTTGATATACATGTTAGATATTGCCTTGTTCTTCTTGTTACCAATCTCCATCACATGGCTTCATCCCCACCATTTGCTGCTTAATTGCCTCTCGAATTGTGGAAACATGCAACCACTGCTAGTACATGTACAGTAACATGTTAGTCCCCGCATTTCATGGACTAAGTGTGATATGATTGTACTTCCTCCAAGGTGGGATCCCATGGTTGTGAAGGAACCAGTTTTTCTACTAATTAGTTCCCCTAATGGGACCCATTACAACAAGCATGACTTATTCCATTGCCCCATCTCTTACTGTCAAAAGTTGTGCCACCTTTTGTCATGCAATGATCAAAGATCAAAAGATGTTGAGGTTCTGGTTGATTCTCTCTCTGGTTTTGCTTCCAGTAGTGAACAGCTTTAATAACCCTGTTACTAATGAATCTCTAGATGCTCTCCTCCAGGATCTTGCTCACAGAGCTCTGCCTCACCGTCGACCTCACACCGGTGGTCTATACAAAGCCGATCTGCCAGAAAATCTGGAAGGCATCGAAATGGTGGTGGTACGAATTCGGAGCAAAACCTTGTGGCGTAGAGGTGCTAATTTCAGCTACATTCACATCCCACGAAGGACTCTTCCGGTGCCTCATGTGAGGAGAATCACTCTTGTGTATCTAGATTTTGGCAATTGGTCTTCGTACTTCAACAAGGTGAAAGGTTACTCCCTGGTGTCTTCTGTAGTTGGTTTAATGGCCTTTGATGCCTCAAATATAAGCTCCAATACTGTCACAAAGCTCGATCTCAACCCCATGGTAAAGCCGATAGAGATTCAGTTTCCTAGTTTGAAACTCCCAGAAGAATGTAATGGAAGAGAAAGATGTGCTAGATTCGGTGCAAACAGGACAGTTAATCTTAGTGAAATGAGCACGCGGAATTCGTGTTTTAGTAGAAATCAGGGTTTTTTGTCGATAGTTGTTCCATCGGAGAGGAAGCAGAGGGTGTGGGATTGGTGGGTGAAGGGGTTTGTGCTTGGATTTGTAGGACTGGTGGTGGTTTGGTTTGTGGGGATGGTACTTGTCAAGGTCGTAACGGCAAAGAAAATCCATGAAATGGAGAGAGAAGCAGAGAAAAGTGTTGATCTTGAAACCATTTGGATAGGTACCAGCAAAATGCCTACTGCTGCTGTTACAAGAACTCACCCAGCCATTGAGAATGCAAGTATTTGATAGCTCTGCGTTTTCGTTCTTTCCTGATCTTCATTTCTTTCTCAAAAACATAAGGTGCAAATTTCATCGATCTTCTTTACGGCTAAGTTAATTGTTAATGTGTTGTAAAATGTTTTAGAATACATAATGCAGAGTTGAATATGTCATAATATAGCCTAATATGGTATTTTCTCTTTCGTAAACACTGCACATGGTGCATAGGCCCTGCTAATTCATAGAGGATAGGGGAGTTGACTTGGGCTGGAAAAGACCCTCAAATGGACCGGACAGGAGCATCCTCCCCCAAATGGGGGAGGATCCCATTTGGGTCTTCTTATTTCACACGTTTTTTGTTGAGTGGTTGCTTCTCAGTTCTCACTACTCGAACCTGCACCACAGTAGTATTAGGTTTGGTGGTATCTTCGTTAGTATGCACGTCTGCTCGAGAAAGCTAAATTGAGTCCAAATGCAAGAAGATGACAAAGCTCAACTAAAGTTAGGTGAGGAATCAGATATGAAGTCAAACTAAATAACTAACCTGCCAAACCCACGTTTGAGACTTGTTTTGCACAAATCATAGAAAAATTTAGCCTACGACTACCCTTTTCAAGTGTCACCTAAAAAAACGTAAAATTTTTGAATCAAAAATTAAAATACTAATGTGTTTAAAAATTGATTGAGATCTTTAATTTGAAATGGGGCACATAAAAAAGGTAGGTGTAAATAAACCAGACTGTTTCATATGCCCTTTGTAGGCACAAAGATTGTACAAGGAAACTGGTAAAGGAATCAACTCGGTTTTCGTTGTGGTGAATCAGAGACCCAAATCCATACACACAATCGCACAACGCACAACGAATAATCATGCAAACACAGACACAGAAAAGCAAGACGCGAAGATCTTCACTTTGTATCAAATGGATAAGAGAGTACAATAACACATTGACTGTCGCATATAGAAAAACATTTTGTAGGATTTTACACCAATTACTGTGATTGTCCGCGGAGTGGCAAACCAAACTGAATTAGGCCTCCGAAACTCTACAGTATTATCCATTTTCGGCGTCTACTATCATATACTCCGTATTGTGTTCCGAAATGCTACTGGTACATACAATCTGTGCATAGATTGTGCACAGATTTTGTTGTGGAGTCCATCACAGGTCCCACACAAATGATCCAAACCGTTCATTAAATGTAAAACATTTTTTCAAGAGTTCTGGTAAAAAATCAGCTCAATCCAATACCTATAGGTGCTTGATCTAATTATCTAACTTTTCATTACCCGAAAATCTGAATGAAAATTTAGATGATTGGATCGAGCACTTTTAGGTATTGAATTGAGCTGATTTTTTACAAAAACCCTTGAAAAAATGTTTTACATTTAATGAACGGCTTGAATCATTTGTGTGGGACCCGTGGTAGACCCCACTACAAAATCTGTGCACAGACTTCTGGCTGGACTTTATTGTGTTCGTTGGTAAAGGCATACCTGTTCGAATGGGAAGCGAGTGATGCTATGAATGCATAATTCAAATAAGCAGAGGGTGTGTGACCTGTGAGGCTGTGTCAAAGTTTGACACAGGGTTACTAGTGTACTTATTTAGGGGTCTTGAGACACCCAACACCCTTCTTCACTATACATTTTTGTGCAATCCATACACTTTAGTAGTTAGTACTGGTGCCCACAAATATGTGTGGTGAAAAAGGGTGTTATGAGTCACGGGTCGGTACCCCATGATCGTGCAATAATTTTTCCTCCCGACGAAAATACCTTCACAAGAAGTCATATCAAGAGATATCAATGTCAATACCCAAGGGCAAGAACCAGACAATCAGTTCACCATAGTCTACAAGTCTAACATAAGGAAACCACCATGTTCACTAGTTTTCAAGGATACTTGACTAGATATTGTCATTGAATATTCTAAACCTTAAGCATACATTTAATTAAACATACAAATATATCACTCTTACAACCATAATTCAATACCGTATCTGAAATTACACCGACACGTGTATGTATAACAACAACAAATTCAATACCGTATCTGAAATTACACCGACACGTATACGTATAACAACAACGAAAACGGTATCACACCCGGTGCTTTCAACCATGATTTGGTGTCAAAGCAACATATTATATTTAAAGCAAGCATGCGGCATGCAATGAATAAAAAAAACCTGCCAAATCATTGAAGTGATTGCCTAACAGTCCAGCAAAGGGAACAACAAACTTTAATTTGTTATTTTGTAGCTAACCGAAGGAACAAAAATGGAGGTATTCAGAAGACGTGCTGCCAATATATGAATGTGATTTTCATGCAAATCAGAAGTTATAGTTAAGTACGTGTCGTCTACCGAAACAATCCCTGCATCAAATTCCAAACTAAAAATTAAAAATCCAACAGATCCTACGAGCCCCATTACCATCTCAAGTTTGATATGGACTCTCCATCAAAACGAGTTCCTTATAAAAGTATGGTTGAAAGTTCTTGACACTGATTGAGTACAGCAATTGAACATCCATCAACATTGATGTTGTCAAACTGCACTAGCAGAAAGTTTGCCGTAAAGCAGACACCCAGCAAAAACGGATTCATCTCAATGGGGCATAAGAAAGATGAGAGAACTAGAAGTAAGGTTTTTAACAACTGGACCCAACGTGTCTACCAGAATCCAACTACATAGTTGGACTTCCATTGTAACCATGGAAATCAATAACAATAATCAGCACCAGAAAACACGAGTGAAAAATGACTGCAGGAGCAACGGAAGAGTAGAGACATGCAGGAATGTTACAGAAAGTAGAGAACGTCAGTATTTGAAGCGACATTTTTAAATTTCTACACCAAGATTCCAGCTATCGTTCCATGGCAAAACATGGATGTTTGTATTCATCCCACAACGTTATATGAGCATATGCTGCATATCTACCATGCCTTTTTTTCAGTTTACAAATAGATATTTTTCCTGAGACAGGAGTTAAGACTAACTCCCAATTACTCCATTCCACTTACTCCAATAGAAGAGAAATGAAGGCACCAGTATTCTGTGTTTCTGAAACTATTGCTTCATTGTATTCTCAATTAGTAATTAGATTCAACAAATTAGCAGAATACCAAGAAGTCTAAGAATGCTGTGTGATATTAAAAGAAAAATAAGCATTAGTTTATCTTCTAACCTGCACTGGCAAGAAATTCCAATGAAGCCAGTAGGCATGCAATCACTTATTAGCAGCAAAATGGAAAACCACTGCAAGGCTAAAACAACAATAGAAATGTCTACGCAGGTAAAATCCTCAGCAACAAAAGATACAACCCATGTGAACTGAAACACCAACAAAACCCAATGAGCACAAACAAATGGTAAAGCTCAATTGAGAGCAGGTACATGGGTGTCACCCTTTCGAGCAAGCTTTGTCCATTCCGTATGAAATGCACCCGGGCGGTCGATCCTTTCATAGGTATGCGCCCCAAACAAGTCCCTTTGAGCTTGAACAAGGTTCGCAGGGAGCCTTGCTCTCCTATATGTATCGAAATAAGAAAGACTAGCACACATCCCAGGAGTACTAATCCCAGCAGAAATGGCCAACCCAACGACTCTCCTCCATGCCGCCTGCCTCTGCACCATCTCCCTCGCAAAATCCGGGTCCACCACCAAACTAGCCAAATTCGGATTCCTTTGGTACGCCTTCTTAATCCGGTCCAAGAATACAGCCCTAATAATACACCCTCCTTTCCAAATCCTAGCCAATTCACCGAAATTCAAATCCCATCCCTTCTCAACACTTTTCGCCCTCAATAAATTCATCCCCTGAGCATAACTACAAATCTTGGATGCATACAATGCCTGCCTCACATCATCAATCAGCCTCTTCTTATCAATCCCACTCCTCACAGTCCCAACCTCCTCCTTCAATCCTGCTGCCTCTAACACCTCTGCCGCAGCCTCTCTCTCCTCCTTCAAGCCACTCAAGTACCTACAGTCCAATGAGGCGGCAATCGTCGGAGCTGCCACTGACAGCTCTGCCGCCTGCTGGACTGTCCATTTCCCAGTCCCTTTCATCCCCGTCTTATCTAGAATCTTATCCACTAATTCTCCCTCTCCATGTTCATCCTTCACTTTGAATATATCCGCCGTGATTTCAATCAAGAAACTCTCAAGCTCGCCTTTGTTCCACTCGCTGAAAATCTCAGCCAATTCAACATTCGACAACCCTCCCACATTTTTTAACACATCATAGGCCTCAGAAATTAGCTGCATATCACCATATTCAATTCCATTATGCACCATTTTTACAAAATTACCTGACCCTCCTTCACCAATATAGGTCACGCAGGGACCATCCTCAACTTGAGCTGCAACTTTCTTCACGATTTCCTCTATGTTTAAGTAGGCCTGGTAGGATCCGCCTGGCATCAGAGAAGGACCGTTACGGGCACCCTCTTCACCGCCGGAAACACCCATACCTGTTTAAGAATGGATGAAGTTGAGAACAGTAATTTCCACAGAACATTCGTGAAAATTAGCTATACTGATAGATTTTACTCAATTATACTAGTATCTCAATTCAAACTGAATCTTTTTCAAACCGCAGACAAAAGACTAAGAAGCTACTCCAGTAGAAGTAATTTATGCAGATTAGCAATAAGAATCACTAAAATTACCTACACTAATAGAATTTTACTCGAAATTATCCTAGTATCTCATGAATCTTCTTCAAACCCAAGACACAAGACTGTAAGATGCTACTCCAGAACATGTTACTTGTAATTTCCTTTTACAAATAACAATCATTCAGAAAACAATCTCTACTAATAGAAATTTTTCTTAGTTTACTAGTATCTCATCAAAACTGAATCTTTCTCAAAACCCAGAAAAGAAAAACCGTAAGAAGCTACTCCAGTCATGTAATTACACTACGTAACAAATAACAATCACTAAAAATGACCATCTATACTAACATAGAATCTTACTCAATTATACTAGTATAGTAGTATCTCATGATTCTTATCAAAATTGAATCTTCTTCAAACTCAAAACCAAATGAAAAAGGACTGTAAGAAGCTACTCCAGTACATATAATTCCCGTAGATTAGAAACAAACACCACTATAAAAGTTCTCTACTGTTAGAATTTTACTCAATCTAATAGTATCTCACAAGCTACTCCAAATTCCAATACATGCAATTTCCATAGATTGGAAAATATACAATCACTAAAATTTTCTATACTAACAGAATTGTAGTCTAATATACTAGTATCTCATCAAAACTGAATCTTTTTTCAAACCCAACAAAAAAAGCTGTAAGAAGCTCAATGTAGGAAACACTTTTTTAATACCGAGGTAAAGGTTGCCTTTCCATAGACTACTCCAGTACAATTAGTTTCCATAGACTAGCAATAACAATCAATAAATTTTCAATACTAAGAGAATCTTCCTCAATTATACTAGTAATAGTATCTCATCAAACTTGAACCTTTTCCGAACCCAACAAAAAAATACGTGTAAGAAGCTATTCCAATACATGTAATTTCCACAAATTAGAAAACTAACGATCACTTCAACTTCTCTATACTAACAGAATTGAGAAATCCTACGAACACAACTTTAAAATGCAATTCTGGAAACAACTGCATCTGGAGCCACAGCTCCGAACACAGTCATGTCCGGAGTTGTGTTCCTAGGCTTTTTGAACAGAATTTGCACTCAATTTACTACTAGTATCTAACAAAATTGAATCTTTTAACAACAACAAAAGTTGGTAAGAAGCTACATGTAAAAAGAAGCATTTTTTTCAATACCGATGCACATGGATCCACATGCATCAAACAGCTCCAGATGCAGTCGTGTCTGGAGTGGAGTTGTGTTCGTAGACTTTCCGTTACTCAATTATTCTGGAATCTCATCAAAATTGAATCTTTTTCAAACCCAACAACAACAACAACAAACTGTAAACGTAAGAAACTCTTTTTTGCAAACCCAACAAAAAAAACAAAATGAATACTAGAATCTCATCAAAATTGAAATCTTTTTCAAACCCAACAAAACAAAAACACTGTAAACGCAAGAAAGTTTTTTTCAATACCGAGGTAAAGGATGCCTTTCTGAGACACCTCATGCAGCCGCCTCTCGGAATTCTCGTACCACTCATTCCCACCATCGATAATAGTATCACCCGGCTCCATATAATCCGACAAGGCGGCGATGGTCTGGTCGACAGGGGACCCGGCCTTGACTAGGATGATGACGGATCTGGGCCGTTTGAGGGACAGGACGAAGTCCTTGGGGGTGTAGTGGCCGGCTAAAGGGAGGTTTCCCTCGTTGCGGGCCCGGTCTAGGGTTTCGTCGACCTTGGAGGTGGTGCGGTTGTAGACGGAGATGGGGAAGCCCTTGTCGGCGATGTTTAGGGCTAGGTTCTGGCCCATGACTGCCAGGCCGGCCAGGCCGATGCGTGAAAGGGAGGGTTCCATGGTGGTGAGTTTAGAGAGAGAGAGAGAGAGAGAGGAAGCGGAGGGTAGAGTGTGGGAGTTGAAGAGGTGATGGGTGGGAGCCGACGGAGTCGTCGAGAGAGCCACCAACGACAAAAGAGTTAATCGGAAACGGCGATTATTTCGAGGTAAAGTCTATTCCAAAGGAGCCTACCCAGAACGACGTAGTTTGCAGTTAAAGCGACTTTTTCCAATGGAGTATTTCATGGTATGGGAAATACTGGTATTTATTTTTTAAGAGAAAATCTTCTTTACAGAGGTTTTATATACACTTATTTATAGTAGTATTTAATCGTGACCGTCCAATTTTTGAACGGTCAAGATGTTAATGTAATTTTTTCAGGAAGAGTTAATTGTGACCGGTTATAATTGAAAACGAATCTTAAATATTGATTATACAAATAGACAATTGAGATTGATTGATACTGTAAACAGGTTATTTATAGCACCTCTATAAATGAGGCATTCTTATTTTTTAAATTAAAACTGATATATTGTAAAAGAATAATTTGTCTCATAAAATACAAAATAAATATTTAAAAAATAAAAATCTTAGCAGAACGAGCCTTCATCATCCATCACAACTGATTTTACGGGTGGATACGATACTAAATAGTGATTTTTTATAATTTGGCACCGGAAAGTATTTTTTCGTCAGATTTTGGCACTTCCTTTACAATGGTTGGTTCTAAAACAGACCCAAATTTAGGATTTGTTTGGCCTTTTTTTTTTATCAATTTTTTAAAATGAGTTTTCTTTTGTTTTTAAATGAAGTTTATTTTAATATAAATTTATTGACTTGATTTCTTTTGTTTCGTTGAAATATATATCTACTTATTAAAGTTTTAAGTAGAATTTCATTATTTTGGCTACACACAAAAGCGCAGTGCAGACTATAATATGAGAATAAATAATTCACACATTAAAGATATAAAATTTTAGTACATTTTTTTTTTTGAAATTTTCTTAAACCCCTCGAACTCCCGGTAAAGCTGCCCTCGATGTTTGGACTATTTTTTCGGTATTACTACTGTTTATTTTTGTCCTATTCACCTTAATTTTTCTAGATTTTGTCTTGTTCACTTCACAATTTTATTCAAAAAATATTTTTTAACTCAATCATTCCTCTAATTTCTCTAACTTTTCTATCATCACTCTCTTTTCTCACTCTATCTCTCTTCACTTTTTACTTCTTCATTCAATCATTATTTTCATTTCCCTTTTCACTCATTTTTTAAAAACACTATTCAATTCACAAACCAATCAAAGCATTTATTATTTGTCTCGACCAAAAAAATGAAATGATGATTGAAATTCCTACAAATTCGCTAAAGACGAAAACAGTTTGAAAAAGACAATTTTTATTGTATTCATTCCTTTCATCTTATATCTACTTTGTCCAATTTTGGTCTATTTTTTATGCTCTTTTGATTTCTCGTCCATCATGGATGATTATTTTTAAAAATTTAACAAAAGATCACTAAACATACACAAGTTAATTTAAAACCAAGCACATCCTAATTAAGAAGCAGTTTTGCCAACTATTTTTTGGGGGTAAGTAACAAATACATAATGCCAAAAACATTATTGGTATCACAATACATGCTTCATCGATGCATTTTTAATACATTAATCACCGCCCTTATGTTGTGTGGTTGTTAGCATTTTCTATTAAGAAATAGGGTTGAATTCAATCATGCATTTTTAATACATTAATCACCGCACTTATGTGTGGTTGTTAGCATTTTCTTTTAAGAAATAGGGTTGAATGTGATTGAATTTTGAGAGGTTTGTTTATGCCTCTTGAAATCACTTATTTCGCCTTGTTTGTTTGAGAAGACGTTGAACTCCTTTTGTATTTTTATAATCGGATGTCTAAAGTCATTTTAAGCACATTTTCAATACTCGAGGCCTGAAGTTGACAATCAGACAAACTTTCATTGACCCGAAAAGCTTTGCTTTCGATCAAGCCTCCGAACTTTGAAATAAAAGTTTGCTTATTGTCATGCTCGACTACCCTTTAATTGGACTAGAAGAAATTCATTGTAGTCTCAAAGGAGCATCTTCAGCCTTGACCCAAAATTTTATTTAAATTTGGGTCAAAATTTGGATAAAAATCCATTTTGGATCCGGCTCACTTCAATTGTAAAATAATCTTTTATCCAAATATTTTATTTTATAAAATATTCAATGGCAATAATGTAAATAATAGAATGGAACAAATTTGATTTGGGATAGAGACTAGAGAGTGACTGAATGAAAGAAGAAGAAGAACTCAGCCAACCTCCATAACCACTGCCAACCACCCAAATAGTCTACCACTTACCATCACCCACAAAATCTTGATTCATATATTCTTCTTTCTTTTATATCGGTAGGAACTCGTTTTGGTGACAATAGCTTTGTGAGAGAGAGAGAGAGAGAGAGAGAGTGTTGCAGGTATCCAAATTTGGAAAAGCCAACGCCATGCTCTTAGAATGACATAACATGCTCTTAGAATGACATGAAAGAAGTCATTGAAAAGAGAAAAGACCTGTCGGAATATTGGAGGAAAAAAATGACGAGAGACTTGGGTTGTCTCAAATTTGGGAAAAGAAATGGGAAAAACCCATGGAAAAGAATTTGGGTTAAAGATTAGAGAGAGTTTTTTTTTTTTTTTTTTTTTTGTAGGTTTTGTCCAAATTTTAAATTTGGGTCTTAAAATTGGTCGACCCCGGAGATGCTCCGATCCCTTATTATTTGAGAATTAGAAATGGGTTTGGAAGATTAATGCCCATGAACTAGAGTTCACCACTTCTTCTGGTTAGCTCTCCAGGATAGAATTTCTACCAAAGCGTTTCTCCATAACCGTCGTATCTCCTCCGATAGCACTTGCCCTTCGGGCTGTCTGGAAGATGAATCCGCGAGTCATGCACTCTGGGATTGTTATTGTCCCCGCCTTCTTGCTCTTCCTCCTTCCATTGGAACGTTCATATTCGGGCCAAGAGTAACCGTGAGAGCAACCATCAACACCATTTAGGAGTCCCTTGTGCCACACTTTTTCCTGCGGTGTGTTGGGCTATATGGCTCCATCGCGATGAATCCATTTTTTATTCCTCACAAGAGAACCATATCCCGATACTTTCTTAGACAATCTGAGACACAGTAGAAAGAAGGGTGAATTCTACTTTCGAGGTTGGATGTTGCCACTTACGGGTAAATTTAAGATCAATATATATAATTACAGACGGGGCTTTCATCTTGAAGCGAGAACAGGTAAGGCGGGTGGCCTCATTCGGGATGACAAGGGAATGTGGGTTGTAGGCTTCCACCTAAACCTTACAAATTTGCTTCTTCCAGTACTATGACTGAGTGCTGGGGAATCCGGGAAGGACTCAAGTAGGCTATGGGCACAGATTTACAGGGAATAATTTTTTATGAAAACCGATTGTTTGGCAGCCACCCAGTTGCTCCAGGATGATAAACTTGGGAACTATGAACTCAGCGACATTATCTGTGATTGCAGGTCTATGCTCTGGATGCTTGAGAGTGAAGTGGAACATGTTTTCCGGAGAGCGAACTTTTTTGCCGATGCTTTAGCTAGTCTTGATTTACAGCAACATTGGTTAGTTGTCTTTCATTCTATGCATAACTTCCTTGGGCAGCACTTTTATGCAGACTCAATATGGATGAAAAATTCCCTAGAACTCGATTTATGTCTTAATTTTATGCAGTACCAGTTTAAAATTCCCTACAACCTTTGTGCACGTAGCGTTCTTGAATTTATGCTCTGTTGATGCCTTTGCACGGCCCGTGATTTTCTCCCTTCAAAAAGGAAAAAAAGAAAAGAAGAAAACTATTATGGTCCACTATGAATTTACTAAGAAGAGGTAGTAATCCATTAGGAACTACCAAAAAGTAACCCCACTGGCAATCTTCTTTCAAATAAGCCCAAGCTATTGGGCATATTTCGCCAAAATTCCACTTGCATAGGCATTGTATGTGCAGTGTGGCCTCTGGCCTTTAGTTGGCATTATTGGAATAAGCCCAGTACTCCTTAACAAGTTGTCCAAACAGGGATCCCTCCTTACTCATGAGCTTCATTGGCTGGTCATACTCCATTAGTTTCCCTGCAAAATCGATTGCAAAAAATAAAAATAAAAAGAAAAAAGGAAAAGAAAAATCATCTTCTATTTTTTTGAGCTTTCCTAACAAATGTGACATGTTTGTTTGACCGTAAGGTTATATAATCTCATAAAACATGTAATCTCACTGGACTAGTAGTACCAAAAAGATACTTTATGTCTCACAAGTTAGGGGATTCTATATTTGAGGAGTGTTTAATCACAGCCATCAAAATTTTAACCAAACACCGAGTATTTGATCCTCTTGAATATACAATCCCATCCGATAATCATGTCCTGTTAATAAGACGGCCACTTAAAGCAAAAATTCCCATGATAAAAAATAAAATTAAAATAAAAACAGAACTCACCATCACTAACAGAAAGCACCATTGTGCAATCCATAACAGTTGGTATTCTGTGGGCCACGGTGATGACAGTGCAGTCTGCAAATTCTGTTCTGATGGTTTTCTGGATTAAAGAATCTGTTGCATTGTCAATTGAGGCAGTGGCTTCATCAAGAACTAAGATCTTCCTCCTCTTCAGCAGAGCTCTCCCTAGACAGAATAACTGCCTCTGCCCCATGCTCCAATTCGACCCATCTTGTACAACTGCAGTGTAGATTTTGGGGTTTAGTGTTTAAGGTTTAGGGTTTCCTTTGTGTGGTGTTTTTAGAACTGTTTTCTGTTATGGGAAACAGGAGTAAAATGGAAGTGATACAAAAAACTTGTTTGCCAAGGGGTTATATTATGGGCCACTGTGATGACAGAGCAATGCTACATGCATAGTTTCGGTCACACATGTGTTCTGAACCGTCTGATCATTGTGGCCACATTCATTGGACAGTTCTGTGTCCAGATTTCTGTACACAAAGTTCCTGTGTTTTTAGGGTTTAGAGTTTGGTATCAATTTCGAAAACTGTTTTCTGTACTTTAAAACAAAGAAATGTGGAAACTAGTATGAAAAACTAGTTTGACAAACGGTTTCTGTTACAATCCTACCATTCTTATCAGTTTCGAGAGCTGTTTTTGGAAAAGTTGTGAAATTTTCTTCAAGACAACTAGACAAGGTACTTTAAGGTGATTTCGGAATTTTCAAAAACAGTTTTTTGATATGTTGTTGGTGTCTTCCAAAATGCAGGAAACATCAATGCTTGAAAAAGAGATGGATGCCGAACAAGATCATATGAAATCCCAAATCTTTATGTTTCATACTCCTACCTAAAGAGTCCAAGCCCCCTTCTTTCTTTTCAACGACGTCTCGAAGCCGACACTTTTCAAGAACCTTCAAAGGGTGTTTAGAACGATATTAGTAAAGCTAAAGCATTTTCGATATCCAATAATTATGATAATTGAATGGTCACATCCTTGGAATCATTTTAGAGACATACCTTCCATATTTCATGATCAGAATGTTCTGATAAGGGGTCTAGATTATATCTAACAGATCCACTAAAAAGAGTTGGATCTTGTGGAATTACCCCAAAGTGTGATCTTAGGTCATGAAGCCCAATTCTACTTATATCGATATCATCTATAATGATCATTCCCTCTGTAGGCTCTACGAGGCGAAACAAGGCACTGATCAGTGTAGTCTTCCCACTTCCTGTCCTTCCAACAATTCCAATTTTCTGCCCTCCTTCAAATATGCAGCTAATACCGCGTAAAACCATAGGAGCATTAGGCCTATATCGAACCTGCACTTTTTTGTTTTTGGATAAATCCCTGATTAGATTTAAAGAAAATAGAAGGAAATGTTGATTAAAATGCTATTTTTAGTTTTTTACCTTCAAATCATGGATTTCCACTTTTCCAAAAGACGGCCAGTTGAATGCAGGGCGGTTGGTTTCTATTATTTCCGGGGCTTCACTTGGAATGTTCATATATTGTTGTAGCCTTTCCACTGAAATGATCAAATTTGCTAGCATGCACTGGCTTTGGACCGAAGAAACGAGATAAATATTCAATGAAAGACCATATGACAAGGCCATGCCAATATATCCTGCCATTCGGAACACCAATTTACCAAAGTGTTGGGAAAATGTTCAAAAAATGACTATGTCCTTATAACTTTTTGCTCTGAGTCCATTGATATTGATTCACTAACCAGAGTCAGAAGCTCCAAGATTTATCAAAGTCATGGCAAGTGCCGAAGATGAGAGAACAATTGCACATATTATTTCCAGACGCAGGATCAACCACTCGTTTGCTGAAAAACTATGGAAGAATGGACTTGCATTGTTGTCGATAAGGTGTAAGTACTGTGCAAAGAATCGATCTTCTTCTCCAAATGCTCTGATGGTCATTGCTCCTGCTATAGATTCGGAAATCTGGCTTGCTACTGAAGACTTTGTTGTGCCATCAATTCTCATCAACTCTTTTGAAGAGGCAAAGTAGTAGCTCTATAACAATTCAGCACAGATTCATTTGCTTAATGAAAAATAGCCAAGAAATTAGTGTCATAGAAAACAGACTCATATTCTTAAAAGTGCATATTTACCTGTAAGAGAATGGTCATATAAGCCATGGGTATAATGACAATCAAAATAGGCCAGGTAAGAACAGCCAATATTATGTAGCTAAAGTATATGGTCATGGTTGATGCTAGCGCGAGACTCAACTTGAACGACAATTCAAGGTCCACGATACTCAGATCTGAAGACACCTACAAAAGGAAAGAGAAAAATTCAATACATTTTAGTTTTGAGTACTTTTTGCATCTTAAAACTTAAAGAGGTCCTAATTACCCGACTGAGGATCCTTCCAAGAGGTGTTGAGTCATAAAATGCCATTGGTGCTCGGAAAAGAGACATCATCAGCTTAGAAAAAATAGCTTTCGATGTCTTGAGACCTAAAACAGCTACAACATAAGATCTAAGGACCAAGGTAAGTGTCATGCCACACCCAATCACCACGTATGTCGCTACAAGTTTTAATGTACTTGTGTTAGCATCATCCAATTCAGAAGCCAACCAGAGATTCTGTACCAACTGCCCAACAAGATACAGGATATGGGATATGACTGCAAATGAGAGGTACAAGAAGCCATTACTCTGACTCAGATATTGTATATAAGGCTTGAGACCTGTGTTCCCAGTTTCCCTTTCTTCTTGCTTGATCAATTGGTCCCCAACGGGCACTGCTCCTAACCGACCATTTGTATAAGTTTTCTTGATCTCTTCTGTGGAGCTTTTGGTTCTTTGTGGAGAACCACTTGTACCGTTATTTTCACAATAAGCAGCGTCGTTGTGTGCGTTCACAAGGCTTTGAAACTCTTGACTACTAGCCAGCAACTGATTGTAGGTAGCTGCCGTGAGGATTCTCCCTTCAGACATCAGCTACAAACAAAGTGAAATTATTGCAAACCTTTGCTTAAAACGAAAACGCAATAGTTGTCACAATATTATGTGGACAGATTACTGAAACCAGCAAAGGTTATAGGAAAAAGACTGACCAAAACAGAATCAAATGCCGGAAGGAAGTCAACTTGGTGGGTAACTAGTAAGACTGTTTTCCCTGAAAGAGCTCCCATGACATATTCCTGGTCATAATCCATATCATTTATCAATTGAAAGGACATTTTATTTTCACCATTAGTTTTATAAAGATGGGAGTTTTAAACTTGTGATCACATTAAATAAGCCAGTGGCAGTATGGGCATCAACGGCACTGAATGGATCATCCAACAGATATATATCTGCATCTTGATATAGAGCACGTGCGAGTTGGACACGCTGCTTCTGACCACCACTGAGGTTAACACCTCTTTCACCTATGACAGTGCAGTCGCCAAATGGAAGCATCTCAAGATCCTTTACTAGAAAACACTTTTGAACTACTTCTTGGTATCTATATTCATCCATGGTCGATCCAAAGAGGATATTTTGTTGAATAGTTCCAGTCTGAATCCATGCTGTTTGGGATACATAAGCAATCTTTCCACTAACTTGAACCTGGAAAAGAAGTAGAAATGATAACCACTAAGCATACGAATCTGGAGACCTTTGCAATCTAATCTAAAAAATGCAAAACATATGCACTGAATTGGATGGTGTAAATTTTCAATCTGTCCAAAATGCAAATTTCTAAGTGAAAACAAGATTTAATTTAAACCCATATTTTAAACGGGAAACTAGTACTTACTATGCCATTCGTGTTTGGAACCTCTCCGAGAATTGCAGCTAGAAGGGTTGATTTACCTGAGCCAACTCCTCCACATATAGCTACCTTCTCCCCACTTTTAACTAGCAAGTTTACATTACTCAGAGTGGGCTTCAAAGAATCGGCATCCCAAGAAATTCTAGTGGAATTTACAGCTACAGCATGCTCAGTTTCTTCTTCAATACTAATTTTCTTGATATGCCTGCTCTCAAGTTCAGGAGCCTCAAGAAATTTCACAATCCGAGTAAATGAAACACTTGCTTCGATGAATACTCCAGCAACATCGGGAATTAACCGAATCGGTTCCTGGACAATACGCAACGTTGCCAGGAACGTAAAGACATTACTCGTACTCAGAGTAATCCCAAGCCAGTAGCATGCCCAGAAGGTAATAGCCGATACAATGATTGGAGAGGACCAAAAAAGAACTATATAGTAGCCTTTTTGAGCCAGAACTGCAGATAAACAGTTGGTTTCTTCTGTCCGTAGACTTTCGATGACATTCTTGAAATTTGTTTCCCAAGCATACATTTTCAGAACTTTCATATTTGCAAGTGCCTCTGAAATAGCCTTCAACATCCCGTCTTGTGCCCCCATGAGCTTTGTGAGATACTTATGTTGTAATTTGGCCACTGGATAATTCCCCAGCACAGTTAATAATATAACCAAAAGGGCTGCCAAAGTTGCCATCCCCACAGCGTAGTAAATGATAATCAAGGCGATGCATATTTGTAGACCGGTTGTCCAAATCTGGTGAAACCAAAATGGAAATTCGCCTATTTTATAAGCATCCACTGTGACATAATTCATTATCTCCCCCGGAGAATGAGTGGTCTTAGCAGCATTTGAGAGTTTTAATTGCTTCTGATAAATTGCTGCAGATAGCAAAGATCTCACTTGGAGCCCAATAAGTCTAGTTTGGAAGCACCATTGCCTATCCGATAGTGATTCTAAGCATTTTGCAAGGAAAAGCCCAGAAGTGAGTGCATAGCTCTCATATTTGAAAACTTCTTCCCCCTCAGCAACCCTGATGAATGCGTAAAGAAACAGCGGACCCGTAGATAGAGTGAGTACCTTGATCAATGCAAAAACCCCGGAAATTAAAATAGCTTTCTTTTGGCAGGACAGTATTGTCAAGAAAATGGATGGGGACTTGTGAGAATCGTTTTGTTTCCGTTTACTTTGTTGTTCCATAAACTGAAAGTAACATGTTTCTGCTTGATCCACTTGACGTAAATGTGGAATATCTTCATCCTCGATAGTTTTCTCCTTACCCTTCTTCATTAATGAATTCAACCAGGAAAATGTCATTCTACTAAGTAAACCCGCTCTGGCAAAAGGAGTGACATTTCCCTTTGAATCAGTTGTAACGTTGAAATCAGATTCTTCACCTTTCAGAGGTGTATATAAGCCATTGTAACTAGCTTCACCGTCCTTTTTCCCCATAGTTTTGTCCCTAAAATTTGCAAAATATCGGTAAAATTGCACCGGAAAATGATAACATATCTAATACTACCATTTTCATATATACCACTTTTCCACAATTGCTTGTTTTACAGAGAGAATGCATAGAAATCTTGCTAGCAAAAATGCAAGAAATAAGCAAACTTTCACTGCTAGTAAATGAGTTCTTATATTCATAAGGCTGAAGTATCAACTTAGCAAAAACCAACTGATCCCCTGGATAAGCACTACTAGCCACCCGTGGAGGGGCAAAATGGTCTGTTCTGTACTCAAGTTCTGTTTGATTGTCCAAATCCCCAAAGCCCTAGCAAGCCAAACCCAAAGTGCCATTGAAAATGGCAGAGGCAACAGAAAATGTAGAAATGCCTTGGTGACGTAAGGAGGATGTTATATTTCTTGAGGAGAATTTGTGAACGGCGAAGAAAAAGAGAATGGACAAAGCAGCATATCAACAGCAGTGATCATGAAATGGTTGGCACATGAAATGTAAAGAAAATGGCAAAAATACCGGAACTGCACTTGTTTCCAACCTTGTTTGAACAATCAGTCGGTAAACTCTTCTATTCTTTGCTGTTATGGAAAATGTCTTCTCTTTGTAGCCTGTAGAAGGGGAAAACTTTGAAGAAAAAATCAATACTTTCTCTAGCTCATTATGCTATGCAGAACATAAGTTGCAGAAAGAAAAAAAAAAAAAAACTCTTCAAAAATATTTAAAAATATATATATAAGAAAGTAATGATATTTCATAAATATTCTTATTGATCAATGCCTGTTGTGAAATCGACCTGAAACCACACACAAAATCGCACGAAAAACAATCAAGCAAGCAAAACCCACAAAGAAAGTACGACACAAAGATCTGCCTTGTTCATCAACTTGGTACATTCATGGCTTACATCAGTTTTCCACCGTGAACCGAGTGGAGAAAGGAGTACATAACACATTGGTTGCTGAATATAGCAAAATTTATATCACATTAGAACTTAACATGCAAACAATCTTCAAAAATATTTAATAAAAAAAAAATTGGTTAACCAGATAAGTTAAGTAGTATAGTTGGACCACTGCATATGCCATTAGAATACATGCAGATGCTGTAGTTGTGGAATAAATAGCTTATTATGCCAACATTAGAACTTTACATGCAAAAAAATCTTCAAAAATATTTAATAAAAAAAAAATTTGTGGCAATGCAATAATCTTTTTGACTTCTTACTGATTGATAGTTTGATACCTGCTGTGAATTCGACTAATCCCGAAACCACACACACTCGCACTAAGATTATCAAGCAAGCAAAACCCACAAAGAAAGTACGACACAAAGATTAATTACATTGTTCTTCAATATGGTACGTTCACGACTTACACCAATCAGTTTTCCATTATGGATCGAACGGAGAAGAGAG
Organism: Rhododendron kiyosumense; assembly: GCA_019656275.1. Classification (NCBI taxonomy): domain Eukaryota; kingdom Viridiplantae; phylum Streptophyta; class Magnoliopsida; order Ericales; family Ericaceae; genus Rhododendron; species Rhododendron kiyosumense. The sequence goes on along the minus strand of BPLS01000698.1, from coordinate 186,131 downwards.
TACAGAATACGTCAGTTGCTGCATATAACAAAGTAGGGATATATCCAAGAGGTTTTTACATCACCAATTATGTAGAAATACTTTCCTACATATTAACGCAGTTAAAGAAACAAATCAGAAGCAGCAATATTGACAAACCCAAAGATTCAACAGAAACTTATTAACTCAGTTTGAAGGCTGAATTAGCTTTGAACAAATTTTAGTACTGAATCTGCTATTGAAAGCATGGCCAGGCATATCTTTACTCTAGATTTTCTTCCCCATACCTCTGGCATTCACTTAGATCTTCTGAGCCTGTGGCACTGATTGAGAGTAGAAAAATGTAGTGTATGCACCTTCTTTAGTTGAACAGGAGCATTCTGACCATATGCAGATGAGTACTTATTCAGCTGAACAGGAGAATTATGATTTATGACCACATGCAGATGATTGCTTGTTTAGGTGTCCTGGTGCAGATGAGTACTTATTCAGCTAAACAGGAGAATTATGACCACATGCAGATGGTTGCTTGTTTAGGTGTCCTGGGGCACCTGGTGTTCTAATGCCATTTTCGACCATACACTTCTATGGGTCTATATACATTAGTACCCGGCCCCATATGGTGTTCCAACACCGTTTCGACCACACTTTTATAGGTTCATACACTTAAAACCCGACTCCACAAAAATATAGGATTGAAAATAGTGTTAGGGGCACTATGCGACAGTGCCCACACAATGTATTTTTCATGCAGATTGGATATGCTATTTAAATGGTAGGTTGCTGTATAGATTGAGTTGGTTTGTCATACATGACGTTGTCCCACATGGGTACACCTTACCAGGAAACATCATTCTAGACATTTTGATTAGACTTTGATTATACTTTACGTCTTCACCAAGAAGTTGTTTTCCACTGCCTTTGAATTTATTTGATGGAAAATTCTAAAATCAACCCAATAGGCCGACAATAGTAGGTATGTAAATGTGTATTAAAATATGTAAAAATTAAACAGAAATACGTATTTTTCTTACCTTCGAGTATGCTTCTCGTCAACCCAGTGGATAAGTGGGTTGACAATAACAAGACCATTATTTCATTCTTTCGCCAAATACCCATTTCCGTACAAGAGTCCTACTAAAAATATCAATATGTTGCATGCATTATGATGACTACATAAGTGCTGCCGATCGATGCACCATTCTGCCATTCTGGACACTTTTTTAGAATTTTTTTTGAAGTTGTATATGTTTTCGTTATTTCGTTCAACTTCTCGAAAAGAGCAAACAAAGACCTTGATTTGGCATAGATACTGCGTTTCGAGAAGCATATTTCGAAGATTCGAATTTTTTCAGTTTCCCAACTATTTTTTACCAATCAATTTCACAGCTTCAGATACACAATTTGGTGATTTTGTTGTGTTCTGGAGATTAATCGGTAAGAACCTAAGGGCCCGTTTGATTAGGAGAAAAATATAATGAAAAATGAAAATGATAGAAAGTGAAAGAAAAGAAAATATTAATTTTTTCTCACATCTGTTTTGATTAGAATGAAGGTTTTGTAAGAAAATAAGAGAGAAAATAAAATATTATTATTTGAAGAGGATGAAAGTTGCCCAAAATAAAAAAAAGAAACGGTGGAGGGAAGATGTAAAGAGGGAAGTTAGAGAAATTATTGTTAATTTTTTCGAGAAAATAAAATTTTCCTGCCTATTTTGTGAGAAAAAGTGAGGCAAACTCTCAAGCTTTAGAGGGTTATACAGAAAAGTTTATTTTCTACCACTTTCTAGAATATTTTTGCTAAGTAAATATCAAAAAAGTATTTTTTATTTCTCTTTCTTATATTGTCTATCATTATCTGACTAATCAAACAGAGAAATCGTTTCAACATCAAAAACAACTCCCTTTTGCTGGTTCTCCCTGTTTTGTTCTTGTGCAAAACAAGAGCGAAAACGTACCCAAAAAAGTAACGGTCTATATGACTTTGGCATATTGTGGGCCACACCAACTTCTTGTTTTGCAGGAAAAAAAAATATCGGTCAGCATATTTTTGAATTTTTGGTATTTTTCTACTCCACTAATGTAGCTGGCATTGTTGAGAGCGGACAGGCTTGATGCATGTGCAAGTTGTCGAATCTTCTTTATCCTGTATGCATGATGACAAAGGGCCTGTGTGGTGGTGGAAGGCTTCGGATCTAGGGGATTTTGTTTGCGGGAATTCTAGTTAAAGTCAAAGCAAAATTCTATATGAATTGGTCTTAAAAAAGTAGATAGCACCCGAGATCAAGGTTTCGAACATGAAAACTTAGGAGAGGAGCAAACCTCGAAATCTCAAGCCTTCACCTCTCATCTCTAGGCCAATCTCTTGCGGTTCTTTGTATTATCTCAAGTATGTATTATCAATTCTTTTAGGACGGTCCATAGAAAACTTTTCTCCAACTTTAATTGGATCCCGTAGATGGACGATGAAATTGGTTTTCAGAATATGTTGAATTGCTCGTAGAAATAAAATAAAATTCTGGACCTACTTTAATTTGAGGTTCGCTAATATGGACCATCCATTAGATTTGTCCATGGATGGTATGAAACTACTATTTTGACCTTGCCCTTTTGCCATTTACCTGCTTCTCCATTACTCTTGCTCTCTCTTTCTCTTTACGCACATACAAACAGCCAAACCCAAGAAAGGACAAAATAGGAAACTGCTGTTTTCACAAAAAAAATATCCAAAAATAAATAAATATCAACAAAGTCAAAACCATAGACCAAGATTTGGTAGGAAAGCAGCTTTACTGGTTGTTGGGAAACCCCCTCAAAAACCTTCAATCATTTGTGTTCTGTGGATATTCCTTTCTGATTTAGGTTGGATTATGTTTAGCCTCGAGACTTTCCTCAGAATATCTTAAAGCTTATTCGTTTTGGGCTTTAAAACCGCTAATGCTAAAGAAACCGACGAGGGACACCGAGGGCCGCACGGGGTCCATTCCGGCCATCGAACGGCTAATTCGAGCCCGTTCAAAAATTTAAAAAAAAAAAAAAACCAAGTGGGTCTACACCAGAATTAACAGCATCCGATATGTGTAGGTATTCGATCCAGACACCCTATTTTTTTGGATCGAGCACCTGCACACATCGGATGCCATTGATTCTCGCGTGGGTCCACTTATTTTTTTTTAGAATTTTTGAACGGCTCGGATCAGCTGTTTAGTGGCCGGAGTGGGCCTCGTGCGGCCGTCGGTGGCTCCCGTCTGTGTGCCTTGTCAGTTTCCGTTGCACTCTCCTTCAAAATCCCGGTGCACGGTCCTCAATACACTTTCTCTATCTATTTCTCCCCACTCAAACCTCCTTCAAGATCCACAACCAACAAGCCATTATTTTGATGATAACATCACATATAATATTATAAACGGGAAATATAATTGTTTTTGTGATATTTGATACTTTAAATGCTTTACTAGTATTAAATTCGTGCTAAGCACTGATCAAAATATAAATTACTAAGCAAAATAGATCAAATAAAATAAGAGGTTTAATAAGAGTTGATGCCTATCTGTTCAGTCACCAAGAAAATAATAAACAAACACGAAATTGATGAATAACATATTTCAATTAATTCTTGTAAGACAAACCCAATCATGATTGTCTTGCGCCTAACAAGTTAACTTGAACTTAGCTGCAACAGTCTCACTTCTCAAATGTGAACAAATAAAATTTAGGATTCGTTTTCTTATGATACACATCAAGTTGAGCTACCTGTACGAACATGTTTATCAGCCTTGGGTATTCGTGTCCGTTTCTACACAACATAATACTCTCGATCTGGACACATGTTAGACACACTAGAATACATTTTTTCGTTTTTTCCCTTATATTTTGTTTAGTTAGACTTATTGTTGTGGACACCTTAAATCGCGTTATGGACACGTGATCATATCAAGAGAGGAAAGTGCAGCTTTTGAAAGTGAGCCAAGACATTTCCCACAATATTTACTTCAGGAGTTATTACACAATGACCGTGGATTTTTATCTTCACAGTGTTAATAGTACAATTTGTGTTCTGTTCTCTTAATATGACAGAAATAATGTATTCGGCTTAATTTTATACGAATTATTAAGATCAATCCAAAATATTTATGCATTGTGCTTTAGACGTGTCCCTCATGTGTCTGACTCTATGCCCTGATTTCCGGGAAAAAAATATGGCATGTCCGTGTCCATATCCGTACTTCTTAACTTGGTAGTTGGTGCTAATTGGCAGGCTGGCAGCTTAATGCAACAGGCTCTACAAGTGTGGACTAAGGAAGGTCAGAACTGCCTTACTCTGCTAACTGAAAAATCTGAAATATTGCTTCAATGTTTTGGAAATGGCAAGGCCAAAATGTGAAAACGGTTCCATGTATTGTACTTACATAGGCGCAAGGACTACATTAAACATCCTAAATCAAGATATCCCAATGGTTTGTATGCATATAATGTGCGTTAAACACAATGGACGTTAACATGGAAGGAATTGGAACCGGATGCAATCTTCCAAAAAGTACAGGGTGATTATGTGCAACAAATTAATCGTCAAGGGGAGTATTCGCACCAAGGCCAAAACACATGGGGCGGAAGTGAAGTTTGCCCAAAAATTACTACCAGTTGGCTTGCTACTAATTTCCAGAATGAGACCAGTATTCCTTAACAAGCTGCCCAAATAGTGAGTCTTCTTTACTCATCAGCTTCACCGGCTTATCGTACTCCACTACTTGTCCTGCAAATTCCAACAAAGAAGGGGGGGGAACAACCGTAATCTTCATTTGATCTCTCCCTTTCGGACAACGAAAAAACATTCACGTGATTAGAATATGAAGAGTCACTCACCGTCACTAATGGAAAGAACCATAGTGCAGTCCATGACAGTTGGTATTCTATGAGCCACTGTGATCACAGTGCAATCTGCAAATTCTGTTCTGATTGTTTTTTGGATTAAAGAATCAGTTGCGTTGTCGATTGAGGCAGTGGCTTCATCAAGCACTAGTATCTTCCTTCTCTTGAGAAGTGCGCGTCCCAAACAGAATAATTGCCTCTGTCCCATGCTCCAATTCGATCCATCTTGCACGACTGCGTTGCACCAAGTTAGTACAAACTTTGTAGTCCAAAGATTTGTTTGTGTCCATATTCTCTGAGTAACTGCTACTTACCCAAGGAGGATAAACCCTTCTCTTTCACTTGAACTGCCTCCCGAAGCTGGCATTTTTCAATAACCTTCCGTACATGGTTCATAAATTGTGTCGATTAGCAAAAGCAAAAACCATTCTAATAAACTGCTTACTTATTATGCTATCGCTGACAGAATGGAAGTAGAAACGAGCAACACTATTAAGGTTTTTCTTCTATGGAAATTTCGTTGGGCTAAAACTTTGAACTAGAGAAACAGAAGCCATTTGTTCACCAAAACCCTTCTATAGAGCTAATATTCCAGCAGCTAGCCAGCTACAATTATATTTGTAGAGGCACTAGAGTCTTTTTTGAGGGAAAACATGTAATTTTCTGATATTTCTGACAATTCATCGGCATGTAAAGCCACTTAAAATAGGAGTTTTGCATCTTCGAGGTAGATGAGAAGAAAAGTCGTGTTAGATACCTCATACCATAATTAGAGTAAATATGTGACAGAAAGCTTACCTCCCATATTTCCTTATCAGTATGCTCCATTAAGGGGTCTAGATTGTATCTAACAGATCCACTAAAGAGAGTTGGATCTTGTGGAATGACCCCAAAGTGTGATCTCAGGTCATGAAGCCCAAGAGTACTTATATTTATGTCATCTATAATTATACTACCTTCGGTAGGCTCTACGAGGCGAAACAAGGAACTGATAAGAGTTGTTTTCCCACTTCCAGTTCTTCCCACAATTCCGATTTTGTCCCCTCCTTCAAATACGCAACTTATCCCCCGAAGTACCAGAGGAGAATTAGGTCGATATCTAACCTGCTTGATACCAATTTTTTCCTTTAGCACATTATTGTAGACAAAATTTAGCTTTACAAAAAGAACTACCGTAATGCTATTTTTACCTTCAAATCATGGATCTCAACTTTACCAAATTCCGGCCAGTTCAGGGCTGGTCGATTGCTTTCTATTATTTCAGGGGCTTCACTAGGGATATGCATGTATTGTTCTAGCCTTTCTACGGCAATAATTGAATTTGACATCGTGCACTGATTTTGGACAGAAGCAACGACGAATATGTTCAGTGAAAGACCATATGATAGAGCCATTCCAATAAATCCTGCCATCAGAACATGACAACCAATTTGCCCATCAGAAAACTAAGTGATTTATCAGTCTATTGTGATAACATAATCTGACACAGCTTACGTGAATTTAAAGCACTCTTTTGTTACGTTAAAGCATTCTTTGTTACTATATTAAGCATGTTGCAAAAGTTATGAACACGAGAAATATTGATTTGTGACCTGATTCAGAAGCATCATTGGAGATCAAAGTCATGCCAAGCGCTGAGCACGACAGAATAATTGCGCACAAGATTTCCAGGCGTTGGATCAACCACTCGTTTGCTGAAAAATTATGGAAGAATGCACTAGCGTTTGCATCAATACGTTGCAAATTCTCTGAAAAGAACCGGTCTTCCTCGCCAAAAGCCCTGATGGTCACCGCTCCAGCAACAGATTCAGCAAGATGGCTAGCAACTGAAGACTTGGTAGTGCCATCTATGCGCATCAGCTCTTTTGCCGAAGCAAAGTAGAATCTCTATTTGTTGAGATAAAACACGTTATCCACTGGTATGGTGGTTTAGAATGTGAGAAAAAACATAGAAGCACTTGCATTGTCGTATCACCTGTAAGATTATGGTTATATAAACCATTGGTAAGATGACAAACAAGATTGGCCATGTAAGGAAAGCCAAGACTCCAAAGATACAATAGGTGTTCATGGTGGTCCCTGTACTCCAAGTGAATGTGAACGCCAACACAAGGTCCACAATACTCATATCAGAAGATACCTAAAAAAAAAAAAGTTTCTTGTAAACCTTTTAAATTCCTTGAAGCACAATTTGCATTCCAGTTATATATTGTCAAGATTGTTACCCGACTGAGTATCCTTCCCAAAGGTGTGGAATCATAGAATGAGATGGGTGCTCGGAAGAGAGAGGCCAGTAACTTGGAAAAAATAGATTTCGATGTCTTAGTACCTAAAATAACTACAAAATAAGCTCTTAGGATGAAGAATACTGAAATGCCACACCCTATCAATGAGTATACAAATATCAGCTCCAATCTGCTTACACTAGGGTCCTGTAAATCTGCAGCCAACCATAGACTCTGTACAAACTGCCCAACTATAAAGATAAAGTGAGAGATAATTGAAAGAAAGAGGTACAAGAATCCCTTGCTTTGATTCAGATACTGTTTGTAAGGCTTGAGACCCTTATCTCCTGTTTCTCTTTCTTCTTCCTTAATCAACTGGTCTCCCATTGATTCTCTCAGATGTTGCTCAGTGTAAATTTTCTGGATCTCCTCTTTTGGTGTTTTCGGTTTTTGAAAACCATACTGAGATTGCAACTCAGAACCAGAAGTGACTTTATGAGCATTAACAAGGTTCTGAAATTGCTGACTTGAAGCTAGCAAATGATCATATGTAGCTGCTTCCACAATCTTCCCTTCAGCCATTAACTGTTGATAAAACCGAAGGACAGAACGTATCGTTTATCCAGTCTTAGCTAAAACATAAATGAACCCACATGTACATCAATGTTAAAGAATGATATAACTCATATAAGCAAAAAGTGCAAAGTATTTAAATTCTAACCAAGATAGAATCGAATGCTGGAAGAAAATCAACTTGGTGGGTGACGAGTAAGACTGTTTTTCTTGCCAGAGCTCCCATGACATATTCCTGGCCATAACCCATGTTAGCTTTTGCCCTGGAAAAGTATGAAAGTACAAGGAAAAAAAAAATTCACATTTCAAAAAATTGTGATCACGTTGAATAAATTGGTTGCAGTATGTGCATCAACAGCACTGAATGGATCATCCAAGAGATATATATCTGCATCTTGATATAATGCACGTGCAAGTTGAACCCGCTGCTTCTGCCCACCACTGAGATTAACACCTCGTTCGCCAATTATGGTGCAATCGCCAAACGGAAGCATCTCAAGATCCTTATTTAGGGAACACTTCTCGAGTACTTCTTGGTATCTGTGTTGATCCATGGTGGACCCAAAGAGGATATTTTCCTGTATAGTCCCTGTTTGGATCCACGCTGTCTGAGAAACATAGGCAATCTTTCCGTATACTTCTACCTGGAAAATGAAGCAGAAAGTATACAGGTTGATAACTCAACTGTCTGGAACTTATAGGCTTCTTAGTTGTGATCAAATTATTACAAAACTTACTACGTGGAAAACATTTATGTGCAAAAAGTTTGCAGTCCTTCATTGTTGTCTATAGCCTGTCTAAAATATGTGCATACAAGTGTATACGACAGCCGGTCCATAGTTAATTTTCTAAATTTCACGCCATAAAAGAAAATAAGTGACTTGAAGACTCACTCTGCCATGAATATCCGGAACCTCCCCAAGAATTGTAGCTATAAGGGTGGATTTGCCCGAGCCAACCTCTCCACAAACAGCTATTTTCTCACCACATTGAACCACCAAATTTAGATCATCTAGAGTTGGCTTTAAAGAACTAGAATCCCATGAGATTCTAGTGGTACTGATGAATATAGACTGGTTGAGTCCCTTCGCAAAACACGTTTTCTTGATATTTCTACTCTCCAACTCAGGTGCATCGAGAAACTTCATTACTCGAGAGAAAGAAACACTTGCTTCAATAAACACTGCCCCAACATCAGGGATCAACCTTATGGGCTCCGAAAGAATGCGGAAAGTTGCAAGAAATGTGAATACATTAGTGGCATTAAGAGGAATCCTAAGTAAGTAGCAAGCTGAAAAGGTAGCAGCTGATACTATGATTGGGGATACCCAAAATAGAACCATATAGTACCCTCTTTGCGACAAAATTGCCGATATGTAGTTTGATTCTTCGCTCCTTATCTTTTCTACCTCATTCTTGAAATGAGTCTCCCAAGCATATAGTTTTAACACTTTCATGTTCGTCACTGCTTCTGCCATAGCCTTGAGCCTCCTGTCTTGTGCCACCATAAGCTTTGACAAATACTTATGTTGTAATTTGGCCACTGGATAATTTCCAAACACAGTCAAAACAATCACTACCACCGCTGCAATAGCTGCCATTCCCATAGCATAGTATATGACTAAAAATGAAAGGAAGATCTGAAGGCCTATTACCCATATCTGATGAAACCAATACGGGAATTCACCTATCCTATACACATCCACCGTGACATAGTTTGTTATCTGACCAGGAGAATGGCTTGTCTTAGAAGCATTTGAGAGTTTTAGTTGCTTCTGATAAATTGCTGCAGTTAGCAAGGACCTTATTTGGAGCCCAATTAGTCTGGTTCTGAAGTTCCATTGTCTCTCTGACAGTGATTCGAGGCATTTCCCAAGGAAGAGGCCAGCAGTGAGTACCCATCCCTCATATTTAAATGTTTCTTTTCCTTCTGCAACCAAAATGAAAGCTTTCAGAAACAATGGGCCAATAGCCAGGGTGAGCACCTTGATCAACGCGAAGAAACCAGAAACTAAAATAGCTTTCCACTGCCAGAGAAATAATGTTTTCAAAACGGAAGTATTTGGTGTTCCTTTTTCATTCTGTTTGCTTAGCTTCTCCATAAATGTGAAGTAACATGTCTCCGCTCGATCCTTGTTCCTCAACTTTGGAATGTCTTTGTCCTCAAGAACTTTCTCCTTACCCT